>JAFIRS010000370.1:600000-783007 GCA_018342105.1 Gonioctena quinquepunctata | reverse complement strand
TTCAAGTTACTATTAAATGTAACACCTACCTGGAATAGTTTAGTACGACACGTAACCACTAAACCGTGTTCTACACAATTTAATGCGTTCGAGTTACAATTGAATGTAACACTTTGTATTCTACCAAAATTTGGAAGAAACACTCTGTTCCTTGCCGTTTATTCCGAAATAACTTATGCCAGGCCATATATGAGAACCTGTCATTCATAAGACTTTTCGGTACACTCAAAATGAATATCTAAAAAGTGAATAACAGGAATTATATATTTATATTCCGCACTCTGTTGACTGTGAGTCGAACACACCATTGTTTGTTTCCTCGTTTTTTTTGTTTATCTATCTACCGGTTATGACAATTGAATATAATATATAGTTTTTTTTTTTTTTTTTTTGTAATGAACAGTCGAAAGTTGTTCCATTTTCAAGTGCCTGAAATTCTGAAGCACCAAATAAGTATTCTCACAAGGATGACTTACGAAATCTCATCTGAATGGAGAAATCAAATCTCAAACTTTCCCAGACAACTTTTGAATGGAAATTAAAATAAATATAGTATTTACCTTCTGCAATTGTGCTAACCCACTGATACAATAATACTCGACACTATCTGAAACACCTTTATTCCCGTAAACTCGTAAATAACACCCAAATAATCAGTATCTATACACATTCGCTCCCGGCGATCGGTAGTCCCTCACTGCCTCCTCGATCACCTTCTTCCCACTCCTTTCCTGAGTCATCGTTCACTCATGACTCGTCGTGACAGGCTCCCACATACACCAATTCATAAATCTGGAAATCCCAGAGAGATCACCAATCATAGGCCTGTTACAATACTTCCGGCTCCCTCAAAGGTATTGGAAAAAGTGATCTACAATAGACTCTATAGACATGTAAAACACCTTATTGCACCAGAGCAACATGGTTTTGTTAAGCAAAAATCAACTGTCACTAATCTAATGATCTTTAGTCAAGATATAGCATTCGCTATAGACCAGGGCAAACAGGTAGAAGCCATCTACACTGATTTAGCAAAGGCTTTCGATAAAGTCAATCACAAAACATTACTACATAAACTAAAGAAATTCTCAATCAATGAAAATCTAATATCTTTGTAGAATCATATCTGTCAGACAGATCCCAATTTGTTCAATTCAATAAACATAGATCAGAGAATTCCACTGCATTATCAGGAGTACCCAGGGATCTATATTGGGCCCATTGCTTTTCATCCTTTTTGTGAATGACATTGGAGACTTCATAAAAACATCTTGAGCTCTTACTGTATGCTGATGACTTGAAGCTATATAAAATAATCAATGATGAAAATGACAAAAACTTAATACAACAAGACCTTGACAGATTCATCTCGTTCTGCAAGTCAAATGATCTCTTACTGAATGAGAGTAAATGCAAATTTATATCATTTACTCGTTAAAATCAATCCCATTGATACAGAATTCTGGGTAAATGAAACTAGACAAAGGGTAAAAACCAAGGGGTGGTTTTTGAAAAAAAATGTAGTTTCACCTCTCACATTATGAATATTGTAAAGGAAAGCTATAGAAAGTTGAGTTTTGTGCTTAGAAATTCATATCTTTTCAACTGGAAAACCGGAATACTTCTATACAATGCTTTTGTAAGACCTAAATTAGAATACGCCTCGGTCATTTGGAATCCCCACACCATTGTACACTCCGAAATGATAGAAAAAGTGCAAAGGAAATTCCTGAGAAGCCTTTACTACAGGAAACAAAAAGACTTAGCTTTTATGATCTCATACAGAACTCAACTGCTGGAATTTGATCAAAAAACACTAGAGTCCCGAAGAGATACCAGTGATGTGCTATTTATATCAGACATAATCAATGATAAACTGAATGTACCTGATTTACTTAATGCAATAAACATTCATGTGCCTAAAGTAAGACTACGTGGGAGAAATCATAATATTTTCTATGTTGACGTCACATCTTGCTCACCTTTTGAGAGATGCCAAAGAGCTGTAAATGCATATACAAACCACTGTGATATTGATATTTTTATTTCCCGTACTAGTGAAATTAAAGGCTGTTCTCCATCTCTTTAATACTCTATGACTAAATAGCTATAGGCTAGCACGATTATTAATATTTTAAAGGTTGTTATGAATGTCTTGATTTTATCTTTATCTTTTGACTCAACTTTTTTAAGTATTTTTTTTTTTAAGAAATTCGAGTGTATTATATCTGCTGTGTATTGTGTAATCTATTTACTGTATAGGAACTGTCTGTATGTAATTGGGCCTAGGCCTGTTGATTTGTCAGTATAAATAAATAAAATAAATAAAAAGATCAATTTCCAAAGCGTGACAGTCATCTCTCACTGCTAACAAAACACCACCACCTCTTGATACTGAGTTTGCTTCAAGGTTTCTGTTTTTTCTGGAGATCACATAATTATCAGTAAAAAGTTCTGAGTTGTAAACATTGGGTTGGATCCAGGATTCTGTGATGGCAATGATGTGGAAATCCGATCCAGAGACAGATTTGTAAAAGTCATTTGTTTTTGTATTAAGACCTCTGACATTTTGATAATAGCAATGAACATTTATGAAAGACTCTTGTTTAGACGAACTTTACTCATGCGGTGAGCCAACTGTTTCTTCATGTCTTGATATAGTTTCACTTGATATGGAGTTTTGTCAGATGTAATGAATAGGTTTTTGAATTTTTCTGTGGATTATATCTTTTTGTTGTTGAGTATAATTTGATTGGCCATCTCAGAAGAAGCAAAAACGACTTTTACAGGCCTGGGTTTAGAGTTGTTTTCATTTATTCTCCCAAGTCTAAACATCTGTAGATCATCGCGTTCGATGTTGAGATTAATAGATTTGATGATTTCTGTACAGGTTACTTTGTCTTCTTGTTGTATCCATTCTCAGGAAGATTGAAAATCATCACGTTTTTTTTCCTGGATTCCCGATCTGCGAGTTCAGCAATCACTTCATTCATTTGAAAGGTGGGAGGTTCGTGATTGTGTTGCCTTTTCTTCAAAGCTTAAGTTTCGATCTTGAATCTGCAAGTGATTGTACTATAGCAGGAATCTGCTGTAGGCCATTGCAACAATCATTGCACAAAAAGCGGAGGATCCTATTTTTTAGTTGCATACACTTGATTTCAGTGGCTGATAGTTCTGAGCAGAACGAATTTGAGTGAATGGCCCTCTTACAGGAATCACATTCAAAATACGCCTCATCTCTCACATCGTTCATACATTTGCAGCACTTTATGGGCATATTGAGATAAATAGAATAAAGTGGAAACCGGTCCTGTTCACTTTGTTTATCACCAGCCAGAAGAAAGAAGTTAATTGTTTTTGCAGGAAAGGGATTTGGTTGCTATTTTGTTGCATTTGATGAACTAGGTCCAGATTGTTTGGTAATGCACAATGATATTGTTTTAATTATGAGGTAGTGATGTAGGGCAGAGTACTCTGCACACAATGATGTAAAACACGATTTTTAAATTATGTTTGAAACCACTATAAATTCACACTTATTGAGGAGCAAATAATCAGGTGTTGACTCTTTGCAAGCTCACAATACACCTAGGATGGACCCCTGAGGCACTCGACTTATAGAACACCCTATATATCATCACATATCCATATTCTATGTTGAATTCTGATATCATTTCATGTTTAATTTATTGCACTTTTCCTAAATATGTAAGGTTTTCAGAAAGGCCATTTTTGAAGATACTTTTTACACGAATCCTCTCTGTATCTTAATGAAATCATAGGAGAAATCATAGGAGAAATCCTCAGAAATGCATCAGATCAATGAAAATTAGTCTAAATATATTGTTTTTTTTTTGGTTGTACTGAAATGAAACAATTGCGAAATTGAAAGAGGTGTATTTAGGAACAAATCATTAATAACAATGTAATATATCAATTCATAAAAAGTAGTTGTTTTTTTATGGATATGCGACCAACATACACCTATTGTATAGGTATTTATAGTCAGCTGTCTTGAGGAATAAGACATTTTTTCATTTTTAATGTCATAAGAATAGTTCCTAGGTATGTCATAAAAATTGTTCAAAGCGACGCCCGTTAAACATGAGACAGGCTTGGAAACGGCGATTCAGTTCTCTCGAACAAGTCGCTCTTATAATATTAGGCGTAATATTATTGCAGGCTAGTCGAATATTCATTTTTAGATTTACCAAATCAAAAGAAGTAGTGAATACAGTATCTTTTGAATAACCCCGTAGAAAAAAAAACCAGTGGTGATAAATCTGGGGAACAAGCCAGCCACCGAGTTGGACCCCTATTACCAATACATCTATTTGGATACGTTCTATCCAGATATTCAGTGACAACCTGTGAATTATGAGGAGGAGCACCATCTTATTGCCATAAAATTTCTTGTTTTTCTGCTATTGGAATATTTTCCATCAACTGGATCAAATCGAAGAGGGAAACATTCTCAATTGAATATTGAATATAAAGATTTTTCTGTCAATTGAAAAATCCACGATAAACTTGAAGTTATTTTTTGTGAATGTCTAACAGAAAACAACTACTTCCCCGGCTAAAGCCACGCTGGACATTGAACTATATCTGATAGATATTCTGAAAGGACCCTATAACTCAAAAGAAAAAATCTGAAATTGAAAATTTGCATTTTCATACAGATAGTTATTTGATTTTCTATTCCAGTCTTAATTAAGAACTCATATAGATAATGAGGCAAAGAATAATGTTTTCCAAAAGAGAGTACTCACCAGAAATTATTTGTAACATTGACGCAAGAGAGGCAATGAATGCGATGCCTCTCTTGCGTCAATGTTACAAATGATTCCTGGTGAGTATATATATACCGGGTGACACAGGATATCGAGCCACCCCTGTAACTTCTGCATTCGATACGGATTTTTCTGGAATTTGGTACAGTTATATAAGCAACCATTTCGGATTTGATCACATTACAATCCAATATGGCGGACTTCCGGTTTTTCTGGAAATGCCGTAACTTTGTGTTTTTTTAAATGGAACACCCTGTATATTTTTACATATTCAAGTTCCACAGGTCAAAACAAGTCCAAACCTTATGTCAAATGTCATTTTTTTAAACAATTGAAATTAAAATTGTTTTTTTATTTTACCTCGTGGATAAATGAGATTTGGTCACAATGAGTCGCAAATAACAGAAAAACTTAATTTTTTCAGAAAAATAATTTTTTGTGTCATTTACTGGTTAATCAAATCAGTCACATCACATTTTGATCAAAAATTCATTTTTTTTCAAATGAAACCTCTATGTGCCACCTACCTGTCTCTCTAGAACATTCATCAAGGAAAAAAATACATATCATTTTTGTATTTCGGTGCAGTAAAAAATTGTATAAATTCAAAAATCTACAACTAGTTCATGAGTTTTCTGGCAGTTCGAATAATTTTTCAACTTAGTAAGCTGTGGAAAACAAAATTTCTGAATCTTGTCAACTAATTGTGTGAGTTATACTTATAAGCACGATAATGGTGTTTTTTTTTTAATTCTTCTAGCGTTTTCTCGACTGACATTGCATTGGTATTCCAATTACCGCGTCGAAGCGGTTGGATCAAAATCAACATAAGCAAAACATTCATTTCTGCCTCCTCACTTACGATCATTTTCTCCATTGTTGGGTTCTTTTGGGAATCTTCTCCCTACATTTTTGAAAAATGTTCTTTGTGGGTGTCTTCTGTGTGGGTATCGTTCAGCGTATAACTGACAAGCAGCGACAAAGTTTTCAAGACATTCTCCTTAAATTAACATATCAACCTATTCACTTCTTGTAAACCTATAATTTTGATTTTACATTTCTACTAAACTAATTCCCGGAAGTTAACTAATTTTCGAGAGTTGAGATGAAACACAATTAGTTGATAAGATTCAGAAATGTTGTTTTCCACAGCTTACTAAGTTGAAAAATTATTCGAACTGCAAGGAAACACATGAACTAGTTGTAGATTTTTGAATGTATACAATTTGTTACTGCACCGAAATACAAAAATGATATGTCGTTTTTCCTTAATGAATGTTCTAGAGAGACAGTAGGTGGCCATAGGGTTTCATTTGAAAAAATAAATTTTGATCAAAATGTGATGTGACTGAATTAATTCATCAATAAATGACACAAAAAATAATTTTTCAGAAAAAATTATGTTTCTCTGTTATGTGCGGGTCATTGTGAATAGCCTTCACCAAATCTCATTTATCCATGAGGTAAAATAATAAAACAATTTTAATTTCAATTGTTTCAAAAAAATTACATTCGACATAAGGTTTGGAGTTGTTTTGACCTGTTGAACTTGAATATGTAAAAATATACAGGGTGTTCTATTTGAAAAAAGAAAGTTGCTGGCATTTGCAGAAAAACCGGAAGTCCGCCATATTGGATTATAATGTGATCAAATCCGAAATGGTTGCTTATATAACTGTACCGAATTTCAGAAACATCCGTTCACGAATGCAGAAGTTACAGGGGTGGCCCGATATCCTGTGTCACCCGATATATATATATATATATATATATATATATATATGAAAAGAGAGTAATAGTGAGGGGACTGTTAAAAACAAAGTTGAAGGAATTTAATGGACATAGCCTCAGAAAGGTTAACAGATTTGCTCTCATCATAGGTGAGAGTGCAAAGTGAACAACACTTGGTAGAAACAAAATCAGAGTCAACAAACGACCAAGTATTTGTGGTTTTCCAACATTTGAAACAATAACGTCGAGTTGCACTCGTGACATCCGGTCAGGTATAAATATGAAGAAGTAATGTGGGACAAACAGTTGAAGGAATTTAATGACATGCTCAGAAATGCGGACACGTGTTGGCTCTCCCCTCATCAGTACGTAGAAGTGCAAAGATGAACAACACTTGGTAGAAAACGACAAATCAACGGAGTCAACAATATATATATATATATATATATATATATATATATATATATATATATATATATATATATATATATATAGTTTATTCAGCAATAGAAATACAGTAGTTCAGTACAAAAATCAACTCTTATATATATATATATATATATATATATATATATATATATATATATTTATTGAGACAATGTCTTTTACTTGTCTGATAAGAAAACATACAGAGCTCAATTTAGACACAATGTTATCAATGTGTTTTTCCCATATCATTTTGTTATCAATGACTGTGATGCCTCTCTTGCGTCAATGTTACAAATGATTTCTAATGAGTACTCTCTTTTGGAAAACATTATTCTTTGCCTCATTCATCTATATGATTCTTAATTAAGACTGGAATAGAAAATCAAATAACTATCTGAATGAAAATACAAATTTTCAATTGCAGATTTTTTCTTCCGAGTTAGGGTCCTTTCAGAATATCTATCAGACGTAGTTCAATGTCCAGAGTAGCTTTAACCGGGGAAGTAGTTGTTTTCTGTTAGACTTTCACAAAAAATAAGTTCATTTTTATCGTTGATTTTTCAATTTACAGAAAAATCTTTCTATTCAATATTCAATTGAGAATGTTTCCCTCTTCAACATGAATACCCCATAAGAGGTTATCTTGAACGATGGAAGATAGTGACTAAAGTTTATCTTTTAGTCTCCGATGATTCCACATCTGATTTTATGAACATCCTGCTCATATTTCAAACAAATCAAATGGATCAAATCATTTCGTAAAAAATGTAAATATCGCAACCCATTGAGATTTTCATTGAAGAAGTAAGGTCCTATGATGCGGCCATTGAACATTCCGCACCATACATTAATACCCCACATGGTTTCAACACATTGAGGACGGCTGTACAAAGAAAAAAAAAGTCACTCAGACAGAAAAAATTTTTTGTCACTTTTATTCAAATATGACTTATTATATTCATATATATTATAAGTTTCGAATTTAAATTGTTCTTTTGAAAGATTTAATTTGCGGTATCACGTTGATCTCACGCCATCTAAATAGAAGTAATTGTATTATTGAGCCGGCATGGTACCATCTGTTGACTAGAAACATTTATTGTTGTGGCTATCTGTACGCAAGCACGTGCTTTCTGGATTTCAAGATCAATAATTTGAGTGAAGAATTCATATTATTTATTGAAAATGGGCGATTACAAGAAAAGCCATGCACATAATGCTACTAAGGCCTAAATATGTTATCCTATTATATTTGTAATGCTTTAGCCTATTGTATTCGTAATGCTTTGTAATGCGTTTCTTGTTTCTTTACGTTCTTATAATAAACAATGTTAATTTTTCAGATTTTTCCACTTTGATGCCCATAAAAACCATCCTAATTAATAAATCTTGGTCCGGCTCATATAAGTTGGTCGCTAGGCCTGCGCCTAATTGCCTACCATTTATTTAGCATTATAACACGAGTCCCAATGAGATACTGAGTGAAAATATGTTGTGTGGCATCACATTAATGCTGCGCCCGCCCTAATAACAAGCGCGGCATCAGCATGATCTCATGCCGTCTTCAACGTGTTAAAATTACTTTCGCAGACCCAGTGGGCTTTTTCTTGAGACTAATAGTCGATTTACAACTCCATTATTGTGGAACCGTGATTCATCACTCCACAAAATTTGATTGAATGGGATTATCATATACTATTACCTGAATACGAACAATGAATTCAAGTCGTCGTTCCAAGTACGTGGGTTTTGATTGTACCCAGTGACGGCCCTGGGGTAGAGAGAGAAGAGGGGTCACTCTAGGCGCCAGGTGGCAAGGTGTGACAACATGCGCAAAACAATTACGAGCAAAAAATGAAATTTTGAAGCCGCATTTTGAGAGGCGCGGGGCAGCACACTTGCGATGTTTGTAGCCAGTAAGTGTCGCCAAAGTTGAGCGTAGTTTTAGTAATCCAAAACTGGTAAAAACATACCATCGACCAGAGCTCAGGAAAAAATGTCAAACCTGGCAATTTTATCAATTGAAAATGATATTGCTCCATCACCCAAAGATGGTTAATTGTAAAATTTGCCAGTGCGAAAGCAGGAAAGGTAAACTTCGTATAAATTAATTTAAATTAAGATAGATATAACAAATGTGATATCATGTTTTCTTTGAATTATGTTATTACAATACCTACATAGGTAACAGATTTTATTATTTACCGACTGATTGAAATTAAAAAAATTTGATTATATAGCGTCAGAAACTTTGTTTATATTATTATATTAAAGAAGAAATAATTAGAACTACTTAATTTAATTCAAATTCAATAAAATAAGTGTTGATTTTGGCAATAAAAGTTGATTTTTGAAAAAGTTGGAAATTATTAATTATTTAATAAAAACTGAAATACAATTTATGTGATGTAAAAGCGTCGACCAAAGGACGCTTAAAGACAATCTCGTTCTACCCTGATCAAGGGCTAGAGCCGGCGCTGCTTGTACCAATGGAATTTTGAATGAGTGGTATGTTTTCTTTCAGAATTGCCTGTACAGTAAATTTACTCACACTGACTTCTTCTGCAAGAGTACGGATAGAAACATGTGGATGGATACTGATATAAGCCAACACGTTGATAACTAAATCTTCAGTTCTAACAGTTCTCGTATGATGACAATGCGTTATATTAGAAGAAAATGACCCAGTTCGCTATGTTTCTTCAACTCTTGGAGAAGCCATTAGTGATGGAATGGCCTTCCTGGAAAACGTTCTTGGTATAGATGTTGTGCATCGCGGCAATTTCCATTCGCCAGAGATTAATAACATTTTGATGCAATCACTTGGAGAAAACACAAAAGGCATGCTGGAGTTTTTGCACAAAGAACAAAGATATAAATTTTTTCATAAAGTTGACCATTTTATATAATGGAGTCTTTTGTGATTGTGGATGAAAGTATGCGCAATTTAATATTATGATTATAAGTCTGACGCTTTTCATAACTATTCGATTACTATTAGATTACCTAAAAAGAGGATACTCGTTGGATTTATCTGTTTGTATCCCTACTTTGTAATAAATAAAAAAATAAATAAATAATGGGCGCATGTAGTTTCAAGATTATTCTTATGGATGGCAAACTGTTTCAAGAACAAAAATCGAGACAAGTGTTAAAATGGTTACAGGTATCTCTTGGTTTTACTCTTGAAAGGTTTATCATTGCACTCTTCTGTGTGACAAAAACCATTTGGAATGAAGTATTATTACATGTTCCCCAGAACCTGACTTCGTATCTTTGAGATTCAATGAAAGCAAAGTATGGTGTTTTAGTGGCTCTTTCATCTACCTCATTTGAAATGGTCCTTATTGCGTAGCATCTTGAGTTTATTTTTTAGTTTCAGTTAGTTTTTGATTTTTGATAACTTAATGGTGGACTGCTCCCACATATCATTGACACTCGTAAGTTCAATACATATTTTGACCCTTCCCGTTGCTTAACACTGAACTTCATCATCAGATTAGATGGATCAACAAGTGAAATTGAAGAAAATAGTGTAAAATACTCACAAGGAAGTGTTTTCACATCTAGGAAAAGAACTCTCCTTGTTTTCTATGTCTAAGGTGTTGGATAAATCTGCAGTTTTGGAGGTTGAGGGTGAATTTACACTGTAACAAAAAAATATGTTAATAAAATTGTGGTGTGGTTTCTGATATACTAATAGCAATAGAAAAAATATTCTCAGTTCTTGTTATTTGACTTGAAATTTTTCAAATGAGTTTATTACTCGATGACAGACTACGAAATGATTCAATCAGATTTTGATAATATTACTGGGTGGTGCACAAAATGTAAGCCACAGCAAAAGATAGGTTTAAACTACTTCATAGACAGCCAGTTAAAATTTAAAGTGAATTGTATTTTGATGTACATCAGGAACACACACACAAATACACTGCAGAAAATGTTTGATTTCATAATAAACACACAAGACACCCTAATTTTATTTTCCACTAATGAAGAGGTAACTTGATTTTTTTTTATGTTAAAACAATATTAATAAGCATTTGGAAAAAACTATTCTAAAATAAATTCTCCCACATATCTTACTGTCAATCAAAAAAACAACAAATGTTCAACTTATACACAGTGTACATGCTGAAATATCATAAAAATGCTTATAAGTGCGGTTTGCTAAATTTACAGGGCAGTTTTGTTCAGTTAAATGTTGAGTCGTTGAGAGTTGAGTTCCGATACATCGTTTGATTAATTAATATTACGAACGGAACAAAAACAATAAAGAGAACTTACAAGAGTGGTTTTCAAAAAAGAGAGGAAAAGAAGAAAAAGAAACAAGAAGCTTTCCAGTATGCCATCAAGCTCTACCTCAGAGAGAAACGATGACACGACTGTAGGTAAGGTCATCGAAATTTTAGATTATTATTTTTGTTATGGGTTGTAATTTTTTGAAATTTTGTTCTTTTTATCCTACATTTTTACGTCACGTACTTAACAATATCAACCTGTGGTAGAAGTCCATTGTATCTCAAAGTGGAGTGGTATGATTTTACGAAGTAGAAAAACTCAAAGTCATCTCCACAATTTAATATCGCAATCGATTAGTTATGTGATGGTGGATAGGTAAAAAACCATCGATTAGTACATGTTTCGAACCTCTATAGGTTCATCATCAGCTGAATGTTAAATTATGGAGAAGAAAAAATGATGGGTAAAAAATTATTAATTATAAGTCAGGAGTTCCATATTCAGAACAAATGACAAAGTGAAGGTTTGCCATTAAAATTAATATATCCCTTTTTAAATCTAGGGAGACTAAAGACATTAGCCAATATAAAATGAATTAACGAGATGTGTCTATTTATTTTATATCGGGTAATGTCTTTAGCCTCCCTAGAATTAAAAAGGGATATATTCATTTCAATGGCAAACCTTCACTTTGTCCTTTGTTCTAAATATGGAACTCCTGACTTATAATTAATAATTTTTTACCCATCATTTTTTCTTCTCCATAATTTTACATTCAGCTGATGATGAACTTATTCAATATTAGTTTTGCATTTTTTAATTTAAAGGTTTTTACTAATAGGTCCAATTAATTGTTATAATTTAAACAAAATAAACTGTATAAAAAACTTTCTCACATTGGGGATAAATTCACAATAGAAATGTGTTAAGGCCTACATCATAAGGAGGTACATTATGCAAAATGTGAAATGTGGATAGTTTATAGTTTGGTCGGTTTATTCATCATTGGTCAAAATATCATTATTACGAGCAATGTTTTTTAACTTAATTATATTGTAACTACAATTAGTTATGATTTTGAAAATCATAATTAATTCTAGTTACAGTATAGTATAGTTAAGGGGATTCCCTAGTGAAAACAGTGTTTTTCTACATTATGCTTTTTATAACCATAATATTTTTTTTTTGGTTTTATTGCATGGTTTTATTACCTTAAAACATTGTTCGTAATTATATTATCTGTCATTATGTATATCGCAGCTACAGTGCGATATTTTATTTCCAGAGGCTGAAGAGTGCACTTTACCGCCTTCAAATCAGTCTGCAACTGAATCAACTTCTTGTACAGTTGAGAGGGGTCAGGCGCCTGCTTGCAATCAGCCACATATAGACCATCAGCGAACGTCTCCTGTCGGCGAATCAAGCTCCAATTCTGATTCAGAAGATGATGAAGAAAATCAGGAGACCTGTGATGCAGCTAAGCAACCTTGGGTGTTTCATTTGTCCAAACGAAAAAGTCCCAATTACGATTAAAAAAGCTTTCATGGAAAAACATCCTTTCAAGTTGTAGAAGGAAAAGGTACAAAATTGCCATTTGAGCCTTCTAAACTTTATTACCGACATTTGCCAAGTGGTGAAAAAATACAATGAAAATGGTTATCATATTCAATTCAGCTGAATAAAGTGTACTGTTCGTGCTGTATGGCTTTTGGAGATAAAGGACACAGAGACTCTACCTTTATTACTGGTTATGATGTTTCTTCAAAAAATATGTATGAATCAGTAGAAATACACGAAAACTCTACCTATCATGAACTTGCTGCGAAAGCAGCTTTTCAAAGTCAAAAGGGCTATGATATTTCAACTCTCCTGAATACCAACCAAACTAAACAGCAAGAAAGTGAAATTCAAACTAGAAGATTGATTATCCAACGTTTGATAGGCATAGTTTTGTTTATAGGAAGGCAAGGCATTGCCTACAGAGGTGACAAAGCAGAAGCAGCCTACGCTCTCGATTCTTTACAAAATCATGGTAATTTCCTTGAACTGGTCATGTTGGTGGCTAATTATGATGTAATTTTGCAAAGCCATGTAAAAAAATGTATCGAAGACAGCAAAAAGCACAGAATAAAAATAAAGGACAAAAGAGAAGCCACAGGAAAACAATCTAAAAAGCCCATTGGACGAGGATAATTGACTTTTTTATCAAAGACTTTCATTAACAAGTTAATTGAGATAATTAGCTCGATGGGTCGAAACATTATTTTGAAAGACCTCCAGGATAGCATCATCTACAGCGTAATGGTAAACAGCACCCAAGATATAGCTGTCATGGACCAATTGGCAATATGCGTCCACTATGTCGTTCAAGGAAAAGTTTATGAAAGACTTTTAGAGATTGCAGTTGTTAATGACTCAAGTAGACTTGCGTTGTACGAGCTTATAAAATTAAAATTATCTGAGTATGGCATTGCAACGTCAAATATTATTGCTTATTCGTTTGATGGAGCCAACAACATGAAAGGCTGTTACAATGGGCTACAAGCCCATTTAAAAAAAATGAAGAACTTATTTATACTCACTGTATGGCACACGAACTGAACCTAGTTGTAGCTGACTCAACAATGAAGTTACTACAAGCTGAGAACTTGTTTGGATTAGTGGAAGAATCTGCGGTATTTCTAAGCTCATCGCACAAGAGAAAGGCCGTCTGGGAAAAGGAAACAAAAAGAAAACATACTGCTCATGACAAGTTGTACAGATTGCAAAAAATAGGAGCAACGATGTGGTGGAGCAAACATAAGGCTCTTTCATCAATTGTTGATGAAGAATTCCTATTCCTAATCAGTAAAGACAGTGTAAATTCAGCTAAATTCTTTAATTTTATTTCTGTTTTTAAAGAAATCTCTGATGGAAGTTTTGACAGCAAATCTCGATTCACAGCAAGAAACCTGATAAGTCAATGGTCCAAATTTGAAAACTTGTTTATGTCGTTTCTTTTACTAGATTTGTTTTTGGTCACTTCCCCTGTTTCTAAGTACTTGCAAAGTAAAACCATTGATTATGCTTTAGCTTGGAACTTAGTACAAACACTGCTCCAGCAAGTTAAGGGCAAAAGGAATGACGCGCATTTTGAGGTATTGTACGCAAAAACAAAAACCTATGCAAGTGCAGTTAATCTTAAGCTAGACGAAAATGACATTGATGTCGAGTTAGAGTTGGACTTTAAGAGAAAAAGTACGTCAAAGAAAAAATTGATGCCCGGTGAAAAATGAAAAGATGAAGCTGACTCTATTTCAACAGTTCAACATTACAAAATTGTATATTTTTATATTTTAGACTGTGCGAGGATGAGAATTGAAGAAAGATTTTGCGCAAACAAAGACGTTTTACAGGATTACTCTTGGTTGGACCCCAAAAAGTTTGACTCTATCTTGAAACTCGAAACATTTCCCACAGAAGCCCTGCACAGTGTTTCTAAACTGTGTAAAATTGAAAGAAGTCGGCTGTTGATAGAGCTGCGACAGTTTGCACAACAATACAGCAACTACATAGCGGCAGAGTCCACTAAGAACTACGGAAACAGATGCAGTGAAGAAGAAGACGATTTGGAGAATTTGGACACAACCGAAGAAGCGGGAAAAAATGCTGACTTTACTGCTCTGAAAATAGACAATGTTTCCAGTGTTTCGACATGTGCTTTTTCTGTTCTGTTTGAACTTACTCAATCTGGACTGTTTACCAACCTGTATATTGCATATAAATTTGTTCTTACCATACCTTGTACCCAAGTCACATGTGAACGAGTTTTTTCTAAACTTAAAATAGTCAAAAATCGACTTTGGTCGTCTTTATGCCAAGACCTTATGTCCAGTCTGCTTTTTATTAATGTTGAGAGGGATTTATTTTATGATTTGGACAAAAATAAAATAATAGATGAAGTAGCTTTAACGAGTGGCTTACAAAGAAGCTGTTACTTTAGGGCTAGGGTAGTAAAATGTCGAATCATCTCAGTTCCCCTTTCTATTCTAGTATAACACCATTGTAAACTGTTAAATACAGAGGATTAAAAAAAAAATTAGTATTATTTTTCTAATCCCTAAAATCCGTTTGTCATTATTTTTATTACACAAATAATTTTGACATAATTCATTAATACTTTGGTGTGAATAAAATACTGCAATTTATTTTGAACTCCGTTGTAATTATTGGCAGTTGTACAGCATGTGTTTTGTAGTGTTTTGTATTTTAATAAATAACAAAAAGGCTGAAGGACTCCGGTCGGTAGCCTATTGGGTAACCAATAAAGTACTTTTATTATTATATAAATAATAAAGTCAACAAAAGTCGAAAATCATAATATTCGTATAAAAACCTAGCTGAATTTCTTCTTCTTTATAAGAGCCAAAATAGCTTTAAAACGCGTTTTCATTGTTTTCAAGCAGCTAATTTACAAAAATTCCATACCCCCAGTATAGGGCCTCTTTACGGGTTTTAGCTGAGGGCCCCAAATGGTCCCAGTCCGGGCCTGTTTATGTTTTTCATGATCTCAAATGAGCATGACATGTAGAATGACAGATGAGTGCAATAAACATTTTATTGCACAGTGCAATAAAGAACCACTTTTTTCACTAAATATAGTTCAATAAAGTTTTGTTTTTTGCATGTACATAGAAAAAATATATTTGAGTGTATGTTGAATGTATTTCAACAATTATTCGACAAATTTTCATAAAAATATATTTGATATAGGACTCAAGTTGGTCTATTCACTGTAGTGGCAATGCTAACTTATTATCAAGTTAGCTCAGCCACCTCTTAGAAAAAAAATGTGGGCCGTTCTTCTGCTTCAGGAAACTCAAAAACTGCAGGACAATTATGTCATCCAACAATTGTTAAATTAATTTTCAATTGTAATTCAAAATTTTAAGACACTATACTTTGACTTTCCATGTTAAATGCACAAATCATATGTACTTATATGAATGCGATGTTGCCAAGTTTTCGAAATTTTCACGGACGCCAGGAATTATCCATAAAAAGGCATATATTTTCTTTAAAATATATTTTAGTGCATTTTTGTTATGTTCAATGGATTCCGACAATTATAAGACAAATAATAATAATATTTCTGAAATTCGACTTTTACTCGTAAATAAACTGTAGTGGCAGTGCTAACTTTATATCAAGTTAGCACAGCCACCCCCTATAAAAAGAGCTAAAAGCACGACCTCTTCATGTGATGAAGAGGAGGAAACAGCCTCTCATATCATCTTCGACTGTGACGCCCTAAGTAGTAGGCGACCAGAACCTTTGGAGAGATCAGCCCGGAAACAGGCATGAATCCGAAGAACCTTATCAACAGGCTACTAAACCTAATTGAAGGCACAAACCTATTTGAATGAGGAACCACTGACGACAGAATGATACAATAGCCCCCTCCTGGTCGCAGTGTTCAGAAGCTAAGTGCCAACCCTGTTTCTGGCTTGTCAGTTTTCAACCAACCAACCAACCAAAAGCACAACCAATTTTTTGTATTCACGACAAATTTACGACAATTATTTGACAAATATTGGGCTGGTTTTATCAATTTTTGAGCAAGTGGCTAGGTATGCTAACTTTATAGGGGTTATTTATTTGACTAAATTCTACCAACTGCAGAGTCAACTGCTTTTCAACAACAATATATTCAGGATATAAACATAGCATGTCACAGAAAACTTGAGTTTAGACCGAGGTTCAGACAGGCAGGTAGTGTTTGAAAACAATGTTAAGTTCTGTACATACCGTTTCATAATTTTCCAAGAATCCAGATTTCACTTAGAATGTTAAAATTGTGGGCTGCATTGGTTCATTTCAGTTTCTAACCTGCACTGCAAGCCCTGCCCTTTTAGCGACTTGACCAACTTTCAAATAATGTGTCACTTTGATTGAAACTTCGACAAAATCCACAACAATCTTGAAATATTCACCTTGAAAATACTGAAGTTTTGCAAAATTGACAGGTAGGGACTGCCCCTAGATGAGTCTCGATTTCCTATTGTTTTCATATATTAGCACTACTTGATTAAACAGTTTTTCACAAATTTGAGGACAGTTGTATTAAGATATCATGGGCTACTTACTGAATGCATAATCTTTGGAAATTATTCCTTTCGACGTCTGCCATGTTGGCCAATGAATTTTGCTCGTTTGGTCTAACACGAAAGGAACCTATGACATCTCACTAGCTCTCCTCCAAACGAAAATGTATATTCACACTAAAAACGAAGAAATGTTCGAAAATTCCACAAGAAATAAAAATTGGAAATCGGAGTTGATCAACAATACAAGTCCCTCTACTCTCCGATAATCCTACTAAATTGCATATAAACAATGCTGCCAATACAAAATGCAACATGACAGCAATTTGCATTAAAATGAAAATGGGACAAGAGGAGTTTGGTCCAAATTGCCAACCAAGATTTTTCACAAAAAACATCTGTCTTCGAAAATTATTTAAAAATGATTATTTTTGACAATGCTTCAAATGTAAAGTTATTTGTGGAATGTTTATGAAAATAAGGTTATATCAATTGTACTTCGGTCCTAAGATCCTAAATAATTATATTATGACAATTTTTAGGGAATTTTATGCATCAAGGTTGTTGTCTAGGGATATTTTTGACAGTTTTATATTTTCACATAGGATCGTTTCACATTTAAACCCTTATTACACATGCCTTTTTCGTGGCTATTTGTCTGCCTGACTGCCGGTTGGTGAAATTTCAAACAAATACGCATGCGCGCGAGACTTTTTGTTGATTGTTTCAGGCTTGAAAATAAATAGGACTGGTTCTATTTTTCCCCCCGAATCGAGGGGATTTCAAGGACGTTTGAGGTAATGTCAGGTTTGCCAAAACAGTAATTATCTATTGGACGTGACATAACCAACAAATAAATGATATTAATCACATAGTTTTCGTTTTGTTCAGTATGATAGAAAAGAAGAAAAAAATCTTGTACCAGGTAAGGAAAAAGTTGAAACAAATAGAAATTACTTAATCATTTAAGGTAAATGTCAATTTTCCTTAGGTTTGCAGCTCTGAAATTAGCGCCTGAAAATCATCAAAAAGGCACGGTGTAATAGTGCCACTTATTTGGGGAAATTCAGCCAACAAATAGCCATGAAAATAAGCACAAAAATAGGCATAGTGTAATAAGGGTTTAAGGCCCACTTTTATAGGTTCCAGTTAACCTCTGGTTGAGTTTACTAGTGGTTAGAATGTGCCTTTAGCCGACCACAAAAGGACCATCGGTTCTATTCTAACCACTAGTTAACTCAACCAGAGGTTAACTGGAACCTTAGCTGGGCCTTAGCTGTGTGGAATGTTTGTGTTCGATTTAACCACAGAACCATTAGTAATTTCCCCATTTCAGCCCTATGCTGTATCACTTCTGTTAAATATAACGTCAACGTTATCCTATCCGCCACTTCCGTTATTTTGCTAAGATCGGTATGCTGTATCATGGATAACCGCAGTGCCCGTAACGTGTTTCGTTAACTGTCTCCGTTATTTCAGAATGATCGTTATTTAACTGGACCTATTTGCCAGCCGTTTTGACCATATCTGTCCAGTCTTCAATTTGCTTTTCGCGTTCCCCAATTATTTATAAAAAAAATGAATTTTGAAGGAATTTTGCGTGCCGCTTTGGGTGAGCAACTACATAATGCAATTCAAAGGTGAGTTTTCCGTTGACTTCAAACAAGGGTTTTTTGTTGTTAAGTATATTTTCATTCAAGAAATGAACAAAACGTGCAAAGAAGAATGTTAAGCGATAACAGCTGTCCATTCGAACGTACAGAAATTGAAATTCTGTGAAGCATATTTATTTGAAGTTTTGAGGCCCATTTTACAGCACAGTCAACGAAGTAATGGGTTGTCTATTGAAATTAAAGTGAGTGGAGTTTAAATTTCTGCCAGGTAATATTATGTACCAACTAATTTATGAAAATTGCAGATTCTGAGTACTCTGGCATTTTTTGCTACTGGATATGTTACCAGAAAAGTATAGGCCATCATTTTACACGAAAACAACCAGAGCCAGGTTGACGGACGAAAACATCTTAATTTCTCAAACTGCATCCCGACAGATTTACATTTACCATTGCGGTATTTTCAATTTAGCGGTCACGATACGTCATATTCACTCTTACACGTCCTGTTCTTATATAGCGTTCCTTCTCTTCGAGAAAGTAATACAAGTAGTCGCCTTTTAATCAGGCGAGAAAGTTGGATGCGCACAACACCGATTTCATATGCTTAACGCCCACTCCGCTGTAGACAGCGGCGTGTATATTAGTTTGATTTGTGCTCTGGTGCGATAAATCCAAATAACATACACGCTTATGGTCAAAACAACCAACCAATAGAATCAACCGGGTCTAATGACAGCTTGCGCCGACTTTCACCAGGATAAATGAATATCACTGTACTTTCTTCCGAAATAAACACTACAGTATAGTGAACGGCAAAACGGTATCCGTTAAAATGGAGATAGAGCATACGGGCTTCTCAGATGTCCGTTAGGCAGTTATGCACGACCATTAGGTGGGATAACGTCTTACCGTTTAACATAACGAAAGTGATACAGCATATATAGGGCTGATTTACTAACTACCACTAATAAACAGCTTTCTTTTTGGCCGTGTGAGTAGCACCGGAGCTACTCAGGATCACGAAACACTGGCACCGACCCGTTCTTTTTAGGTCGAGCTTCAAGCTCCGGAGCAACACCAACAACCTTCTCCTGCCCCCTCTTGCACTCACCGGGAATTTGGTGTAACAAGCTCTTTTTGGTTATGTTTAATGTTTGTTGTTTTTTAGTAGCGCAGTAAATACCATACATTAATATTAAACTTTATCTAAGAGTAATCAAAACAATATGAATAGTGCAAATGAAAAAGAGTTGCAAATAAATGATTTTTGTGATATTTTGACTATTTATTTTTATTTTGATGTTTTCTAAAAGTTTTTTTTTTTCGAACTTTTTTTTTATTTTTTTTTTTTAAAGTTTTTATTTTCTTCAAAATATTTTATCTGTTTGGCAAAGTTGAGCTTTACATTTAAACTTTATAGATCATTTTTGAAGTGGAATTTTGTGATAATTTCACCATTCTGTGATTTTTGTTGAGTGGATATTTATTGAATAAACATATTATGTTTCATGAATTTCATTGAACATTTACATTTGAAAAGAGAGTAGGTATAATTCATGAATTAAATATTTTATTGGAGACTTGCTGTTGTCTGTTGATTTTTTCTCCAACTTCAGCTTGCATACCAATACCTAAGGATAATTGGCAAGGTACCACAGAGATAGTAAAATTGTTTTCTCGGCAGAAACATTGGGTCGTCCAGCAGAGTACGCAGGATGATATTTTGATTGTTCGAAGAGACCTGAAATTTTTTGAGTAATAATATATTCAATTTGTCAAACAAAAGGATGTATACCAATGATATTATAAGTTGTCTTTCATGATATGTAAAAATTGGATTTGAATTAATTGTTGTCATATTCCTTCACAGTTTCCTCAATAAAATTTTCAATTCTGGTACGTTTTCTCCTAGGCCCACTTTCATCAGAATCAGCAAACAAAAACTGTCCAGAGAGCTAGTAGAGTCTGAACTACTCAAATGGTTACCTGGTCTATCCATTAATGCCTTGAAAAGTTAATACTGATTTAAATCCACTCATCTTTCATTGCTGTTAACTTACCATTATCAACATTTCATTTTCAGAATCTGACATATCTAATATAATTGTTAGATTTTCGATTAAGCTTTCTAAAACCCTTCAAAACGATTCAAACTCTTAAACGAAAACAATAAATAGAAAAGAAACAGTATATGTCAATTACTAAATCTTATGCGCATATGCAAAGTATTCATCCGAAAACACCACTAAAATCCGTTTTATTTGGGAGCAGCTCAGGTGCATCAAACACGGTACAGCTCCAGTGCACGAAGCCCCAAAAAGAAAGCGTCTATAATAACACTTCATAAAACCATATGTAAACAAAGTGAAGTCCCGAAAATCAGTCTGTCCTGTTTCAAACGGGTGTCCAAAAACCATTTGGCATGCGCAAATTTTGAATTTCGACACGTGAAATAAATACATGAAGTTAGAATATTTCTTTGACATTTTGACAGCAAATGTCTCTAGACTTATAATGTGGCAAACATTTTGTACTAATTGGGAGACGTAAATTTCATACCACTTTTATTAGTTTTGCTGTGCACTTCTAGGAAACTGATTTTGTTGCCTTCACGTGTAACCAACCAAAGTTAATTTCAACAATATATGCCATTCTGGAAATAAATGAACGGTTGTTAAGGGTGGCTTATATCGATATCGAGAGTTTCCTGAATTTTTATAGACCGGGAGCCAGCGACCGAAAACTCTAGGTGATTTGTTACAAGAATGGAACTTCTCCAAGGGTCGAGTTTCATCATTATTGAAACGGAAATGATAGGCATTCCGTTGGACTTGGCGGAAAATTTACGGATTTCAACAGATTGTTCACACAATAATTTTTGTATGTATACAGGTATACAGGGTCACTCAAGGTCGATGGTAGGTTGGACCATGGACGTATTCTTTATTTATACGTCGATGGATTAGACGTTTGTGGAGAACGAGAAATAGTATTATTTTGAAATTTTGGTTTATTGGGTAATTAGTTCTGCTCTATCGATCTATACCATCTTTAGCGCTGCGGCGTTGCTTATATTACTTATGTACTATTTGTTACTATGAACAATAGTCGAATCAATAAAATAACTCTTAACTTGAAGATCATTTATTCAATACTCCCCGATACAGGCCGGTACGCTCGATATCGACCGCTACATAAAAACAAGGTTTTTTATGTTGGGCACTCTCACAAGTGTGTGTATACAGAGTGGATATAAATAAATGCTAATATATAACAGAAAAGTAGCAACAACTTTGCTATTTTGAATGAGACACCCTGTATATTTTTAAATTTTTCGATTTTCTATTGCTTTCCGATTATTTTTATATGATACTTTTCTATAGCTATCTCCAGCGATTCCTTATTTTTTATGCAAAAGTAAATTAAATGTTTATTACTGCGGTATCTGGATTCGTAGAGAGCTGAAATTTTGGGTGTAGTTTACCAATGTCCTGTATATTTATCTAGGGGATTTTGTTCATACAAGGGCGTTAATAATCTGTGATTTTATCGATAGATACAAGAATGTTGGGAAGTGCATTTTTTTGGAAATGGAACACCCTATATATGATCAAATATCCTAAAAGACACTTGGATTTCCTTTCAAATGATTGTATCGTGTTCCTGTACCTAAATAGTCAGGTTCCGGAAATAAAAGCAAGTTTCTATATTTTGCCATATATTTTGTATTAGGCAGTGTTATTATATATATAATACTGACAGGGTTACGGCATATAACACCTTTATGAGAGTTCGGGTGACCAGACGTAAGGTGAAGAAAGTGTGTCACTGCTGCCAACATATATGAATTATTCAGTTGTTTGTATTGTATTTGTCCTTGTTCTTCTTGATTGTAAGTTTTGGTTTGAACATAAAGTGTGTTGATCAATAACTCCAGTAGTGTTTAATTCATCATCATCTGCGAAGGCAGTGTATAGTGCAGTAGTTGTAATTGTATTTCGTAGTTTTGAGAAAATGCCTGGGGTGCTATTCTCCAACTACAGTCGTATACGAATATGTATTGCTTTTCTTTTTCCACTTGAATATTGTCCATAAATCCATTTTTCCACAAGGGGACTACATGCAGTGTGAAAAACCGTACGAACAATGCGTATACGTGCAAATTTGATTCCAATTACTGATACCATTTCGTTTAAAGAGAATCTTCTTTCTCTTTGAACAATGCTCATACGCCATGTGAAAGGATCTTTCTGGCTTTCTTCCATATTTTTTTTTGAGGCCTTAAGTAGTCGTGAAATCCACTTCCAATCAGATTGCTTTTATATTCATACCACTTTTAGTTAACATTATTATCATATTAAATTTTTGAAATGATTTACTACACCGAAAGCGAGATATAAGGCTTCAAAGTTGCAACGTTTAACACGTAATCCCTATAGTGAGCTACCGCATACACCACATTTTAAGGCATAACTAAAAACCCTCCATTCAGATCTTTTTGAAAAACTAGTATATTATTAAAAGGTAAGTAACAAATTTAATGGAAAAAATTAAACCCGCGTAGCCATACAGTTATTTAGTTATTGCCATAAGAAGTTTCTAAATTATTGCGTATGAGAAGTGCTATAAGCGAGAGCGCGAGGGTCTTGGTGTTTTGAATTGAACTGTGTTTTGGAATGCACATATTTATGAATAATAATAAAATATAACGTATAAATCTAAAACAAATATAAACAACAATGAATGTAATATTATTTGTTTTTTCTACGTTCATGCAAAAAACAAAACTTTATTAAACTATATTTAGTGAAAAATGTGATTCTCTATTGCACTAGGGCAATAAAAATTGTATTGCACTCATCTGTCATTCTACTACAGCGTGGTGTGATCATAACAAACATAAACGTTCAAATCGACGCCATTTTTAGTCCATTTCCTGTGATATTGTATTACATTTTAAACAACTGCATATTTTATATTATTTTCAATCATATTTATTGCATACTGGATTACGGAATTATTAGAAAATGCAATTGATCAAAAATAAGGTTTGAGGTAAATTGTTCCTAACATAGGTATTACTTCCTAACTTTCTCAATGCAAATCGATAGTGCTAATTAATTATTAAATATGTTGCTATTAATATCGCTTTTTCCAAAAAAAAAAATTTTTAAAAAAAATATTATATGCAACTCGTGCAAAAAGTGTGTATTGCACTCGACGTGTTGTCAACTTCACGTCGAGTGCAATAAACACTTACTTTTTGCACTTGTTGCGTAAATAACTATTTAACTATTATACTAAATAATCACATGATTGACTAAACATTTATTTTCAAATCATTAATGATTTTAGTTAATGCTTTCCTATTTTTAGTAACTCTAAGTTTTCCATTCTCCAATTTTTCAGTTAGGTATTTAATCACAGCTTCTTCTCCTCAATCGTGATACATTTGTTTCAAAAAATCATATGTTATATTTTGTTGCGCAATTTTTTTCAATAAATTCCGTGATATAAGATTTTTCAAGGCACTTAAATTAGGTAAATTACAAGATATTCTTTCGTTGTCAAGTCGCTCTGAAATACATTATTTATATGATTTCATGCATGTTGATATTTCTGACTCTTTACCACTGAAACGAACAAATTTTTGCAAAATTTGTACATCATACATCGATTCGTGGATTTCGCACTCATCACAACGGATACTTAAAATTGATGCAAGTCTTAAATGTTTTTCTTTCAGCACATTCTCCAAACTCAAAACTTGGTGGCAGTTCCGACACTTCAAAATTTTCCCAAGTTCTTTGAGATTAACAATGCGATTTCCTTCACACACATCATTTTCATTAGACTGTTTTTTGTTCATATTTCGAGACTTACACAGTTCAGACAATTTATTTTTCCTTTTTTCAAATTTTGGTTTATAGCAAACATACCATTTTTTGCGCGAAATCTATCCATAGCTGACTGCTTGTTCATAAGAGTATCTTGAACAACTAATTGCGAGCGATCCTTGGATTGCGACGCTGCCAACAGTCCAGTCATGGCTTATTAGCTGTATCACGCTTGCTAGTTGCGTTTCTGAGTGTTCAGTTCCCCTAAAAAAGATCCCTCTAATTCAGCGTTTACACATGTATCGCGTCGCGCTACAATCGAGCGTAATTTTTGACACTGTTTGTAGCACGACAACTACCTTACAATACATTCTACAAAAATTGATTCATTTGATGTATTTTTCATTTATTTCTTCTCTGTTCGGGCATTCAGCCACGATATAGATCCATTCTACTCTTCGAAATTTGAAAATAAGTTCTATAAATTTTGCTATTCTGGCACACATCAGACGTCATCAAAATGGAGGTTTCGCCGTAACCCTGTCAGATTATATATTAGCAAAGATTAGAGGTTAGTTTACTCTACTCTTTCTAGGTCGCTATGTAATGTCATGGGACATATCATTATGGAAATTCGACAATAAGTGCATCAATAATAAAACGTTTACGCGTTCATTATCGAAAATATGATGTGAAAAGAATCAAAATGGAAGCAATAACTATTCAAATCAAATTGTTCATTCTTCATGGCCAATGTGATTGAATTATAGCAAGAACATGCAGAAGGTTCAATAAAATGTATGTCGATGTATTTACTAAACTGATAAAAAACAATTCTTATTATATAAAATAATAATTAACAATATGGTTGAACAGCAAATAAAAATGTTAATACAATAACATAATATGTAAACAAATTGCCCCTTTTCTGGAATATTTTGATTTTCACATAAAGATTACAACCTAGAAAGCTCAGCAACAAACTTAGAAATCGAAAAAATGTTCAATGTTTTTAGTAATTCGAAATCGAAAACACCAATTTTTTCATCACATTCAAAAACGAATTCCTAGCGCCTCTGATGGACGTATGCATCATTACTTCACACAGTTCAAACTTTTACCGCTAGTTGCTTCGAACTGTCAACTATAATTTAATCTATCTTCGTTTATATGTTGTATTAATATTTTTATTATCATAGTATTTTCAGTTGTTACTGAAACATCATATTGATAGTGAGTTGAATTTATGTTTGGCTTGTAAGAAATAGTATTGTCTATAAAAATTCCTAAGACAACCACAATTGGCGCTAGTGTTTGGGGGAAGTTATTCAAGTAAAGGTCAAATCGAGTTTGAATTGAGGAACATCTTTGAATTTGAAAAGATCATAAATAATTTGGGATTTGAGAAACTTTTTTCATTAAATGTAATATCTGAGGACACCGAGCTGAGGCAAAAAATTAAATCATGCGTGTTCCCTGTTGTTCAAAATGACCACCGTTGGTTTCCAAACATTTTAAAATCCGGATACTTGTAGAAAGATTTGCGGCTCTCCTTATCTCATTGGCATCTAGCTCCTCAATGCAATTGATCACTGGTTAATGCAGGTCTTGTTTACTGGGTTCCGATGTCATATGAACTTTTCAAATTCCCCCACAAGTAAAAATCAAGTGGCATTAGGCAAATTTCACCACAATGAGCACAGGGACGTTGAAACAACGTTATGAAATGGTGAAACCAAACGTCAGAAAAAGGCATTTAACAAACGTTAATTCACAGAAAAAATGTCGCGCGAAACAACGTTGTTCTTAACCTAATGAATACGCGAAATAAACGTTTCTTATTATCGTTTTATTCCCGTTTTCAATCACGCTTATTGAACGTTAAGGATGCCTAATAAATAACGTTAATTTAAACCAAATAAATACATGAAATAAACGTTGCTCTCTATCGTTTTATTCTCGTTTTCAATCACGCTTATTAAACGTCAAGGATACACAATAATTAACATTGTTTCTAACCAAACTAAAATACAAAATAATTGTTGCTTATTATAGTTTTATTCCCATTTTAAATCACCTCAAAAAAACGTTAAAGATAGATTTTGACATTTATTCAAACGTAAAACTCTAATATTTCAAAAGGTGAAATTTACTGGAAACAAACGTCACTTATAGACTGACTAGGAGAAAAAACTTTTTTTTTCACTCAGTTGACACACCATAATAACATTATTATTAGTCGTTTACTAAAACATGTTGTAAACGTTTCATACGGGCAGTTTTAAAACATTAGCTATTGTTTATTAAACGGCAACATAAATGTTGACTTGAACATGAAACCCATTGTTAACGGCTGGCTCGGCTCAGCAAAGCATGGTCAAAATCATTTGCAAGGATTTCCGTAGAACACAACCTATTATGAATGACCTGAATTCTAAACTTCGAAATACTTGCAAATGAATTTGACCAGTGCTGTTCTGAGCCTAACCAAGGTTCATATGCAGTTTCCGAAATTTACCTTAAAATCATTTCTAGTTGAAATAAACACACATTTGCTAAAACTTATATTACAAATAAAAATATATATCCAACCACTGAAAAAAGTTGTTTTTTTTTCCAAAGCCCATCCTAAGCTTTGAATATTTCAACCACTCTTTCACAGTATTTGAGATTTTTAATTCGTTGATTTCGGTGGCATAATTGACTCTTACAGCAGCTGTAAAGAACGAAAAGGAATTAATACATACATATCCTAATCTTTTTACATTTGATAGAATATGATGGTGATAACTGGAAGGAGAAGCCTTATAGAAACAATTGTTTAATTGCATCAACTAAAAATTCAAACATAAATAGTTTTTGTGATGACGAACAAAAATATTGATGATGGTCACATCACCAACAAAGTGCAAAAATCACTCTCGAAATACAAAATGAGCTGTTGTCTCATTTGAAATTGGAATAAAAGTTTCTCCTCCTCTTGGAATTTTAATTTCAATCATGACTATCGACTTCTTTAGGATTTCTATGGAGTGTTATTTTATTTTCTATACATGAACCAAACTTCCAAGAGAATACGTACTAGGACTACGATGGTCCATACATCGGCTTGATTACTCAAATCATATCAGATTTAGCCCTCCCTTCCAAAAGAATCTGGCGGAGATCCTTGAAAACAGTATAATTTCCTTCTTTTTAACAATAAACAAACACATTTTAGCTATCATCATTGTTCACTATATAGATAGTGCACTAAATACATACATTTTGAGCCAAGTGCAAAATTTTAGCTTGAATCAGCAATCAGCACTAAAATTCATTCATAACCTCATTTCACACCGCCAAAAAAATTAATCATATTATGCTATGTATTTTTTGGACAGTGTAGATTGAAATATCGGTTATTAAACACATTAACTCATAAATAATTATATATTTTCTTCTTTCCTCAAACTCACCCAAACAATGCGGAAAATGAAGCGTACACAAAGCGTACCTACTATTCAATAAGTTTTCGTCTTTTCTCAAGAGTTTTTCTGATGCTTATAAATGTCCATCAAATATAAAATGATATAATACTTATAAAATGTTTGCTTACCTTTTTGCCTGCATTAAACATGAACCAAATCGAAAAACTGAACAACTACTTAAACAATAACTCTCTCTCTCTCTCTCAATATATTAATGGCTTTTACTTCCTATATAGGCGTATTCAGCCAATTGGTAGATCATGGGGGTAAACGGGCCTTTTGCTCTTGGCAATATTCCTCCCCTGTGCCCCTTCTTCCGACAAATCCGTTGTCATCCAGCCTGGTTACTGGCGTAGAGAAGAAAGGGACTGGACTGGTTTATACACAAAATGGTTATTAAACTCCACAAATTTTATATTAATTTTGCACTGTACGTTTTAATCGGCGGAAATTTACATATGCTTTTTGTGGTTGTTATAAAATCACAAGGATATCAACAAAAACGTTTTCAGATGCCATTTTCCATAGAAATTCACTAGAAAGCACGTGTACATCAAATGACAACATATATCCCTTGAAATTCCATGTTTAAGAAGCCTCTCGAGACTTGTGCAATGCTTGACAGTATTGACAATGAACGTAGGTTGAGAAACGTATTACAAAAGTTGATAAATGAATTGCAAGAAGAGTTTTCAGTGAACGTTTTTTTCTGTAAATTAAATAACGTTGTTAATTTAAATGAAAAAAGGAAAACGTCCCTTTTCAACGTTGAAGATCACAACCAATTTTCAACTTGAACTATGAAGAAAGAAATAACGTATTA
This sequence comes from Gonioctena quinquepunctata, assembly GCA_018342105.1. NCBI lineage: Eukaryota > Metazoa > Arthropoda > Insecta > Coleoptera > Chrysomelidae > Gonioctena > Gonioctena quinquepunctata. The sequence continues at coordinate 753,980 of JAFIRS010000370.1, read as the reverse complement.
AAAACGTTTGGAAATGTAGGTTAAGAAACGTATTATGAACGTTGATAAATTAATTGCAAGAAACGTATTATGAACGTTGATAAATTAATTGCAAGAAGCGTTTTAGGTAAACGTTTTTTTCTGAATTTGAAATAACGTTGGAGAAACGTTTAATTCGAATGTAAATATCCACGTTTTCAATATTGGTGATTATAACGTCAGTTTTCGATGAGTTGTTGAAAAGCAACGTTGAAATTAAGTCTTTAAAACGTCCTTTTTCAACGTTGAAGATCACAACCAATTTTCAACGTTGAACTATGAAGTTAGGAAATAACGTAATGAAAATGTTTGGGAATGTAGGTTAAGAAACGTATTATAAACGTTGATAAATGAATTACAGGAAGCGTTTTCGGTTTACCCTTTTTTTTTGTATTTGGAATAAAGTTGGAGAAACGTTAATTTATTGAAAAATCAACGTTTTTATATACGTGATTATAACGTCAGTTTTCAATGAATAGTTGAAAAAAAACGTTGAAAATCAGTCTCTAAAACGTAATTTTTCATCGTTGAAGATCACAACCAATTGTCAACGTTGAACTTTTCAACCCAAAACGTTTATTTAACCAATACTACGTTGATAAAACGTTTGAATAACGTACGTGTGCTCATTGGGACGGTTCTAAAAAACGTCTAAGCCCGCGATCTATACTTCTAAATGGTTTATACATATCCATTATTTTCTGTATTTTACTTACTTTTATACGTGATTTCTGACAGACAATTATTCATTCTCTGAAACCAGTGTTTGATATTCGTCAAGACTTTTATATTATAATATTACCATAAGAAAAAAATTATGTTTCACCGTTACGCTATAATAATACTCGAAGAAAAATCACAACGTCATTCTTCGAACACATAGATAACTTTTACATTCCTTTACTCACCTGGCCCCAAAATTGTATAATGCTCTCCCTAATTCAATAAAAAAACATTGACATATTTCACCATTTCAAAAAGTCATTGAGAGTATTTGTAATCCGCCAGACAAGACAAACAACTTCCAATTTACTTTACAAAATATTTGAAGTAATATATGTGTATTTATCCTGATATTCAATCATTTGTAATTTCATGTTATTCACTTTTCCTCAAAGATTGAAGTTTATTCCAATTGTTATTTTATCACTATCAAAAATATATGTGTATTAAAGTTTCAGGATTTCATAGGAGTGTTTTGTTTGCTACAGAGCATAATATATTTTTTTCAATAGAGCACCTTATATCATCACATATTTAGAATCTGCGTTGAATGTTTATATCATATCATGTATAGTTTCGAAATTCGGTTACGGCGTTGTTGAGTTATTTCACCTTTAATATGTAAGTTTTCGAGAAAGACCATTTTTGAAGATACCTTATATACGAATCCTCTCTGCATCGAGAAATTCTGAGAAATGCGTTAGATGACATGACAATTAGTCAAAATAAACTGGGTGTTCAAAATAATGGTAGCAGTTTTGAGTTTTTCTTTTATGAAATTCAGTGGAATTTATTTTGAATATGAATCAATTGCGAAATTGAAAGAGGTGTTTCAGGAACAAATCATTAATAACAATGTAATATAACTTGATGTATCAATTCATATAGCAATAGTACCTATATAAGTCATAAACATTGTTCAAAGTGACGCCCATCAGACATGAGACAGGCTTCGAAACGGCGATTCAGTTCGCTCTCATAATATTCGTCGCTCTCATAATATTAGGCGTAAAATTACTGCAGGCTAGTCGAATCTTCATTTTCAGATCATCAAGAAGTAGTAGTAAAAACTACCACTAGCCCCATAAAAAAAAATAAGTGGTAATAAATCTGGGAAGCGAGCTGGCCACCGAATTGGACCCTTATTACCAATCCATCTATTTGGATACGTTCTATTCAGATACAAGCTATACATTATGGAGCACCATCTTTTCGCTATTGAAATATCTTTCATCAATGGATCAAATCATTTCGTAAAAAATTTTAATATCGCAACTCATTGAGATTTTCATGATGCGGCCATTTAATATTCCGCACCATGCGTTAATATCCCACATGGTTTGAAAAATACTTTCGCGGACCCAGTGGGAATTTTCTTGAGACCAATAGTGATTGTTATGTTAATTTACAACTCCATCATTGTGGAACCGCTATACATCGCTCCACAGAATTTGATTGAATGGGATTTTCCATTACCTGAATACGAGCAATTAATTCAGGTCGACGTTCAAAGTCCGTGGGTTTTAAAGCTTCTACCAACTGAATTTTGAATAGGTGCTATTTGTTTTCTTTCAGGATTTTCTGTACAGTAGATTTACGCATACTGACTTCTTCTGCAAGAGTACGGATAGAAATATGTAGATGGATACAACACATTGATATCTAAATCTTCAGTTCTAACAGTTTTCGTGTGTTGACGATGCTTTATATTGGAAGGAAATGACCCAGTTTGCAACGTTTCTTCAACTCTTGAAGAAGCTATTCGTGACGTTTTCCAGGCAGGACCAGGAAAACGTTCTTGGTATAGCGTTGAAATAATTTGTATGGTATTTTTTTTATTTTTCGTTTTTCATGCCCCTTTTAGGTGTTTTCTTATTATATAAATATGTCACAGAGAGCTGCACCATCTTGGATGCATCCGGATGACGCAAAATTTGAGGAATGGTGCTTGAATCTTCTAATTGATTCAAGCACCATTCCTCAAATTGCGAAGACAATAATTTGATAAGCGATGATGATGGAAGTTACGTGTATGAAAGTGAGCATGGAACCTGGAAATCAAGACTTGGAGCAATTTATAAATGAAGACAGAGGAATCTGGACATGGAAACTTAGAGGAGGAAGAACATCACGAGGAACAAAATGTAAATGCCAATTTTTTTTATGGGCGCGAGAAAACAATATTCGACTAGATGGTTAATAGCAATAATCATTATATTTTTTTAATCTCTTGGTCAAATTAATATTTTTGGACAATCTACAACAGTATTCAACTTACTTTTCGTTTTAGGTCTTAGTGGTGAAAGCATTGGGTGACAAAGCCGCCTACAAGTATGGGATTTACCTACTGTTTAGCGAGGACATGCTTCATGAGATTGTTTGTTGGACAAACAGAAATCTGTCACAAATTCGGATAAAGTACAAAAGTCTAAACCATTCGTCAATGAAAGATGTTAATGTTGTTGTTTTCTTGGATTGCTTACCTACACAGAAGTTTTTAAGGCAGGAAGAGAGAGTCTAGAGGATCTGTTTGCAACTGTTGGCACTGGAAGGGAGGTATTTAGGTGTACAATGTCAAGAAGAAGATTTGATAATTTATTAATTACACTGAGATTTGATAATGATATGGTTAGAACAGAACGAATAAAATAAGATAGAGCTGCAGCCCTAACAACACAAGTACATCCCCTGTACAGAATTTCATGGAAAATATGGAAATAAAATTAAATCCAAAGATTCTCAACAAAAAACGAGTTTATTTCAAATACTAATAATTTATATTGTTCCTATATATCTAAATTTTCATAATAAATAAACAAAAAAGACTACGTGAAAATTAAACACATATTAAGGTGTTGCATTTGTTGCAAGCATTGCATTATCTTTTTCTCTGTGGCTTCTCTCCTTGGTCCTCCTGAAAAACTTCTGCAAAGTCTCCTCAATCTGTTTTTTATTGCCAATGGCTTCAGAAGATCCTGTAACAAAGATATTATCGCAGGTGGAATTGAATTGACAATGAAAAAAATTACTAATACAGATATATCATGTTATAGTTCTTTCAGGATTTACAATAATAGATAAAAATACTCACCAAGTGTTATTGCTGCATGTGTTATATTGTGTTTCAATGCCCATTCAGTTAACTTCAACAGGATAATTTTGAACTAGGTCTTCTCTTGATGTATAGGGGCTCAATTTTCCAAGGGAAGAACCATCAGACAAATTTTCAGAACTTGAATCACATTGATCAACTTCATGAATTTTATCTGAACTTGTAGAAGGTAAAATGTTATATGATTATCATCATTTACAGCCATTAATCGATTAATAGAAGGCCCACTACAATCCTCTCAAGATTCTTCATTTTGTCTTCCAAGTTTTCTTGTCCTTTTATAATATCTACTCAGTGTATTTTTTTTCTGAAGCATTGGGGATACCTTCCTCGTACGATACATTATATTAATGCAACTATAATAGATTAATGAATATACTATAAACATAATATTCAGAGTCGAATAACCATATTATTGGATCAATCAAGTCTTTGATCCAAAAGATTACATTCAATATTTTGATAATTGTTTTACCAACCTTAAACTCAACTTATTATTTCAATTTTTCGACTATGATATACACAACACTATAACAGATAAAATGCCTCAAATGCTCACAAAAATCGTCAAACACAATACGGATTCCGCTAATCTTTTTACATTCAACAAAGAAAAGTTAGAAACTTGCGCATTACGCAAAGTGAGGTTAACATTGTTGACATATCACCAAAAAATTCAAACAATGTTGCCAAAGCTAAACAGGACAAAATCACAGAAACCGAAATGCAATTGTGTTGGGGATTTGTGTATAATTTGTATCATTCTTGAGAATTTAAATGAAGAGTATAATATGCAATAAAAATTGTCTGCTTGCGAAATGGCCACTTCCCAGAAATTTCTGAAATATATTTCCCTTTTCTCCATAGTTATTTTCCAGAAGAAAAACAAACATTTTCAAAACAAAATATCAACTTTGAATTTTCAATGAACATTTTGATGAGTTTCGCCGATTCTTATATATGATAATGGATATCAGCAATACCAGGGACATGAATGGGACAACCTATGGATATACCAGATGGGATTTCCTCTGGACAACCTCTGCGGGGCATCCCCTGTAGGTCCCAATCATGTCCTTGTACCGCGGTACATAAAAAGGACATACCTAGGACGTCCCTGTGTTGTTAGGGAGCTATTTCAGGACTTTTTAAAACTTGTATTGATAACTCTCACAGAAACTTTTCCATCGGGGCATATGCTTGCGTAGATAATAGTCTAGTGGGTTTAAGAAGCCGATGTGGATTCGTAATGTATATGCCGAAAAAGCCCGCAAAATACGGTATAAAGATTATGTGCATTACAGATGCTAGGAACAATTATTTGTTTAATGCTTATATTCATTGTAGAAAAGGATCGGATAGCCATGGATTATCAGCAGAGGAAAAAATATTTTAACTACCTTCTCAGTCTGTAGTAAGGTTAGTAAAACCCATAAAAAAACCAATAGGAACGTTACAGCAGATAATTGGTTTTGCAGTTTGCAACTCGTAACATAACTGCAAAAAGGGGACTAACATTTTTGGATACATTGAAAAAGAACAAGCCTCCCAGCGAGCACGAAAATATCTGAGAGATGTTAAAAGTACGAGATTTTGAGACATTGAACATCCACTGCGATGTTCTGTTTATACATGAATATAACTTTTATAGAACAGCCAATGTCCGCCGTAGGTGGCGATTTTCAGGATGTCCCTGGGATGTCACAAAAATATCTAAGTTTTTCTCATAGCCTTTTCATAGTCACAACAAAACATTCTCAAAACGTTCTGCACACATTAAATCGCTGTAAATAAAACATTTTTAGAGATCACTTTCTGAAGCCTTTTGTTATTTATTTGAACATTTGAAGGTGCAATTCTATTTGAAATGGAGTTTTTTTTTCAATTTTTATCCACCAGGAATGATCTCTCTTTTAGGATGTTATCATGTAATCTAAATGGAGATTCTTCTTGAAAAAAGAACTTGATACATTCTGAGTGAAACTTTTCCATTAATTTATTCTGTTAGGATGATAGTGTTGATGTTGAAAACTAAAAATAAAGTTTTTTTATAACTTCCAAGGCTTTTATATAAACCTTTTAAAATTTTTTATATTTTTTTTTAATATAATATATAATATATATATATATATTTAATTTAATTATGATTTAGTTTTATTATATTTAGAAAAATATTGATTTTCACAGTGATTCTTAAGTTTGATCACAAACCGAATTCTTCTATTGTTGTTTTTTATTTTCCAACACCCCATAATCTGAAAAATAACAAAGTTCCTAATGAAAAAAAAGGTATAAAGAAAACAAATCGTTTTTCAAGAATCTTCAATGATACAGTTTGAACATGTAAAAAAATAGACATTGTATGCTTTTGAGGTTATATTATGACTGTGCTAATACATTTAATTCATGTAATACTTACTTTATTTACTTATTTAGTGATATCAAAAATGTCTATTATACATATAATTGGTAATGTTCACTACACTCATCACTTCCCAGGTTTTTCTCAGTAAAAATACTCCAGCCAACGCTCACAGTATTCCATGGTACAGTCCAGTCCCAGCAAACACTGGGATGTAACAGTGGCGGCTCTAGCAAAATTTTTAGGTGGTGGTGGTGATGACATCTCAAAGTGGCTCCCCTCTGCATACTAAACCTTGGTGTTCCGTGTTCATATACTATGCAGTTGCTTATACAGCTTTTTGAATAGTATCAGGTATAGTTTAACCATTTTCAATTGCAGAAGCTGTTTCTATAGGGAGCAAATCAAAAACTCACTTTGCTAACACTAGCGTATATGCGAAGAAACAATGTGTACTACTCGTCGGCGAACGGTAGATCAAAAGAGCCGATAGTCAACGTGGGTTTGAGTGACCACAAGCCAATGATAATGCTTGTAGGTGTGTCTATTCTAATAAATCACCAGTTTCAGGAGGTCCGAGTAAATGAAAGCCAGTAGCGTCTCTGGTCTGGGATCGAAATAGGTTTTAAAATATTCTATAGTTGTGATGTGTTTGAAAATATGGCTTTTTTTCGACCATAGGAAAATGAAATTATGATGATCCGATTGCCTATTAATACATACTTCCTCGTTTATGGCATATTTTTTTATTTTAACGTATTTTTAAAATATTTAAATATCTGAATAAAATTAGTTATCTCCGCCTCTGCTGCTCAAAGGATTGCGCCTCAAGACTGGGAGACTTGTTTTTATGCTTCTGCAATTGTAAATGGTTTGACTATAGACGTAGAGCTCATCCAGTATTGAAACGACCTTTTGGTAGGTAGAGAGGGGGAAAACACGAGTGGACACGATTTGCTGTGCTACGGCGAATCTCCACCAGTGTCTTGGCATGCAGCGTTTGAAAGGTCAGGTTTGTTTAATTAATAAATAGGTAGTGCAGTTATTTATTCAACTTTGCAATAGTTTACTCGTTACCTTGCCAAAATGCCCAGTGTTAAGTACTATTCAGTAGCGGAAAAAGAAATAGGAGTGTTAGGAAAGCTATAGGAGTGTAAGTTCTCTACGTCTCGTGAATCGCCTATACCAAATAATTTGGTACGCCTATGGAATTTCTATTAATAGCCATAGTTAGACAATGGTTCGGGTATCTTCGATAAAAATTGGTTGTTAGGTGGGGGAAGGCCAAAGTGGTCGTTTCAATACTGGATGAGCTCTACCAAATAAGTAGGTGTATCTGTGGGGCAAGCACAGTGGAGTCTGTCTCGCTTGACATAGCAAGTATTCTGCTCATTCGAGTTAAAGAAGTGTTGTCCACTACTCTGTCACGCTCGACAACGCTACTGTGCTTGCCCTCTTGAACTGAGGTGAAAAGTTGTACAGGAAAGAAATAATAACAGTCAATAATTTTATTTGACAACTTTTATTTAAGTACACTGTTATGCTGCAAACAGTCTTAAAAAAAGAACTAAGTACTTACTAACAATCAATTGTTTAATCAAATTTAATGAGAAATCTAGATGGCTACCTTCCTAGCTTTTGAGCTTGAAAATTTAACTTCTGGGCAATGGCATTTTCTATGGACAAGATTCCAAGATCCGACACTCTTTCCTGACACATACGTAAGTAGTTTTTATAAGTCTTCTTCTTCTTACTGAAGCTTCGTTCCCCTTTAGCGACAGTTACAGTTATAGTCAGCAAGATACGAAGTGCTATCCAGATATTCGGGAAAGTATCCTGCTACTCATTATTTTTAATAAGTCGGAGAATTTTAATTGGCTCTGCTGATTGAAGATCTTTTAATAATGGGTTGAGGCTCATAAGTTCCTCGACCAATTCACAACAGGACACGTCACATTTTCCCTCATCTGTTAAACTGATTTTGCAAATCAGCACAGGTCACCAGCGGCGAGGAGGCCGAGGCGAGGCGGTTACGGTCTCACCTACTGCGCGGGCGCTCAGGGTTCGAGTCTCGGGTCGACTTTTCTCTCTCTCTCTCTCTCTCTCCCTCTCTCTCCCTCTCTCTCTTCAAACGCAAGAATACCCAAACACAAATTTATTTTATGTTTCTCGACTAATTTTTCGATTATTTTGAAGAAACACTGAAATCATTATGCGATTCAATACTTGAAAATTATATCATTTTCCCTCAGTATTCCTACATTCATAATATGGAAATTACACGCCATTTTATATCACTCATGACTAAAAACGAACATATAACCCATAATTTCACAAATCATACTTGGAAACCTAATTAACGACCATGTATGATGAAATAGGTAATACCTCTGGCTGGATGAAACTGTAATATAATGAATTGTCTAATAGTTCGTATATAATCGTTAGTTAAAATTTAGAATAAAAGAATGTAGGACTTCAATCCCTCACTCACTGCATTGCTTAAACAACACTACTAAAGAGTAAAGATCAGCGACCTGTGACCGTCAACCGTCAAGTTAGAGAACACCTGCCCTCTGAGAGAGATCGATCGTAGATAGCCAGGCCCAACTGTGCAAAGAATTATAAGTTTTCCCAATATCAATTGCAGAAGCATAAAAAAGTCTTGCGGCGAAATCCTGTGAGCAGCAGTGGCGGAGATAACTAATTTTAGTTAGATATTTTAAGATTTTAAAAATACTTCATAAATAATGAAAAATGAAAAAAAAATAAAGACAAGCTTTTATTTATACTAATACATTAAGAAAGAAAAATAATTTCTTTATTGTTTGATGTAGGTTATTATTATATCCTAAAACGTATTTCGATCGGCACACACCAAGACTATAGACGCTACTGGTTTTTAATCTTTCAGAGCTATTTAAACACAAATATAACGCGTGATTTATGACCTCCCATCGTAGAGACACACCTGCCAGCATTGATGTCCGACTTCATTGGCCCAGACGAATCGGTTGTACAACAGACAGCCGTCACTCGAATCCACGTTGACTATCGGCTCTTTTGATCTACCGTTTGCCGACGGAAAATGTTTACGAGTAGTACAGATTATTTTTCGTTCCGTTTCTTCGCATATACGCTCGTGTTAGCGAAGTGAGTTTTCATTTGATCCCTATAGAAACAGCTTCTGCAATTGATATTGGATGGACTATACCACTTACATTCACGAGAATAAACAGCCACATTGGGAATATAAAGTGACACACTCAGAAAGAAATTGAAATATCATCCAATTCATGTTAACATTGTGATGTTCTCAAATAGACTTCGTTGTGATGTTGCTCGATGACAAACTTTTTAACTAGAAATTTATCAGTTTCTGTGGAGATGGCATTGTGGTTATTTATTAATATCCTCAAATTATTATCACTGCATTTTAGAGTTTTTGTTAACAAAGCAATGTCGCAAAATAAATATGTTTTCAACAAATATGCGTAATCACACTGAAGATATTTTTTAATGTATAATTTGAGACTTCGCGAAACTGCCAAGTGTTGTTCTGCGAGGTTTATCAGGTTTACCAAACTGAATGGCCAAATTGTAACAGCGGAAATTTTAAAATGAAAGCAGAAAATGAGTGGTCATTTGGACATTGGTTTTTATTATAATGAATAATATTGGTTTCATTTGCTTATGAAAATATAAGAATGTTTTTTCTGTCCTGTGTGAAATAGGAGGTATTGGTATTAAAATGAAACAAATAGTTGAAAGTGAGGTGTCGAGAACCATTATGAAACTGGACAATAAATGTATATTCAATATCTGGGATAAACCTCTCAAGGCGAACTATATGTTATGTCTAGAAAGAACATCCCCACAACATTTTTTTTTACTTCGCCAATACCTCTCAGTAGGCATACAAAGAAAAACAAATACAACACGTACTTCCAACATCCTTTAAAGTCCTCTTTGGGAAGTGCATATTGCGTCTCAAGAAAACATCATCATGCCTAAATTTTCAAAACCTCCCAGGGATGTTTGGGCTCGCTGGGCTATGATTCCGGCGTGTTTTTTACCTGACAAAAAAAAGAGAAATTGGTAGCAAATTATATGGATTTATAGAAAACCTAACTCTGCTTTCTCATGTCCTAAGAAAAATAAGGCCGTGTTGCTAATTAGTTCAATGCACCATTCGCCAAAAGATGATCCAGATACAGAAAAACCAGAAATGATTGCCGATTACAATATAACCAAGGGAGGTATAAATAGTTTAGATAAGAAGCGCGAAAATTATTCTTCTTGTATGAGGACCCGTAGATGGCCTATGGCAGTATTTCTGCAAATAATGATTATGTGCTCAATTAACGCCTACATTCTATATAAAAGTTACAAGAATTCCAAACCCATAGATCGCTGTGACTTCCTTAAAATACTGGCAAAAAATATCGGAAAAAATATATCGGAAAAAATATATAATTGAATTCTTATTACTCACTTTTTCAATCCCGTACTTTTAAACAAAAATAAATTATTCATACTTACTAATACTATCTTTCTCTGATGTCCCATATAGTCACACTATCTAGTTTTTTCATTTCTAATAAGACCAAAAGAATACATATAATACTTTGAATATTATACGGGCAGCTGTCACCAGCAGAATGGCCAAAAATAGATTTTTCGACACATTCCACAAATTTTGAAAATAATTCAATTTATCAGATTTTGAAAAATTCTTGTAAGGCACTGATTAATTTTAGTCACTTGTCCTTCAGGACAATAAATTCGGCCTCGGCCTAACATGCGAGGTCTTCTTTTGAACAACTTATCTTTTCCAATGAATCAAATAGTATTTTTTTCCTCAAATAACATTTTTCTAAATATGAAAAAATATATAAGTACTTTTCTTTTCAAATAAAATCACTTTTACATTGAATTCAATTCATCTTTTGCTTTACTCTATTTTCAAATAATACACGAAATAACTTTAATACTTTTATTGGATAAAAGCATAAAAAAATATAACATCGTTTAAAAAAAACATCGAAAAACAATAACAATATAATAAAATGAACAAATTAAACCATATCTAGCTTCAACCAAAGATTGAAACCATAAATTTGAAAACATCGATCAACACCAAATTTATTTGAAAGATCTCATACTTTATATTTTTAAAACAAACGAAATATATATTTTTCCCGTAAAACCCTCATATTTTATGGTTTCCAATAATTCCCTGATTTTAATTAAACTTTTTGTGCATTGGCGTCAATACAAGAACAGGTAATACACCTGCATAAATACGAACAATGTCAGCCAGCGTTAAACTACTTTTCTCCTAAAAGCTTTGCACTTACCCTGTAGAACAATTGTTGCCTCGAATAACCCATTTTTCCAAATAGTTGTCCCAATTTACTGTCCCATGTTTCATAGACACTCGTATATATTCCCTTTCGATCTACCGATACAATAAAAATCCCATACTTAAACACCACCCATTTTGACTCCAAAAATTTCCCAAATTTCAATAAATATCCCTCGACGCTTCAAAATTTTAGTCAAACAAAATATTATTCCCCAACGTCGTATAAAAAAAAACTAATCTGTTACCAAACATTTTCCACCGAACCACTGCGCCCGTGCCTGTTCGGGTGAAGCACTCAGACCGAATTTCTCAATTTCATCTCATTTTTTTTCCGCTCCAAGTTAGCGTCAAGGCGTAGCCCCCATTTTAAAATTCCTTATTGAGCTTTCATTTAAGAGGTACTTTTGCATATTCAAATCCTATTGGCTACTAATTATTGCGTGATTTTTCTAGATGAAGTCTTTCCCCGAATAATTCTTGTTATTTCAGCACAACGGCAATTAGACCATAACACTTAATTGTGTGAAGAAATATTAACACAACGTCCGAAGTTAAATAAACAATTAAACTCTAAACCGATAATTGATTATTTTTCAATCTCCTATCGAAGATTGATGGTTGACTTCCAGTAACCACCATATATGAATATTATTTCAATGAAAGAAAATAAGAATTTCTGAATAACATAAGATATGAGCTCTTCCAGCATTTCTTACAATAATAAAATTTCAAACTCATAATTTCCAGAAAAATAGATACTTTCATTAAGGCCAAAAAAAAAACAATAACATAACACCTTACAGGGTGTTACAATTCCACATAGAATCTGAAAATGCGATGGTATACATATTAAAAAATATATATTTTGGTCTGTAGCCCCTACACGAAACATCCTGTATATATTTGAAAATTATACTCAAATGTAGCTCTGGTGAACTCCTGAATCTCTTGTCGAAAACATTTTTGTCTATCTCCTCCAACAAACCAGATATTGCCTGTCACATTAAATTTGGGACACCCGGTATATGTTTATATATGTTTATATGTGTATAAATATTTAATAGTTTTCCATGTACTTAATTATTAGGTATTCAATGGTTTCATGAATGTTTACTATAATATTATGTATCGCATTCCTTTTAGTTACAGTTGAGTACCAATATTTATTTGTAATATTGAAACTATTCTATCTTTTATAAAAATTCCAAAAAAATTCCGAATTCGTTGTATAGTTTCCGAGAAAATCGCCATACATGCAAAATGTTAAAAATAGAATCCCCATTTCATCATTAATATATATATATATATATATATATATATATATATATATATATATTTATATTGTTATGTTGTATATGATTGTTAGTAAGTTTTTTATTTTATTTTTATTTTTATTTATTTAACTTTTTGTAACATACTAATCATAACAAAAGAAAACTCCGGCTATGATGCTTATTGTTACCTTTTTTCCTGTACACTTTACCTCTCTTTTTTTTTTTCTTTTTATTTTACCTTTTTCCAGCTCAGTCGGTACGCCTATGCAGAGATGATTCTCTCAATCTCAGGAGGATTGCAGCTGCGCCATCTAGTTGTTTTCTTGATGTCAATATACTGTTTATGTTAGAAAGATTGATTGTAAAATGATCAAATAATAAATGATGAGTCCAAAAATAGTAAGATAGTTGTTATAATTTAAAATAAATATTTATAGGTTATTCTCAGTCTTTTTGATAAACAGAAGAATATGTTCAATCAAAATAATGTGTTTTTTGAAATCAAAACCGAGAATGTGACAGTTCGATGAATATTCACACTTGATTGAGTTTATGAAGATAAAATACCAATTATGAGTATTTCTTGCACTCACACGAATCCAGGAATGTTCTGTGGTTAGTTTGAAGTGGATGTCTTGCAAAATTCGGACTCCTACTGCTAGTGAAGTGAAAAATTGGGACTCTTAAGTGGTTTCTTAGATTTTGCTCCTGATTTGTTACAAATGCCTCAGTTATGAGCATTTTTCCTTCAAAATTTATCATAGAAATTTACAGTTCTGCTTCATTTTTCATTTTCATTTTTCGACTCTCTTATTTTTTTTTCTCCTTGGTAACCATCACTTTTTGTTATCTTTTTTCAATTTTCACTTTTAGCACCTTTTTTAAAACGCATTTTTCAACTTCTTACCTATTATACTTATGTTATTTACAGATTTGATTTCTACACAGTACTATTTACAAATATTTCTTCAAAGTTGTCATTTTCCATTTTTCTATGCTCAAGTTTTATTATTTTGATAATTTAGAAGAAAAATAATATGACATTTGCCTGTCATGTTCTATTTTGGTTCTAAATTTGTATACAGGATGTTTCTTGCATATAAATAAAATGTTTAGTTGAATTCTGAATATTTATTTCTAAATTTGGATTTGTATATTTTTATAGGTTGTTCCAATTGAATGAACTGATCAAACATAATGATGATAATAGAAAAACTCTACTGCCACCCCCTTGAATTATCTGCGTCGACTAGAATATGGTCAAAGGTTTTCAAGATGTAAACCGTACAGAAAAAAATTATTAAAACAATCATAGCAGGTATAGTCAAACCATATACAATTGCAGAAGCATAAAAAACAAGTTTCCCAGTCTTGAGGCGGAATCCTTTGAGCAGCAGAGGCGGAGATAACTAATTTTATTTAGATATTTAAATATTTAAAAAATACGTTAAAATAAAAAAATATGCCATAAACGAGGCAATCGGATCATCATAATTTAATTTTCCCATGGTCGAAAAAAAGCCATATTTTCCATCAAAACACAACACAGCTATAGAATATTTCAAAACCTATTTCCTCCTGAAACTGGTGATTTATTAGTCTCAACGTATAGACACACCTACAAGCATTATCATTGACTTGAGGTCACTCAAACAGCTGTCTCTCAAACCCACGTTGACTATCGGCTCTTTTGATCTTCTTTTGATCTACCGTTCGCCGACGGAGAATGTTTACGAGTAGTACACATTATTTTTCGTTCCGTTTCTTCGCATTTACGCTCGTGTTAGCGAAGTGAGTTTTTGATTTGCTCCCTATAGAAACAGCTTCTGCAATTGAAAATGGTTAAACTATATTTATGCAGTGACATATATACCATATCATAACAATATATATATATATATATATATATATATATATATATATATATATATATATATCTAAATGAGTACCTAATAAATGATCACAATATCTGATGTATATCCAAGCAATTGATAAATCGGTTTATTTAGTTTTTCATGAATATCAAGCTCTATCTTACGTAAATTAAAGGGACACAAGATAGCTTCAGTGTATAGTGGTTACGTATAATTTACAATCCATAGTGAAAGGTATGGCACTGTAGAATTCTTTGAATAGCACTTGATGCGGAAAGAGTTTAATATAGATCATACATTTTTAATGTGTATAATCCTCAGACTTTTAACGAACCCTTATGGTGACAGACATTGTTCATGTGTTCTTTCATGTTTCGTTGATTCGATTCTCTCATGACATACGGAAAAAGTCGATCTGATTTTGTTTTATTGCTTTATTTTACGTCAGCCTATTTCTGCGACCAAGGCTAAACACCGACGCCGGTAAGCACACCCCCCCCAACCTGAAATTTCGCCAAATCCTCTGTTGTTTCAGAGGGAGGGTTCTTTAACGAGCTCAACATTTATGAACTCGGGACCGCCATCTTAACGTCCCCTCCGAAGGACGGCATATCTATCGTCTTATCTCGTGCTACAGTTGTTAGGGCATTTTACGCGCACCTTCCTTGTCAGGTGGTCACCCATTCAAGTACTAAACGCGTCCGACGTTGCTTGGCTCAGATATCGATAAGACTTTCGTCAACCTGATCAGCCACCAGTGCCCAGATCTGAATTTGTGTCATGTATATAATCTGTAAATGTCCTCGACCTTACTCTCCATTGCATAAAACAATTCATAATATTTTCGTATGAAATATCTGAAAATAACATTTATATGGAACCGATTATTTGATAGTGATCAGGCTACCAGAGAGGATTCGCCTTGAATTGCACATTGTTTACATTGGAAGGTCAAAAAGTTGACACCCCGTAATCTGGTCATCATTGAGTGAGTGTCTTTTTTATCAGCTGTATTCAACTTGTTCCCAAAATTGTGCGAATAATGAAAAAGTTTGAATATGCGTTCGATTTGAAAGTACCTATACAAATATATCAAAAGGAGGATGTGATAAAACATCTAGTTAACAAATAAATATTCAAGAAACCATAAAAATAACCTATTCAAATCGCACCAAAATTGTATACGAATTTCTTCAAGAGAACATAATTTCATTAACCTGGACCCGTCTGACGTCGCACCAAATCGTATAGTGGGAGGTACATCGGCTAGAGCTCAAATGCTATGTACTACCATTGTTTATAGAGAAAGAAGATTATAAATAATGATTCGATTCCACTGATGCGACATAAATGAGAAGTAATCATCCACCTAGCGGGCTTGTGAGTTCGTTTAAAATGAAGATTTTGCGCGCGGAATTTCCGTTAAGGTAAACTCGGTGTGATAGACCAGTAAATAGAGACATCTACCTCAAATGGTTTGGACAGCTAATTTTACGTGAAAAAGGTTCTCCTACAAATTTTCTCAAATGTCATGGTTTAGTTTCAAAAAATTATTAAAGCCAAGCAGCCTAGCGGGCGGGAAGTGAGTGCGCCTGAGCCGCAATTTGCATTCGACGCGCCAAATAATCTGCTATTTCTCCGCCACAAATGGTCCAATTTTGATTTTTTTTATATAATACTACATCATGAACTTGATATAAAAATTTGCATTAATATGATCAAATCTTTCCGAAAATCAACTCGTTGAATAAATAATTTGGTGAATGTTGAAAATGATTGAAACTTATCTTCTTTTTGCAGTTTGAAGATTACTATATTTATTTGCCCCATTGCGATATTGATTAAAAAAGGTAACAATTTTAACGTTTCTGAAATTTGGATAGGTAGAGGAGTTCAGTGAAAAATATTAAAAGTGCTCCAATCTCGACGCAAAAAGCACGCATTTTCATAAGGTAAACGGAGTTTTTAGGGAAAAGTATCTATTTTTAGAATATACAGGTATATTGAAAAGAGAAACATTCTCAATTGAATATGATAGAAAGATTTTTCTGTGAATTGAAAAATCCACGATTAAAATGAAGTAATTTTTTGTGAACGTCTAACAGAAAACAACTACTTCCCCGGCTAAAGCCACGCTGGACATCTGATAGTAATTCTGAAAAGGCCCTAACTCAAAAGAAAAAATCTGAAATTGAAAATTTGCATTTTTATTCAGATAGTTATTTGATTTTCTATTTCAGTCTTAATTAAGAACTCATAAAGATGAATGAGGCAAAGAAGAATGTTTTCCAAAAGAGAGTACTCACCAGAAATCATTCGTAACATTGACGCAGGAGAGACACCGCATTCACTAGGTCTTCACTACATTTTTGTCGACGAAAATCTATTTCACGCTTCCACGATCATCAGGAAGACGGAAGAAATGGGAAACACAGTCGCAGATGATTCCACATCTGATTTTATGAACATCCTGTTTATATTTTCAACAAATTAATACAGGTATATATTTTTACAAATTTTTAATAGTACTTGATTGAACACGTCATAAGCGAAAATGGCTATTTCGAACGTCTCAGTACTGCCATTCGTAGCACAAATACCTATAAAAGCTGAAACTCATGTATTAACGAAACGAGAGTCACAGGAAAATTTTGCATATACAGTATCGGAAAGTATTTATCTTGGGTATGGTGGTTTCATGAGAGCGTAAAGAATAGCTTGCTATACGTTGAGAGAGCATTACAATTTCTCCTCGACTCGCTCGACGAAGGGATATTTACGTCACGATACAGAGATATGAGAATCAGGGCGGTCAGCTCAGGACGTCAGTATCATACCAGCAGCAGTCGGGAGAGTGTGTGCGCTGCAATGAAGAAGAATTATTGACGATAATTTCACTTTAGATAATTTGAACAAATTAAACTGATTGATTCAATTTAATCTGTCGGACGACAGGTAGATCAAAATATCTTTGGTGCCGTGGTGGCCGCGAAAATAAAAGAAAATTCTTAAAGAAACAAAAGCAAACGATATTTTTGTAAGACAATAAAAACAAAAAACTTATTTCTAACAGAAAAACAATTATTTCTTGAATGGCGAGAAAAAAAAATTACAAGAAAAGACAAACCAAATAATTAAATATTTTGTGTACGGAATTATTTTATTAATTGTTCGAACAAACCACCATTTTGGGCCAAACAATAGCCGAATCTATTGTACTTTCTCTGCGGTTGTGACAATTGGCGGCATGATTCAAAAGGTAATAATTGTCATGGTCTTTTGTTTTCGCAACCACGGCTCGGCAAGAATGAGTCGAGCTGTGCGCTGTGTCGTATTGCCACGTGGTCTGTTAATGCGTCGCCGTCGGGTGGGGTAACAGGAGGGGCGCACAGCAGTGCGTCTCTCTTGTTTATGTGGTATTATCATATCATTGCGTTCCTTGTTGCTCGTGTAGATTTCTGTCTACAGTATCAGAAAGTATTTATCTTGGGTATGGTGGTTTCATGAGAGGGTAAAGAATAGCTTGCTATATGTTGAGAGAGCATTACAATTTCTCCTCGACTCGCTCGAGGAAGGGATATCGACGTCACGACACAGATATAGGAGAGTCAGGGTGGTCGCTCAGGACGTCAGTATTATACCAGCAGCAGTCGGGAGAATGTGTGCGCTGCAATGAAGAAGAATCATTGACGATAATTTCACATCAGATAATTTGAACAAATTGAACTGAATCATTGATTCAATTTAATCTGTCGGACGACAGGTAGATCAAAATATCTTCGGTGCCGTGGTGGCCGCGAAAACAAAAGAAAATTCTTAAACGTAAACAAAAGCAAACGATATTTCTGTAAGACAATGAAAACAAAAAACTTATTTCTAACAGAAAAACAATTATTTCTTGAATGGAGAGAAAAAAAAATATTTACAAGAAAAGACAAACCAAATTACATATTTTGTGTACGGAATTATTTTATTAAATGTTCGAACAAACCACCATTTTGGGCCAAAATAATTGTCACGGTCTTTTGTTTTCGCAACCACGGCTCGGCAAAGAATGAGTCGAGTCGCTGTGCGCTGTGTCGCATTGCCACGTGGTCAGTTAATGCGTCGGGTGGGGTAACAGGAGGGGCGCACAGCAGTGCGTCTCTCTTGTTTATGTGGTATTATGATATCATTGCGTTCCTTGTTGCTCGTGTAGATTTCTGTCTATACCCCAGATAAATTGTTTCCGATACTGTATACCCCAGATTAATTGTTTCCGATACTGTATAAGAATTCTCCTATAGAGCTACGTGTTAAACCCAACGGGTTTTTTTCAGGTAGAAATTTAAGAGGGGAGACGCCGAGTTTCTGGCTCCCATTATCTGCTCCGAGTCGTTGATGTGTGTGTTGTATGCGTGTGTGCGCGGCGTGGCGCATGCTTATGTTTACCCGAGTAGGTGAATTTCGGAGTCGAGATCCACACGTGAGTTATTAATTGTGACCCTCGAGAAATGATCAGTAGAATTTAAAATTCAAAAACAAAAAAAATAGAAGTGGGTTTTTATTTGGAAAAATTGGATTAGGTGACTGAAATTATTATAGTGTTGGTGTTCACAGGATTACAGGATTACGTTTAAATCAGGAGGAATATCAATACGTCACATTTACAAATAACACTAAATCTTTGAAGCCTGTTAAGCTTGAAAGCTTGCCACCTACAGCTGATACAGCAAGGCAGCATTTTTTCAGGGTTTATTTGCAAGTACAAAACTGATTGTCCTGTAAAATTGACCGGGAAGAATGAGACCCACACTAAATCCGATATTGATGAAACAAATACCAGCTCCTGATATTATTTTGAAAATAATTTTTTGTAATTGCAAGTCTGGATTCATGAAAGATATTTGTACGTGTAGAAAGAATGTATTACTCTGTTCAAATATTTGCGAAAGTTGTGCAAATTTTTTTCCCAGAGTTAGATGAAAACGAAATCGAAGACGACGACGATGATGTAGCTGAGAACAACAATGAAGACAGCGATAGTGATACTATAACAAGAGAAAATGGAAATGATGACAATTATAATTAGTATTGGAAATGATGACAATTATAATTAGGTTGCATTAAAAAATAAGTTTTATACTCACTTTAATTACTTTTTGTACCTACTTATACAATAAAAAGTATGAAAAGGCCAAAAACGTTAAAAAACAGTTTTCGATATTTTTTTTATATTCCCGACCCGCTAGACTGGAGAACCTTTCAGAATATTGATCTTACACATTTTTACGAACCTATTAACAAAAAAAAACATTTTGGTCCAAATTATTTTGAGCTTTTAGTGGAAAATTTTTATTGCGTATTTTCAGCTATGTATATACCACGTTTGGGGCGATTTTTTTTCAAATATGCCTTGACATGCTTGAATCACCGAGAAAGTGTGGAAATTTTCAACAAAATGTTACAACTAGATTTCTCGATATATGGAATATATTTATTCTCAAAAAAGTTACCAACTTTCAAATATTATAAATGAAAATTCGCAAAATCTACTTCAAAATTTCTATTCTATTCTACCTTTAAGTGGTTCTGGTAAAAGTCTCACGATGTCCTCATCTATCACAGTGTCACGATCTTCTACTCTATCTTTCACAGTGTCACATCTTCTATTTCCGGCCACGTGATAGTATTGTCGGTATATTTCAAGAAGCTAACTAGCCATCCTCCTTCATTTTTACTCTCAATCTGCCCAACAAAATGCTCGATGGATTTTTTCTACTCTAACCCATCGCTCTATAGCAATTTGAGATTCCTCTTCATCAATATCATTCTCCTCAAATACCTCAGGATCCATATCACCTTCTGAATCCATAAATACTGGTTTTTCCTCTCCTTCTTCGGAGCTCGAGCTACTAGAACTGCATTTTCATTTTGGTCTTCTGTCCCCATTGGCGAAGTTCCGGTAAAAATAACTACCTGAAAACTTTCGGCCATCTGAGTTTTTTGGGTGGATCCAGTTCGATTTTTTAAAGGGGTCCTTTTTCAGTTGGAAATCTTGCATTATAGCATTTTCCAGGGTCATCAGATAGTACGTTGGAAAGTGCATCTTCTGCTGGACCAGAGTTTTCCACATCAGTTTCTGATGGTTTTAAATATTTTTTCAAAGAATCGGGTAATTTTTCCTTCCATCTTCTGCTGTTTTTGTTTCCGATACTGGTGACCTGATAATCGCTTTCTTTTTCTGTCCTTAAAATAATAATAAAAATCATATTGTTTGCAATCTTGTTTTACGAATATATGACTAGTCACATATATAAGATATAAATATATAAATATTGGCTATGTGTTTTTTAACGTTTGAACAGCAAGTTGATTATAAATATATAAATAACTTTTTTGTTTTCGAAAATATGCAAAAAATCAAACACGTTAATAATAACAAGTGTTGCATACTCACCATTTTTTTATTATACAGTGTAGTCATTTAAGTGTGCAACATATGGGAATTTTTAAAATTAATTGCACAATCAAAATACAAATAATGCCGAAAGTTGGTGCATATGCGATAACCATATTAGATGTACTTAGAATCGTTGCAAGTCAAACAGCATACAGGGTAGGTCAAAAAATATAAAAATAAAATAAGTACCCTTATTTCAGAAAATTCAGCAAAATGTTATTGAGAGAAGTTGTTCAGAATTAGAAGTTATACCCAATTAACATGAAAAACATGAATTTTCCAATTTTTTTTATATTCACCCTAAACAATTCCATAAATTATTCAAAATCAAATTAATTTCGCATAGCTCTGTTCAAATTCAAGCATATTTGTAAAATTAACTTTAAATTTTTTAGGGAATCACAAACTTCATGTTTGTTGCAACGATATAAAACACAACTTTAAAATTTCGCAAAAAATCTGTTTAACAAGGAAAACAGTAGTAATGATAATATGCATATTGAAAGATTTAATATTAAAGTGCAAAATTTTATTTTAAATGTTTATTAAAAAAAATTACACATTAATCGACAAACATGAAATCCTACTAAAATAATCGCGGATACCCATGGAAAAAAACAAATGAGGTTATTATTATTATTAATTGAAATTAATAAAAAAATGTATCCATAATGTATGCACTGAACGCACCCAAATCTCAAAAGCAATCATACAATGTTTTTAAACGTATTTGAATGTGGTGCCGATTGTTTTGCCAATTTGTATCGGCTTATTTTTATTAAAACTTAACAATTAACAAATCAAAATATATTAGAACAGAAAATATTTAAAATGTAAAAAAAATATGTGTAAAAAAAGTTATCGAAGTGTATCTGTATGTCCTTCTCGTTCAATGCATCTAATTGTCCGATCATAAAATTCACTAAGAGTAAATCGCAATCCATTTGCTGGAATATTTCTGCAATGAAATCGTATCGAATTTTCAAGCTCTTCAACATTATTAAATATCCACATAAAAAAATCTATTGGGGTGAGATCTAGCGAACGAGGAGTCCACCGTGGATCGGTATTTCGTCCTACCATTTATCACCAAGTTCCCCATTTAACCATTCAGAAACAATTCTAGCAGAATGAGTGGGACATCCATCATGTACAAACTATAATTTATTTCCTTCTTGTAAACTCATATTATCCCAAAAATCCGTCAGTTCGTTTTCCAAAAACTGTAAATACCTAGAGATCACCATTTAGGTTTTGGCAAAAAAACGGTTCTATTAATTTGTCGTTAATAATACCGCACCACACGTTTGTTTTTGGTAATACTGGTTTTTATTGGCAATGACACAATTTGGATTTTCGTCCAACCACCACCTACAATTTTGGGAAGAGACAAACGCCATTTGTTGTGAACGTGGATTCATTCTCAAAAAGAATAAGTTCATGGAAATCACGTTGTTCTTCTATTTTTTGTCCTTGAATCCACATGCAGAAGTCATACCGCATGCATAGTCTCGTTCTTGAAACGTGCAAATAAACTTTGGCTTAAAGGCAGACATTTCTTGGGTGGATCTTCTAGGGTTTTCAACAACTGCCAGAAGTACTAATTGATTTTCTTCAGTACATACAGTTTTGGTACGTTCATTTTTATATTTACAGTCTAAAGACTCTGTCTGTTTGAAATTCATTATAATTCTGCTTACAGTTGAATAGTGAACTTGTTTGTCTGGATGTCGTTCATGAAAATATCTGCTGCTTCACGCACTGGTTTATAGGTATCTCCACATATTAAAACTAATTCTGCCTTCTCGGCTAACGTTAACTGTCTTGGAGGAGGCATTTGAAATCAAATAAACCTAATAATCGAACAATAATTATTCAAGAATGAAAAATGTATGACACCAAACTGTCATAATGTTTACTTTTAATCCTCATTTGTTTTGTTTGTCGATTAATTTTGTACAGTTTTACTTGAACTTTGCCATTCAATTATTCAAAATCTATCCGATGGATTAAAACTAAAATCGAATTGAGTCTGCAGTTCGAGCTTTCCACCGCTTCCCAGTCTGGGGCTACGAATGTTTAATTTTTCTCCTGGGCTTACCATCCGAGACGGCTGCTCATCCGGGCTTTGACTAGGACAACCCACGTTTGGTGCAGGACCGCTCAATTGACTGGGGTTAAATATCTCACTTGGTCAATTGACTGTTGAATTGAATTGACCGATCAAATTGACTTCGTACAGCCCTAAAAATGTTTAATCAATGTTTTATTTCAAAATAACCCCATTCTCCCGAAGCCCGTGCTGGTAAAGTTCTGGGGTGTCACACACAGCTGATTTTTTAATAAACATTTAATATAAAAATTTGCACTTTAAATTAGAGTTTTTTAATAGGCATATTATCATTACTGCTGTTTTACCTTGTAAAGTTGTGTTTAATATCGTTGCAACAAACATGAAATTTGTGATTACCTAAAAAATTAAAAACCCAAGTTAATTTTGAATAATTTATGAAAATGTATAAAAAAATTGAGAAATTATTGTTTAAAAAAATATTCTTGGGAGGCCATGTATTGGTATGTAGGCATAACTTCAATTCGAAACAACTTTTCCTTATAACATTCTGCTGAATTATCTGAAATAAAGGTACTTTACACTTGTACGTACAGTTTTTATGTTTTTTGACCTACCCTGAATGCTGTTTGACATGCAACGATTCCAAGTGCACCTAATATGATTATCGCACAAGCACCAACTTTCGGCAACATTTGTATTTTGTTTGTGCACTTAATTTTAAAAATTCCCATATGTTGCAAACTTAAATGACCCACACTGTATATTCACTTTTACTTTTAGATCACTGATTCTACTAAAATGAAACATGAAGATCTATAAACTGAACGATTAACCAATCTTGTTTGAAGAACAAATGTGAAATGCCCCTTTCTTTCAAAAACAAGTCAAATTTATATGATTTTTCATTTATGTCCGGTTTCCGACAGAATACAACTATTTTTCTATAGTCCATCCAATATCAATTGCAGAAGCTGTTTCTATAGGGAGCAAATGAAAACTCACTTCGCTAACACGAGCGTATATGCGAAGAAACAGAACGAAAAATAATCTGTACTACTCGTAAACATTTTCCGTCGGCAAACGGTAGATCAAAAGAGCCGATAGTCAACGTGGACTCGAGTGAGGGCTGTCAGTTGTACAACCGATTCGTCTGGACCAATCAAGTCGGATATAATGCTGGCAGATGTGTCTCTACGATAGGAGGTCATAAATCACGCGTTATATTTGTGTTTTAATAGCTATGAAAGATTAAAAACCAGTAGCGTCTATGGTCTTGGTGTGTGCCGCTCGAAATACGTTTTAGGATATAATAATAACCTACATCAAACAATGAAAGAAATTATTTTCTTTCTTAATGTATTTGTATAAATAAAAGCTTGTCTTTATTTTTTTTCATTATTTATGAAGTATTTTTAAATCTTAAAATATCTAAATAAAATTAGTTTTCTCCGCCACTGCTGCTCACACGATTTCGCCGCAAGACTTTTTTATGCTTCTGCAATTGATATTGGGAAAACTATACTTACTCCCTCTGTTTTTTATTCTTACCGCGCACCGCTTACTGATAAGCCACCTTTTACTATGCAAACGAGTCGCAGAAGTTAATTATGTTCGGTTCTGTTTTGCCCCCTTTGATCTGGCCGCCTGTGTTACTAGAACAAATTCGCCACATAGTCAGCGCGAACCTGCCTAGAAGAAACAGAAAAGCTGTGAAACCAAAAGAGGAACACAGTAGCCGTTCAGAAGAAGAGAGCGTGAGAGAAACAAGACGAAAGTTTAACAAGGAACCAAAAAATAAATAAATAATAGTTTTAAAAAATTAAAAACACGCTTTTATAGAAAACCAGACTAAAAAAATAGAAAATAAGAAAAAAAAAATTTTATTTAAAAAAAAGCGTGGGGTGCATGGTATCTGCCCTAGGTGTGTAATGTACTATATAATTATTGATACCATGCACCCCACGCTTTTTTTTAAATAAAATAATGTTTTTTCTTATTTTCTATTTTTTTAGTCTGGTTTTCTATAAAAGCGTGTTTTTAGTTTTTTTAAACTATTATTTATTTCCTCCTTTTTTTCAGTGTGGTTATTTTTATAAATTAGCTATTTTTTTATTTTCTTCCCCAAAAACCCCCCATACCAATTTTATTATTTTTAAATTAAAAAGATAAATTTTACAAAAGAATCATAATTCACCCCAAAACCCACACATACCAATTTTTCATAGAATCCGGCCGCCATCTTGAATTTCGGCATTCTTTTTAATGGATCATAATATTCGACCCCAAAAACCCCCACATACCAATTTTAATAGAATCGACCATAATCACAAAACTCGGCCGCCATCTTGAATTTTTCATTTTCAAAAAGAATCATAATATTCGACCCCAAACACCCCCACATACCAATTTTGATAGAATCGGACCATAATCACAAAACTCGTCCACCATTTTGGAGCCGCCATCTTGAATTTTTCAATTTTCACAAAAGAATCATAATACTCGACCCCAAAAACATCCACATACCAATTTGGAATAGAATCAGACCATAATCACAAAACTCGTCCACCATTTTGGAGCCGCCATCTTGAATTTTCCAATTTTGACAAAAGAATCATAATCTCCGACCACAAAAACCCTCAGATACCAATTTTGAAGCGAATCGGACCATAATCACAAAACTCGTACGCCATATTGGAGCCGTCATTTTGTTTTTTTTTCACACAAAAATTTCTCAATGCATTGTCACCGGAATTATGTACACCTGCCAAATTTAAAATCATTCGGACGTCTGGAAGTGGGTCAAAATCGCGCCCAAATGAGTCGGTTACAAACAAACAAACATACATGTGAAGCTAATATAAAGCGTGTAAAAAGGAAGGAAATCAAGAGAAAATGATGATTCCAAGTCAGGAGAAGATTGTATAAGGTGAGAACATTGTGAGGGTAGGGTCCACGAAGCTTTTACGGGAGTGGGGTAACACAATGACGAAGTTTTTACCGATTAAATTAGAAATTTGCAAAGTAGATATTAGGAACATCTTGAATCCACCTTCGCTTCGCCTAAGCATAGGTACATATAAAACCCGGATAAAACCATTCAACAGATAGGTACCTACATTGAAAAATTAAAAATGAATACTTTGAAATCCAGAGAAAAAAAATCGGTATTGTACTATTGCTAAGTTGGTATCTAGGGGTCTTTACAAAACAATTTCTATTAATACGCCAGAGGTTCCATTATTTCAAAAGTGTATTCAGAATAACAATGAAACTACCAGCATCCAGCATCATTATAATAAATTATAAATTAAGTGGCGTGTCCCCAAGCAGTGCCGCGCCAAGCTATGCGGCCGCCTGTGTGCAAAATACGCCTTTTTTAAGTTGTAACTAAAAATTAATACATACCTAGGTAGGTACACATAAATGAAATTGAAATAACTGCAAATACTTACATGTCATATAATTTCAACTGCACAATAACTTATAAATGACATAAAAAAATTTGATCTGAAAACCGAAATAATAATTAATTCATCGAGAGGAAGGGAATCCATTAAGTCCTTTTCTGTGGACATATGATAAATTGCTGAGTCTCTCTTGTGCCATACTAAACCTTAAAAAGGTTTTTATGAATTTCAATTTCGAGAAATACCTTTCACCCGATGCTACGGATACTGGTAGCGTTAAAAAAATGCATAGTGCTACTGCAATTTTTGGGAATGTAGAAATTAACTAATTCTCGAGAATGTTTTCAAGTGTTGACTGGGGCTCTAAATCATTCTGTTCAGGCAAGTGACTTAAAATGTCATATTTCATTTTATCAAATAAGTCATTTGCGTCAATATCTGATTCTTCACGTGATTCATCTTTCAAATGTATTAATGTTGAATTTTCGCACGATAATCTCAATTTTTCAGTCAAGCTGAACATTTTATAAATAAATCAATTGTTTTTATTAAATTGCTCCAACCCCTTGCATCTTTCATTAAGAGATGATAAGGTTCGATCTAGTGTGGAAAACACGTTAACTTTATAATACATTTTTAGTCTAGTTAACAAGTGCTTTTTAAGTCAAAATTTTTTCGCATTCTCCGAAAATTATGATTGAGGTGTCGATTCGGAATGGCATGTAGATATTTTTTGAGAAAATGCTAAGACCGCTCGCAAAAATTGCAATAGTTATAAACAATTGAGTGAAAAAAAAGGGGGTTTGGTTTTTCGCCAATATCTCCAAAACTATTCGAGATAATTCAAATATGAAAAAAGATACAAAAAGAGGAGGAAATTTCCTAAAAAAAACTGTAGGAACTGTAGGACCAATATTTATAATTTTCCCAGAGGGTTGAAAATACGCCCGAAAACGGGGTACTCCGACTTGCACAAGCCACGCCCCCTTCGGACCTTTAATGAATAAATATTATTTAAACTTATTAAATATGAAAATTAAAAATTGAAAAAATTCAGGCGCTTGCAGGCTAGATCAATGAACAATAATCCATGGTCCAAAAATTTTTATCGCGATTTTTCAATAAGTTATCTATTAGTTAATTAACACTTTTTTGTAGCACGAACATTAACATTGCAAGTGCGATAATTGTTAAACTATTAATCTGAGAATGTTTTCCTTTCGAGGAGCTATTTTTCAAAGGTCTAAGAATAGATTCCCGTTGGAAAAATTGAAAAGTTGTTAATTTTCGTTTTGTTATTAACAATTTACTAAGGTGAAAAATTATAAAGCTTCATTGAACATTGAATTTTTTTTTTATAATTATTTTATCCGTTTTTTTTGATTAAAAGCTATTAAAAATGATTTTTGATAATTTTTATCTCCTAATGTTTAAAAATTGTTATAAACAAATGCGTTGTTTATGAGATAATTAAAAAAAAATTGTAACATAATCTTTGATGATAATTATGATTTTGCAAAAAAAAACGTTTCTTAAAAACAAATTTTATTGCTTGAAAACGCATTTGTTAAATAACAATTTTTTTTACCACTTGTTATGAAAATTAAGGAACCATTTTTTTTAAATCATCATTTTTTAATAAATTTTATTTTTATTAATTTAAAATTTCTCTTTCTTTCACCACTCTGACCTGTTTTTTATGTTTAATTTTATTATAACTTTTTAACTAATGGAGATACAAATTAATTAAAACAACAAATTGAGCCAAATTTGAAGCTCTCACTAAATTATTTATTAATTTAACCATTTGTTTATAAAAATAATCTTTCAAAAAAAAATGTCTACTTTTATGTCAAATATCTTATAAACTAATATAACTATGACCATAAAACTTATGTAACTTTTTATCTAACGTATATTTATCAACAATTTTAGCTTCAATTTATTGTTCTGAAAATAACCAATTATTATTGATTTTAATTTTCTTGATTCTTCTAGATTATGCTAATAAGTTTTTAATGACCTATGGTTTCTTCGGAAAATAAACTGAAATAATAGAATCTTTAATGTTTAGTTACAGTTATTCATCAAGATCTGAAGATTTTATGCACATTCATCCTGATCTTCATTAAGACGTCATTGTCTATAATTGACCCATAAGTTTTATGGTCATAGTTATATTAGTTTATGAGATATTTAGACATAAAAATAGAAACTTTTTTTTCTGAAGGATTATTTTTATAAACAAATGATATAAATTAAATAAATAATTGAGTGAGAGCTTCAAATTTTGGCTAAATTTGTTGTTTAATTAATAAAGAATAAATAAGTCCCAAATTTTTTCCTTGTATCTCCATTAGTTAAAAAGTTATAATAAAATTAAACATAAAAAGCCAGGTCAGAGTGGTGAAATGAAAGAGAACAGAAAATTGAAAGTTCAATAAAAAATATAAATATTTTTTTTTCTAAAAATAATACATGGTTGTTTTTTTAAGTAGAAAAAGAAAAAAAATACAAAGAGATAATTCATTTGTTTATAACAAATTGTTTATTAAATAAACAATGAAAATTTAAATAATGATCTTTTTTTTATCGAAGACCAAGATAAAAATGATTTAAAAAAAAAGGAAAAAAAAATTTTATTTAAAAATGCGTTTTTAAGAATAATTTTTTTTAAGAAATGTTTTTTTTTTTAAATCATAATTATTATCAAAGATTTGTTATAAATTTTTTTATAATGATCTCATAAACAACGCATTTGTTTATAACAATTTTTTAAACAATAGGAGATAAAAACTATTAAAAATCATTTTTAAGTAGCTTTTGATCATAAGAAAACGGATCAATAATAATATTATAAAAACAATTTTTTTCAATGTTTAATGAAGCTTTATAATTTTTCACCTTGTAAATTGTTAATAACAAAACGAAAATTAACAATTTTTTCCAACGGGAATCTATTCTTAGACCTTTGAAAAATAGCTCCACGAAAGGAAAACATTCTCAGTTTAGTTTAACAATTATCGCACTTGCAATGTTAATGTTCGTGCTACACATTTTTTTAAATTAACTAATGGATAACTTATTGAAAAATCGCGATAAAAATTTTTGGACCACGGATTATTGTTCATTGATCTATCCTGCAGGCGCCTGAATTTTTTCAATTTTTTAATTTTCATATTTAATAAGTTTAAATAATATTTATTCATTAAAGGTCCGAAGGGGGCGTGGCTTGCGCAAGCCGGAGTACCCCGTTTTCGGGCGTATTTTCAACCCTCTGGGAAAATTATAAATATTGGTCCTACAGTTCCGGGAGTTGGAACTTTTTCTTAGGAAATTTCCTCTTCTTTTTGCAACTTCAAATTTGAATTATCTCAAATAGTTTTCGAGATATTGGCGAAACCCCCCCCTTTTTTTTCACTTAATTGTTTATAATTATTGCAATTTTTGCGAGCGGCATTTTCTCAAAAAATATCTACATGCCATTCCAATCGAATGAAACCTCAATCATAATTTTCGGAGAATGCGAAAAAATTTTGACCTAAAAAGCACTTGTTAACTAGACTATTTGGGATCTATAGGTTCGTCAATGCTTTATTGTTTCTTTGACGAACAGTTTCTGTAGGTAAAAAGTTAGGTTCAATTTCAAACTCATCTGCTAGTTCTCTGGCAGCGACAATAAATGCATTGAATCCTTCATCATTTCTTGAGTCTGTGAAAAAAGTTTTTTTTTTACCAAATCTAAACATATTTATACTTCGATTCTGCATTAATTCATTGGGAGAATTAATTTTAAATAATATGTTGTACCAAATCACTAAAAACTAAAAAATTTTTAGTAGTTTTGAATTTTTGCCACTTGAACCCCTACGCTATTTGAAATTTTTAAGTTGATGTGCCCCCTGCACCATATATGGAGCAATCACGATCTCTTTTATTCCAAAGAGTAGTATCGGTGATATCATTCAATGGTTAAATGCGCCAACAGAAAGCAAGGACCATAAACCTAGAGAGAGATATCATTCAAAACGGTTTTTGTCCTATTGTTCTATGTCGAACCGTTTAAAAGTAACAGGGGGGGGACTATAAAAAGCCGCACTGTAGAATAATATTTATGTTTTCTTACAAGATCTAAAATAGTGTTTTTGATTTTCAAGCCGATTAAATTTAACAGTTCTTTTTTAATTTTATCGCCTAAATAATTTCTCGTAACAATATCGACAGTCCCGACGCTCGACGAGTCAAATGCAAAATCCATTTAATCGATTCCAATTTGCTGCTTCTTTTCTATTTTTCATTAGGGATAGTTGAGCTCATTACTCTAATATTATAATTCGTTGAAAACTGACAATTGTCGAATTGTACGAATGTCGGATTATCATTCTGACGTTTCAACCCAGCGAGCACAAAAACATCTCAGAGATGTTAAAAGAACGAGATTTCGAGACATTGTTTAAACATGAATAGAACTTTTATAGAACAGCCAATGTCCGCCGCAGGTGGCAATTTTCAGGATGTCCCTGGGTTGTCACAAAAAGAACTTGCCCTAAGTTTTTTTTATAGCCTTTTCATAGACACAACAGTCCCAAAACGTTTTGCGCACATTAAATCAGTGTATATAAAACATTTTTAGAGATCACTTTCTGAAGCCTTTTTATTTTTTTGGACATTTGAAGGAGACACATTCTAATTGAAATGGAGTTTTTTTATTAATTTTTATACCACCAGGAATGCATCCCTCTTTTGAGATATTCATCATGTAATCTAAATGGAGATTTTCCATTAATTTATTCTGTTAGGATGAGTGTTGATGTTGAAAACTAAAAATAAAGTTTTTTTTAACTTCCAAGGCTTTTTTATTTCTTATGGTACTGAAATTAAGATTTCATCTCATGAAACAGATTCGATGTGAAATATACTAACTACCAATTTTGAAGATAATTGCAATATGATTAGATATTTTCTTATATATAATTTCAATTAGGAAGGAAGATTTAGTCGAAATTATATTTAGAATAATATTCATTTTCACATTTATTCCTCAGTTTTATCACAAACCGAATTCTTCTATTTGAAGAGTTGATACATTTCAGTTCGCATAAGTCTTTTGGAAAACATGAGGATTTGTTTTTTTATTTTCCAACTCCCCATAATCTGAAAACCAACAGAGTTCCTAATGAAAAAATGTATAAAGAAAACAGGTCTTCAATGATACAGATTGAACATGTCATTACAGATTCGGACACCCTATCAAAAAATACACATTGTATGCTTTTGAGGTTATATTATGTTTCTGGAGACTGTGCTTATACATTTAATTCATGTACTACTTACTTAATTTACTTATTCAGTGATATCGAAAATGTCTATTATATAATTGGTAATAAACAAAATGGAAGGAATTTAATGGACATAGCCCTCAGAGAGAAGTGTTAACCGTAGACACGTGTTTCGGGCTCTCGGCCCTCATCAGTACGGTGGAGAAGTGCAAGGATGAATAACACTTGGTAGAAAATGACAAATCAACGGAGTCAACAAACAGAAGCCAGCCGTTCATTTGTGATTTCGATCAGCAGACCCTGAATTCCAGGGCAACAACCAACGTCACCACGGAGGCAGCTATAGCTACCTGCGTGACATCCGAGTCCAGGAATATAAATATGAAAGAGAGTAATATCGGGGACTGTTAAAACAAATGGAAGGAATTTAATGGACATAGCCCTCAGAGAGGTTAACGTAGACGTGTTCGGCTCTGGCCTCATCAGTACGGTGGAAGTGCAAGGATGAACAACACTTGGTGAAAACGACAAATCAACGGAGTCAACAAACTGAAGCCAGCCGCTCGATATTACTCTCTTTCATATTTATATTCCTGGACTCGGATATCACGCAGGTAGCTATAGCTGCCTCCGTGGTGACGTTGGTTGTTGCCCTGGAATTCAGGGTTTGCTGACCGAAATCACAAATGAGCGGCTGGCTTCTGTTTGTTGACTCCGTTGATTTGTCGTTTTCTACCAAGTGTTGTTCATCCTTGCACTTCTCCACCGTAGTGATGAGGGCCGAAAGCCCGAAACACGTGTCTACGGTTAACACTTCTCTCTGAGGGCTATGTCCATTAAATTCCTTCCATTTTGTTTTTAACAGTCCCCTCGATATTACTCTCTTTCATAATTGGTAATGTTCACTATACTTCAAACACTCTTCTTCTGCGAGGTTTATCAGGTTTAGTACACTGAAATGGCCAAATTCTAACATGGCGAGAATTTTAAAATGAAAGAAGATAATCAGTGGATAGGTCATTTGGACATTGGTTTTTATTATAATAAATAATATTGGTTTCATTTGCTTATGAAAATATAAGAATGTTGTTTCTGTCCTGTGTGAAACAGGAGATATTGGTATTAAAATGAAGGAATACAAAATGAAATCCTTTTGTAAGGATTAAAATGGGTTAGTCGGAAATAGAAATAGGAAGAAACATAAATGTCTATTAGACAGTGGATATTGAATAATCTCTGATGTACACAATATTAATTTTATATTGAGAAGACCACACTGAGGATTTATGAAATATGAAACTTAAATAATCTTCAAGGAACTGATTGATAAGCCACTTGAAAAAACGCGTTATTTGGATTGCTTGCATTTATGTGTGGGACAAATTTTA
Organism: Gonioctena quinquepunctata; assembly: GCA_018342105.1. NCBI lineage: Eukaryota > Metazoa > Arthropoda > Insecta > Coleoptera > Chrysomelidae > Gonioctena > Gonioctena quinquepunctata. The sequence goes on along the minus strand of JAFIRS010000370.1, from coordinate 720,659 downwards.
GTTGAGATTCAGACTGAACTTCCAAATCATTGACATCATCAACTTGTTTGATCAGCAAAAAGTTCGAAAGGAGTTTAGCTTGGCCAGCATTCTTGACAGACCATCATGGTGATTATTGATCTCCTGCTAAGTTTAAAGCAGTAATAAGAAGTCAGTATTGGAAGAAAGACTTTCACATCATATATAAAAGTTAACAACTGACAAAATCAAATGTTTTGGAAAAGTTTGTATAAACCGAGCCTCCAAAGCACTTTCAATTTTATTAGAATACAACAATTAATTAGATAGAAGAAGAAGAAATAGTACTTTGTTGTCTGAAGAAATACATTTCTCATTGACAAAGCATGGTTTAAAATAACAATGATAAACAATTAAGTCAGTTAATGCATAAACAGGGAGTTTCTTAATAACATGCTAGTATTTAAGGAGGTTATTCTTGGGTCCATTTTGAGAAAAAAACTTTATATGAACATATGTCCTAAAGGTCTTAACTTTTGAACTACAGGGTGCTAAAGTTTTAAGACAAAAATCTTTTTTTTATGATAACTTCGGTATGACCCTAGATATTTTTGTGAAACGTAGTAGTACTATGCATCAAAAGGCATTATCTGCTGTACAACATAATTTTTGGTTCTTGATACGCCACTGCTTTTTCTCACACTAAAAATTATTTTTGAAAATATCATTCCTTTCTGAGCAAATCTGGTCTTGATTTTTTTTCGTTTGACGTACGGTTTTCGCATAAACAAATAAAATTCATTCATTTCCACGTTGTTATGAAATTGGGTATTACCAAGGATTGAAAACGTATCTAATAGGTGAGAAGCAGATTTTGTTTTGTAAAAATAAACAGTTTTGACAGTATTTAAGTCATCAAAATTAACAATATTATTAAAAAACATGGTCCATTTTACGAATTCTGAGTTTGCAGATATGCATTACAAGTATTGGCTTACTGATGGTAACGTACTGGAAGCCAGGCGGTTGTATGAAGACCGCTTTCCAAATATAAATATTCCGGATGCACGAACATTTTCAAATATTCATAGAAGGTTGTGCGAAAAGGGATGTTTTGAACGACAATCATCTAAAAGAAGTACAACGTACTATAAGAACACCAGTAATTAAAGTAGCGGTTTTGAATTCAATTGAGGAAGATCCCTTTGTTGCCTGACTAATCAAAAATATGAGTATTCCAATTTTTTTTGTGATCAAGTCTATTGAAATGATGAAATGAGTATATTATAATTATTTAGATTTTTGGGAATTTTTTATAAAAAAAATAGAGGTGGTACTTGAAGTACCGGCAGGCATTTGGAAGTACCTTCAAATGGTATTTTTTTTATGTAAATCAAAAAGGCTTCTTATAATAATAAAAAATATTGAAATCAATCAGAAATAGTTCTTTATTAAATGTTAAGTTCGCATAATTCGGAATACTTTACAAACATAGCACTACATATTGTTTATCATCGGGTAAGTCCTCATAAGTGATTTCCTCAATGATCTTCAGGAGTATATTAAGGTATATTAAGGTAAATTAAAAAAAAAATATTTTTATTTAAACTTTAGCACCCTGTAGTTTAAAAGTTATGACCTTTAGGTTTTTTCTTAAAATGGACCCGAAAATAACCACCTTAAATATTAACATGTTATTAAGAAACACTCTGTATTGAGTTTCTTAAGGAAAGAAGTCACTCTCCTTTTAACCAGTTTTTCAATGATTTTCGAGAAAATCGGTAGCAGGGAAATCGGCCTGAAATTATCAGGAGTGTTATGGTCTCCACCTTTATGTATTGGCATAATTGTGGCGATTTTTAAATATGATGGAAATTAGATATTGATATGGCCTCTGCCAGAAAATTTAAAAGCATTATCCGGCAATTTTTCAAGGATTTTTCGAGAAATATCATCCCAACCCGGGGAAGTTTTATTCTTGATTTCTCCAAAGATTTGTTTTATTACGTTGATGTCAGTTGGTAGGTATAAACAATAAATTTTGTTCGACAGAGATCTTTTCCAAATAGGTATTTCATCATTGGATCTGTTCTGGATGTATTTTTTTCCGCAAGTTCATCTGCAACCGAACAATAGGAGTTCAGTTCGTCAGAGGTCAATTCTGTTTTTACTGTATCAACCCTATTACAGTACACTTCTGTATAGTAAACCCATGACACAATAAACATTTCTTTCAATTTGACCACTGTAGGTATTAACTTTCGAACGGATGGTAGGTATTTTTGGGTTCTGGGGACCATGAACCGCGAAGATATACCTACAATCATTTTTTTGAAAATCGTGAAATGGTGACCTATTCAATAGGTATTTCTATTGAAATCTACCTAAAAGGAAAACCAAAAAGCGGTTCTTGTCTGAAGGCTGAAAACGGCACATGCAGAATTTCACTAGTGGTATTTTCGATTCTCTGAACGTATATCTCGTACGAGACAACTGATTATTCCCTAATTTCTTTATGTAAAGTATTATTAAAGCTTATTTTCGCTGATCAGATACCCTCCTATTATACCTAACTCAATCAACGTCCACATTTTCCTTCGCATTCGCAGTTCGCAGCGCAGCACACTACTGAAATATCATCGTACAACTTCGTTTGTGCGTTGACTCCGATTCCTGCAGTTGTTTTGATTTGCCTTATTTCGGCACAGTTTCACGAGACGTATAGGTTACTTTAACCTTCATAAAGTGTCAAGTGAATAGTTTTTTTTCGAACACTTTCGACTATGGGTGGTGAGTAGCTTGATGCACGTTATTTAAAATATGTAATTCCTGGTAGATCCTAGCATTTATCACTGACAGGATTGGTTCACAGGAACGATTTAACCTAGGAAAATTGACATAAATAAGCATACAGGTTTGGTGTTTATACCGGCTTTGGATTCGTTTTAATTTCAAATATTTTTCAAATGAGTTTTTGTTTTGTTTACGAGGTTTTTTGGTATGGCAGTTATGTGTATTAGGAGAAAAAAATACCTATATAACTTCATATTATGTATTCGCCTTATCACCCAATTTATTTAATACGGAATATAATTAATATGATGTTTACAAACAAATTTGAAACTCAGTTTTGGATGGACGGTCTTTATTTACAATCTTAACTTTTGATCTTCTGCCAAATATATCCTGTTACTATATTATTCGTAGGTACTTGTTGGCAAAATGATCCATCTAAAGTTGTTCATGACCAAAATTCAGTTCATGTAGATATTTTTAAATATTTGAATGATACCACAATTAGTTAATTGCAAGAATTGTGTAACCTGAAATTTACAAAAATTGACCATCCAACCATATCACTGAAAAATATGCACGCCAATTCTCTTCAATATTTTATTCAAATATTTTCATCTAAACTAATCATGGGAATTGTTGAAAAAATGTTACAATAATTAAAATTAAGTCACTCGTACTTTTCGTAATGTAGGGTACACGAACCAAAAAACTTATTCCATTAAAAAGTATGTCGTTAAATCGTCACATCCAGTACATTGATTAAATAATGAATACCTACTTATTGAGTGCCGAATAAATTCTTTTGACCTTAACCCGAGAAGAGCGCCAACTGAGTTTAAAGTTGTGAAGGTAATGGGTGATACTGATAATACCCTAATCTGTTTTATATGCCTTGTTATCTATCATTCATTTTTCGAATCAATAGAAAATTAAACTCCAAAAGAGTCGATAAGGTTTTGCGTAAAAAACGCTCTTTTTAAATTCATCACGATCCCGATTTATTCCTATAATTTCTACTGTCCATAAGTAACGAATAAATTCATTTTCTATGTAATATACAATTTATGAGTAAAATCCTGAAACACGTCAATATTTAATTCAAAAATGGCATTTTTAAGCATAATTTTATACTTCCCCCTTCAACCCACTTGGAGTGACAGCAACCCCTTTAGATTTTTTCAATAGAACGAGGTTGCCTGGGATAGCTCATTTGGAAGGGTTTTTAATTCTTTATAAAGCAATATAAGGTTTTTAATTTCTCCAAATTTATTATTGAAAATTATTACATTTTTGAATGTGGGTCCTGACATTTTACTACGAACAGAACAAGCAGAGCGCGCACGAAAGAACAAGGCGAGCAAATTTTCGTTGCGTTCCCAGGTGCTCAAACTATTGTGGTAAATTTGTCGGAAGTGCATACCTACCTACGTACAAGAGCAGGCTAGAAGAAAATATGGACACGGATTTGCTCATAGCATTCGGTGCGTTTTTCACCATATGTAGAATACAAAAAAAAATTAATTTTAAAATTAAAAAACCCGACTATTATTACTGTCTTTAGTGACACTCGCAAGATTAAGACAATTCGATTGACGTAAGAATCATCAAAATCGGCCCACGCGTTTGGTCTCTAGAGGAACAAAAATACATATAGTATTTCAATCTCAATTGGACCGTCATAAAAAGTTTCGGGAAGGAATTCTCTTTGCAGTTGCCGCCTTGACATAGGCGTCGGTATATTACTTTTCAGTTACTTATTCTTACAATCATGGCAATTGATCACCCCATGTAAAAGTAGACACATGTTATCCTAACTGAATTTTATTATTTGTTTCGAAAGGTCTCCAGAAAGCCATATTGATAGAATTATTTTCAATGGATAATACCTAACACACGGCACTGATTAAGGAATATTGTGAACTCGGGAAATCATGCGGCTTCAGATAACATGTGTCCAATCCAGCTAGCCGAGCTTTTATTACTCAAATATATTTGATAGCGCCTTTACTAATAATCTGGGCAACTAGATACACACGCCAGAACTTTTTTACGATTGTACCAGGAACGCTTTGAAAGTAAAAACACTGGTGGTATATAAGTTTCCCATTTGTCGGGCAGTACATATGAACACTCCTCGTAGTGCTCTTATTTTTATTGCCGTTCCAATTGGGATTAGAATAACTATACATGATAAACACAATACCCTCCTTTGCGTAGCGCAGTCTGGTAAAAAGGACAAAATGACGCCCAAACAATTTATGTCCTAAAACTCGCAAAAATACTTTTTAATTCCTACCTCCGCATAATCACACCCCATTACTTTTGATATGAACAGCGATAGTCCCATTTTGGCAATTCATGTTACCAGATTATCTCCTCTTACTTTTTTTTCTGTCTTTTTCTCTACTTATTGTTTTTTATCCTATTTTTATTTTTTATCACAGATCATATATTATTATTATGCATATCATTACTATGATCATTATTTTTTATTATCATTGTTATTATAAATGTACATGACATTGTTAATTTGAATCACGCTTGGTTGAGTGGAAGAATAGCTATGAGCTAAACTCCGCCAAGTAAAATAAAGTCCATTTATTATTATCATTATTATATATATCCACCCAAGCGTCATGTTTTCTTAGTTTATTACTAGCTGACCCGACAGACGTCCTGTCCAAATTTCTTTATTCCCTAATTGTTTTTTCCTGAAAATGTTCTTCCAAGTAGAATTTATTTTTTCCTATGTTTTTCTTTGTGTTGTTACATCATGGTTACTCTGCCCGTTTCCCATTATCCCCACCCGTTTTCCCATTATCCCGTTATGGATAGCGCGAAAATACTTCAAATATATCTGTGTATACCAATTTTCATGGCGATCGGTTGAACGGTATATAAGTTGATGCGTTGCAGCGCCGTCTAGTGGCGAGTTAAAGTAATGGAAAAACACTTACTTTCCAAAAAAGAATCAACCAAACATGTCGTTCCTATCGTCAGTTCCTGAAAACGTTTCCAGGACCATAACGAACAAAACCAAAAAGAATTACGAATATCCACAGGGCCGGATTAAAAGGTGTGGAGGCCCTGGGGCAACAAAGGAGTGGAGGCCCCTAATTATTTTTCAAACAATTTTTTTTTTATTTATTGCGGAACAAATCGAATTATTTCGACACGAGCATATGTAGGTATAATAAAATACAAGAAATAAATTAAATTACAGCGTAAACGAATGGATTCTTGCGAGCTTTTTTCGACCAAAAATCATTGATGATTTCGGTCAAATCCAGCATCCGGAGAAAATTATTCTCAATGCTAGGAAGCGATAACTTTGATAGGCGGCTTTGTCTCATCGTAATTCGCCTATTTTTTTCATTTTGGAAAATGAGCGCTTTTCAGTGCAATTTGACATCATCACATTCTCAGTTGTAATATCACAAGAGAGTGAAAATAATTCTACAGATTTTCGAAAACTTGTTGCCAGGCCATAGACAAGAGAGACCAATTGGCTCGAGTGGCTATTGCCAACAAGTTTGAGAAAGAAATCTAGATAATTATTTTCTACTATATCGAACTCTCGTGTGGTATTCTTTAGATTATTTTTTTATGTTACGATCATAAACACATTTCCTTGCAAAATTATATAATCTACTAAACCGGTTTTGATTCATTTCACACTTTTCATGCGAATTGATGACAGACACGTCAAATTAAAAATATAGGTTGTTAGACAATAAAAACAAAATACCTCAAATTATTCCCGCGACAATTTTCTAGGTAGAATATTCCCACTATTGATTGGCCAAAACGTATATGAATTATTTGAATTGAACGTTTCTATTGGTTTCTAGCAATGTCAAAAAATAATCACTGTAATTTCATTGTTTGAGAATGTAGCTCTGAAATTTTGGTTTTCAAGAATTGATTAGATTGGTCTTTTTGATAGTCCTTTTTCAGAAGGATTTACATTTGTTGCGGAATGTTATCCTTCTCTTAGACTCACACTTTCAGATTTCGGGGATTTCTCTGTTACAAGCGCGCCACTCAGCGGACACTTGTCAACGCCAATAAATAGGAAAAACAGGTATAGACGGGCAAAGTGTTTGTAGAATCGGCAGAAAAATAGTCAACAGAATTTGAACTTTTGTTCTATTATGGAATGCGCACAGGGCTCTTATAAATAATTTGATGCAATCATATTCATAAATTGAAATATTATTTTCTTTTGCTTATGATTATTGAATTTCATTGTGTATCTAGATCGCTTGTGTCATTCGAAGAATACATCGACAGAAAATCCTTCTTTAATAAAAAAAATTTTTTTTTTTAATTCAATTGTTTTTTTTTTTAATTTTTATAATAGTTTTACTTGGTATTTTTCTCATTACATATTCATCAGATCAAATTAATATTAACCATGGATTTTAATAAAAATGTTTTTAATTTAAAACGAAAAATGAGAGGAAAAAGTGGGAGAACTGCTCTTTCGTTGTCAGATTTTTTATATATAATTTTGCATATCCTTCGGTATTTGTTAGGAAATTTTACCTAAAAATTTATATTGTGGAGGCCCCTCTCTTGTGGAGGCCCCGGGGCTGCAGCCCCGTTTGCCCCCCTCTTAATCCAGCTCTGAATATCCATCGTTCGAATCGTGAGTTATGGTCTTGAGTTCATACAAAAATCCCATGGAAAAAAGCACTTTTCCAAATTTTCCACTTTTCCGGGCAACTTTTCCCTATAAACCTTCCTCGGACTATTATGAACAATTAAAAAAAAATAGCCAAATCGGCCCAGCCGTTCCCAAGTGATGCGCTTACCAAGGAATTGATACATTCATTTTATTATTACAAGCTTTTATTTAGTTTCACTTGTTGGTTAGTTCGTTCGTTCGTTTGTTAGTTTGGGTCAAATCTTGCAAGTGAATTTTGACCGACTTCTAGTCGTCCGATTAATTTGAAATTTGGCAGGTGTTCATCATTCCGGTGACAATGCATTATGGAATTTTTGTTGGAGAAAAAACTAAATGGCGGTTCCAAGATGGCGGACGAGAGATTATGAATTTTTTGTCAAAATTAATAAATTCAAGATGGCGACTCCAATATGGCGGACGAGTTTTGTGATTATGGTCCGATTCGATTCAAAATTGGTATGTTGGGGTTTTTGGGGTCGGAGATTATGAAATTGTTGTCAAAATTCATAAATTGAAGATGGCGGTCCCAAGATGAAGGACGAGTTTCGTGATTATGGTCCAATTCGATTTAAAATTGGTATGCGGGGGTTTTCGGGGTCGGAAATTATGAACTTTTTGTCGAGATTAATAAATTCAAGATGGCAGCCCCAAGGTGGAGGACGAGTTTTCTGATTATGGTCTATTTTATTCAAAATTGGTATGTGGGGGTTTTCAGGTTCGGAGATTTTGTCAAAATCTATAAAGTCAAGATGGCGACTTCCGGATGGCGGATGAGTTTTGTGATTATGGTCAGATTCTATTCAAAATTGGGGTCGGAGATCATTATTTCTGTCAGCTCAAAACTTACAGGGTTGTAATAACGATGCTCTATTAGGAATGAACAGATTTAGGCCAACTAACTAAAAAGCAAATAATAAAATAACTAATAAAAAACCTTTTTTAAGACAAGCTTATATTTAAGTCGTGTACTAAAACGTATAAAATAAATTTAAGTCATCGCTGACAATGATTTAATTATTTTTTGTTAAATCATTTGGATTCAATAAGCTTGTCGCGCGAATTGTAATAAAATTAATACTTTGACAAGTTGTTCCTTGTCCAATGAAATTAATTGGTACCTACTTTTATGAACACTTCGCGCGACAACAGTTTTGAAACCAAATAATTCAACAAAAAATAATTAAAGCATTGTCAGCGATGACTTAAACTCATTTTATACGTTTTAGTACACGGCTTACATAAAAGCTTAGCTTTAAAAAGGTTTTTTATTAGTTATTTTATTTATTATAAAGATATAATAAGAACCATTCTTTGGGTTATACAAAAACGAAAACATCAATTAATTGAAGACACTTTTTCCTATTCCATTACAAAATAAATTCGAAAGGTCGAACGCTCCGAACACAACGAACGGCAACAACGTGCCACCCCCTTTTCCAGCATAACTAAAGGCCTCCATACATGGTCAGTTTTGCCTCCAGTTCCACCTGACCGGATGCGACACCGTACCGTGTATGTGCATTTTGCCTCGAGGTATGCGTCAATCCAGTGGCCGGAGCGACTGAAGAAATTCAATTAGTTTCGCCTGACCGGATGGACCGTTTCGTTCATTGAACGTCTTTCTTCTAGCGGGAGCTTGGCAAAACTGATTGTATGTGGCCAGTGGCCACGCATTCGGTCTGGCAAAACTGTTTCAGTTTGGCCTGATCATTTTGGCCTCTCCATGTATGGGGGCCTTAATGCTTGGTTAAACTCATGCAGACTAGAATACAATTACGGGAATTATCAAAATTTAAAACACAGTAAATTACTCCCATGAGCGCAAGCAGGAGGGGAGAGACATTAGAATTACCAAAATGACAAGGACGTAATATGTACCATACCATCTCAGCAGAGAGGGCACGGCCTTCGCACCTGTTCCAGGGACAAGCCTGTGTCCATACATATTAGGGTTAAGCAATTGTGTATAGTATAGTAGCATATAAATGTATATATTTGGTTAAGTCAAACTGTCTGGGACTGCCTCCAGAACCTCATCGAGCTGGCAAAACACAACAAGGTCACCTTGATGTGGGTGCCAGGTCATAGAGGCATTGAAGGCAACGTCAAAGCGGACCAGCTAGCTATACAAGCATCTGAAACGCTATTCACAGGGCCAGAACCTATACATGGGGTTAGCAAAAACCGATGCAGGACCCTGATCGACGAGTGGATAAAAAGAAGACACCAACAATATTGGGATCAAACTGTCGGGCAAATACACAGCAAAGTCATGGTAGGGCATCCAAACCGGACCCTAACGGCTGACCTGAACCTGAACAGAACGAAGGCTCGTATAACAATAGGTCTGTTGACTGGACACTGCGGCCTAAGAAAACACCTAAACACCATGGGAGTATGCAGGGAAGCCGTGGAGTGTAGGCTATGTGATGAAGAGGAGGAAACAGCCTCTCATATTATCTTCGACTGTGACGCCCTAAGTAGTAGGCGACACAGAACCTTTGGAGAGATCAGCCCGGAAACAGGCATGAATCCGAAGAACCTTATCAACAGGCTTCTAAACCTAATTAAAGGCACAAACCTGTTTGAATGAGGAACCACTGACGACAGAGTGATACAATAGATCCCAGCTGGTCGCAGTGTCAAGGGAAGCTAAGTGCCAACCCTGTCTCTGGCTCGTCAGCTTTCAACCAACCAACCAACCTAGGTCAAATTCTTGTGTATATAGTTATAGTTAAACCATTTACAATTGCAGAAGCATAAAAGACAAGTTTGGCAGTCTTGAAGCGGAATCCTTTGAGCAGCATAGGTGGAGATAACCAATTTTATTTAGATATTTAAATATTTTAAAAATACGTTAAAATAAAAAATATGCCATAAGCGAGGAAGTATGTATTAATAGGCAATCGGATCATTATAATTTTCCTATGGTCGAAGAAAAGCCATATTTTCCAACAAAACAACAGAACTATAAAATATTTTAAAACCTATTTTGATCCCAAACCAGAGACGCTACTGGCTTGTATTTATTCAGACCTCTTGAAACACAAATATAACTCGTGATTTATCGTATTCTTGGCCTCTCAACGTATCGACACACCTACAAACATTATCATTGGGTTGCGGTCCGTTTTGATTGGCTCAGGCGAATCTGCTGTAGAACTAGACAGCTGTCACTCAAACCCACGTTGACTGTCGGCCCTTGTGATCTTCTTTGATCTTCCGTTCGGCGACGGAGAATGTTTACGAGTAATGTACATTATTTTTCGTTCCGTTACTTCGCATATACGCTCGTGTAAGCGAAGAGAGTTTTTGATTTGCTCCTTATAGAAACAGCTTCTGCAATTGAAAATGGTTGAACTATAACAATACATCTTTTTGGCTTAGCAACAACAGCCGTCCAGTAACTTATTCGACTTATTCAGGAAAAACAAGTTCTCGCGCGTTTACAATAATGGAAGTGTAGCTGAAATTATTCTAAAACATTTTGTATCGTTTCCAGGATGATTTGATTAATTTCTTGCCTTATTCTATCTTTTAAACCATCGATGTTATTTGGTATGTTCTAGTAGACTTTAGATGTTAAATAACCCCATAAGCGTGGTCAAATCGGAGGAACGGGCAGGCCACTCAATTTCACCGCGTCCACCGATCCACCTATTAGGAAAAACTTACTTTCAATGCGAAATGTGGTGTAGCACCGTCTTGCTGATACCAAATATTTCTATCAATTTCATTAGGGTTGTCATCATCTGGAAAAAGTATTATTAACTCTGGAACTAAGAAATTTTGCAAGAAATCCAAATAACGCGCGCCAGTTAATATGCTATCGAAGAAATATGGTCTGATGATTTTGAGAATTTATAATTCCAGCCCTTCAGGATATTGAGTATCGGCCTCCATCATCCAATGTGGATTTTCTTACTCCAGTATACCTATACAGTTGTTTGTTGACTGTTCCATTTTAAATAAATGTTGCTTCGTCAGAAAAAAAAAGTTTTTTGTAAACGGAACGAATTTCATATGGGTGACATTTTTCTTTTTTTTTGGGACGCAATATGGACGTTTTACTAGGTTTATGTGGATTTTCTTGAATATCTAACAATATATCCAATTTATGTTCATCGGATAAAATGCGTTTCCTACCAGATTTAGGAATATCTATGACATTTCCAAATTCACGAAGTTTGAGAAATGCGACGTCAGGATACTTAGTATTGAAGATTTCGCAGACCCGCTTCTGTTTTTCACCCATACTAATAATATCAAAATTTCAATTCTTTGGGTAACCGAAAGTTTCATTCTTAAAAAAAACTTACCGCGCAAGAATACCTTTTTTATATTCGCGGCAAGCTTTTGAATCTGCTACTCACAGAATAACCTTAACCTAAGTCAAACAATTAAAGACATTTTTTTTCCTTTTTAGTGCATTAGTATAAAAGCTTGTCTTAATTTTTTTTTTATCATTTTCATTCAATTCTTTTTAGTCATTCATGAAAACCGTCATCTTATTGAATTATGAAAAAATGATAACCTCCGACCCCAAAAAAACCCACATACCAATTTTGAATGGAATCGGGCCATAATAACAAAACACGTCGAAATCTTGGAGCCGCCATCTTGAATTTATGAATGTTTACAAAAACATCATGATGTCCGACCCCCAAAAACCCCCACACACCAATTTTGAATGGAATCGGGCTATAACCACAAAACTCGTCGCCATATTGAATCCGCCATCTTGAATTTATGAATTTTGGCAAAAAATTCGTGATATCTGTCCCCGAAAACCACACCATCAATTTTGAATAGAATCGAACCGTGTTCCCAAAACTCGTCCGCCATATTGGAGCCGCCATTTTGTTTTTTTTCTCTAGCAAAATTTCCATAATGCATTGCCACCGGAATTATGGAACTTCTGCCAAATTTCACGTTAATCGGACAACTAGAAGTGGGTCAAAATTAACTTGTAAGATTTGATTACAAACTCACAGACAGACATCGGAATAGGTGAAACTAAATAAAAGCTTGTAAAAAAATGATTAACTTGACAGTCAGCGATAAATAACTAGAATGATAAGTTTGCAAAGATGTACCAAATAAAGAAATTTAAATGTATAATTCTTTCTGATATGCAAAAAGAAACCCCTTTGACTTCTTTCTTTTTGTTGGGTATTTTGCCACCGGCGTATCAGAAAAAACGATACATTTTAATTGAATATTTATGATACAAAAAAAACTTATAGATATTTGGCACATAGGCATAGTATAGGATACATTTGATTGTATACATTTCAAATTCATTTAAAAATATACAAAATAAACTTATATTGCTGGATAGAAAATTAAAAACCCTTTCAAATGAACTACCACACGCACCCTCGTTCTATTTAAAATTTTTAAAGGGGTTCCTGTCACTCCAAGGAGGTAGAAAGAGGAGGTATAAAACTATGCTTAAAAATGTCATTTTAGAATTAAAAATGGATGTTTCAGCATTTTACTCATGAATTGTAAATTACGTAGAAAATTTATTTATCCGTTACTTATGGATCTTACTGTATGATATTGTATTCCTATAATATTGTAGTTGCTCTGTGATTCCCAAAGCCTAATTTGTATTTGTATAACACAGATGAGACAGCCGGACTGTTCGGTTCTTTGTTAGCTGATTATGTGAAGAAGAAAGTACCTACCTACAAGTTCTAAGTTGTTTTTCAACAGATAAAAAATACAGCTATTTGTATCCCATTCTCTTTGTCCGTATACTTTGGATCATAAAACTGAATGTACGAAAGGCTTGCTTACTAGAGGTATGTGATCATGTCTGCCTGCCAAACTATTTAAGAATAGACAAGAGCTCGTCTCAAGGGCGTGATGAAAAGATTACCTCCCAAGTGCAGAATGTTTTCCATGACTATTTGAAATATTTTCAAAAGAGTCGAATATTTTATCACATTTCAAATATCATCCGAATAGGTTTGAGTTAGTAAAATATGGGACATGGTACAAAAATAATGCTCAGTTAAACTCAATTCTTCAATTAAATGAGCCTTTAAATCGAAATTTCTGAATTTTTTATATAATTCTGTTTGATGATTTTTGAAACCATCGGTAAAAAGAAAATCTGTTTTCAACCCCCGGCAAGGGTTGAAAAAAATAAATAACCGTTTTTTTTCAATATAATTAAAAAACGGCGAGAGTTAGAGGAAAATATGTCAGATAAAAATTAATGAATTTTAAACTTTTTTTGAGCCTGTAAACTGTTTTTTGAAGAAATATATTTTATTTTTGATTGTTAATTAGAAATTATAACAATATAAATTGTTTCATTGTCGATTTTAATGATTGATTAACTTTAAAAAATCAGAGAACTATCTCCATTATTCAAAATAAATTGAATGGTGACGTGTTTTAACGTTATTTAGTCATGTTAGTCGACAATTAGGAGATCAAAATTATTTTAACTTTTTTATTAACAATTAAAAATAAAATATATTTCTCTAGAAAAAAAGTTGAGACTTTTTAGAGTAGATTTTAAAAGAAGTTTAAAATTCATTAATTCGTATGCTTTTCTCAGAAATTCTATAGCCTTTTCGAAATCAGTCATAGCCCATGTCTAGATATGCATTGAACTAATTATCTAACATTTTGAAATTGGTCTGCACAGAAAACACTCGTTACACACAAACATAACTCACAGTAATTCTTTATTACATTAGTATTGAAAGACTGAATAATGGTCCAATTAAATGAGCCTTTAAATCGAAATTTAGGACCTGAATTTTTTATATAAGTCTGTTTGATGTTTTTTGAAACTATGTTTTTAACCCCCGGCAAGGGTTAAAAATATTTTTTTATTTGTATATTCATCGTAGAGTTAGCCGGAATATATAATGAAATACACATGGATATAACAAACTTACCAATAAACGTTTCCTCATATATATATATATATATATATATATATATATATATATATATATATATATATATATATATATATATATAATATTGTTATGTTAGGAAGAACTAGTAATATATTTTAAAGATGAAAAAGAAATTATTTCTTAAAAAAAAACACAAAAATAATAAATACTTAATAGTTAGTAGTTCATGAGAAATTGTTTTACATTTTTTTTAGATTCTGTTTCCTTTATGAAGCCTTTGGATAATATTGATAGGTGAAAATATGCCAATACTATAATGCAATCATTTTCATACATTGTCAAAATGATTACAACCTATAATTGTTCAAAATACAACAAAAAAGTCTGGATTTACAAAATCATTCTGAATTAAATGTGATCAACAAAATTATAAGCTTGAAACATACAGTATATGAAATTGTATCTAACTAAAAATAGCCAATGGGAGAACAAGAAACTTCTTGATGACAATAGCCAATCAGGAAACAGAGATGGTCAGATAAAAGATTTGAAATTGTGGAAAAGTAAGAACTGAGAAACGTCAAAAATAATTATCATCAAATATTGTATTTAGTTTATAAGAAATGTAAAATATATTTGTTCATAAGTTCTCTCAAATAACACCAAAATAGTGAAAGTTCGACAAGAAAGTGCGCGATTTTGAAAATTCAAATAAAATGGACAAAACAGAAATGGTATCCAGGGAATGAAAAAACAAAGCTGAGGAGATTGAAAAAAATTTGAGAAAGAAAAAAATTGAATATTTTCACGAATGACAAAGTAGTTTGCCAAAAATAACAAACCAATTCAACTTCTGAATAATTTCGACACAAAATAAATAGCATAAAAGAAGATTACCTTTTTGTACTCCACATACAAACTTGTCCAAGCTGATTTCTGGAATTTTTTATGGTTCCTTTGCAAATGGAGAGTGCCTGAGAGGATTTCAGCAGGATTTCAGATTATTGGCAGGTATTGCATCAGCGACAGTTCCAGCTCCAGGTATAAACTTTTTTAGTGCACATCACAAACTGAATCACTTTACTACGTAACTTGTATATCTGAAGAACTCTATTTTATTTTGGTATTGAACTATAAAAGAATTCTTCCAAGTCAAAAGAAAAAAGTGAGGTTATATACAATATCCAACACTGTTTCTTATTATTCTATGAAAATTTATCAATTGCTTATAGTTGTAAGTTATTTATCGCAGGCCAGGTTAATATAAGTTCTCCTGAATAAAGGAAATAATTGTTTTTGATAGTTTTTGGTTTATTTTCCACAATGATATGCAAATATTTTACTTATAAACACTGAACTGAAAATAGTTCGAGTGACATCAAAACAGGCAGTGGCTCTATTGCCAATACCGACTCCTGAGGCGAAGGCGTACCAACTGAGATTAGTCGTGATAAGAAAAGTAATAATAATTGGCAGCAACGTGGCGAGAAAACAGTGACTTTAGCTAGCAATTATTATTTCATAACAATTAGCTATTATCATATCACAATATAACAATTGGCTTCCCATCTCGGAGCTGAATTGCCTACATAAATATTAGAGGTATATCAAAATCGAAATCAAAATATTTATACAGGGAGAAAATATTTGTGGGGCAATAACAATAACGTGGGGAAAAATTAACAACAATTATTATTTAAAAGCAATTAATATTTCATAACAATATATATATATATATATATATATATATATATATATATAGATAGATAGAGAAATTTGTTACGAATCCAAGAGAGCACCACCATCCGCCAACAGCTGTTTCATGGTTTCCCAATCATCAGGACGGCTTATGGTCTCTTTCAAATTCGTATCAAATATCTCATAGTGCTAATACCTACCGGCAAGTACGAAAATGTGAAAAGCATCAACTTATAGATAGTGACACCTATAATCTTTGCGGTGAAGCTTAGACCTAATGTCGTGGAATTTTAATGGCACGAAATTTCGTGCACATTAATAGGCCAACCCACGACACCAATAGTCGTACTCCTAGTGCGTTCAGAGTAACGCAAAACAAATAACTAGATAAAGATAAATTTGTTACGAATCCAAGAGAGCACCACCATCCGCCAACAGCTGTTTCATGGTTTCCCAATCATCGTTGCGTTTTTTTGAGACACCCTGTATAAATAAAACTTCAGCCATTAAAGAGTTTGAGTGAACTTTTGTATCTTTATAGAGCCCATCATTTGAGCATAAGGTCGAGATGTATTAACAGACCCAATTGAATCGAGATATATCTCTAAGGAACAGGAAATTTCATTGGGCAATACATAGTCACAGAATAAAGTTCTGCCAAACTGGCGATACGCTTCTTTTGTATAACTAAACCTAAAAGGTAAAAAGTAACTAAGTAACTGATATATCAGCAAAATGTTATGTTATTAGAGGTTTTATAATTTGGTTGTCATAAAATTTCGAGAAACCCAAATTGTTTATTGGGAGTGAGTACAGTTCGACCAGTACCAGATTCATTATTATTCATTGCCGATAAGGCTCAGCAGGTGACCGATCGCAAGCAGAGGCGTACTCGTTGTTGACTCGATACAAATAAATTTTCACATTACGGTTTTCGCCTAACAGCTCTAGACTGGTTCAGATCCTACCTTACCGATCGAAAGCAAATAATTGTATTAGGCAACAACACTCAGGGCTCAGTCCTGGGTCCCATTCTCTTTCTATTCTACATCAACGATAGCCAAGCTAGATATATCCTGTCACCTCACATTATTTGTTGACAATACCACAATCCTCTGGCATAATGAAGAGCGCTGCTTTGGTTCAAACTATTCCTGTAGACGTAGAAAAAATCAAAATGTGGTGTGAAGCAAAAAGGCGGACATTGAATATTACAAAAAAAAAATGGTCACGTTCAAGTTGGATTTAGATGAAGTACCCATTGACAGGAATCTGAAGTTCGAGTCTCATAAGTTATCCTCTGGTTACTACGTTGTCAATATAATATCTCGCGAACTTGGAATGTCGGCTTCTTTAACGGCAACCGCTCTACTAAAGGTAACGAACGAAATGATATCACGAACCAGCTTGATAAGTCCCTTCCAACTGTTTCGATACTTCTAGATCAGAGTAAAGCCTTCGATCTTGTGAACTTTGATCTACTATTATCAAAACTGCACTTTATTGGCTTCCAACCTTGCTCCCTATTACTTATGGAAAGCTATTTGAGGAACAGGGCACATAGGGTTGTTCTTGATGAAGGTCTCAACGTATCATTCATCGAGGCAACTCCCTGCGGCGTTCCTCAGGGCAGCATATTGGGCCCAATACTCTTCTCAATATTCATGTTTGATGTACCCGCTGTGCTCACATTTTATCATGTTCATCTTTATGCCGATAACATACAGCTTACAGATCAGTGAAGCCTGATTCAATAGAGAAAAAAATCAGGGATATCCAATATGACATTGACATGGTACTGAACTACTCTGATGATCATGGATTACGCATAAACTCTAATAAAACTCTGGCCATATGTACAGGGGCGCGCCAAGCCATGCGGCCGCCTGTGGGCAAAATATAATTTTAGACCCCTTACACCTTTTTTAGTAACAATTTACACATGGGTGGGTACACATAAATAAAATTAAAATACGTGCTAATACCTATATTTAATTTTTGATACTGATACATCAGGTAAGGGGGTAAACACAAAATTGAAATAATCGCTATTACTTATCTAATTTTGAAATGAAATATGTGTTGATTTATATACCGTATAATGTATAATCTATAATTTTAAATCATCAAATAAAGGAAATGAGTATTTCCGAAAGCTCAAATTAAAAAAAGTGTACTGATTTTAATCAGCATGATACCTGACTACTCATCCCCATATCATTTAGAAGATGCTGACAAGTCTTAGACATAAGGATTAACGAAGAATGTAAAAAAAGCAAAGCAATAACAAAACTGACAAAACAATAAAAATGTTACATAACAGAAAAAAAAGAACAAAATAACTTATTGGAAGCACTCTTCTTGCGTTTTTTTCGGCAAAATCTTTAATCAACTCGTTTAAAGAAAAACAATCCATAAGGTCCCTTTCTATGGACATAATTGCCAAATTACTGAGTCTCTCTTATGCCATAGTTGATCGTAAAAAAGTTTTTATTAATTTTAATTTTGAAAAAGGCCTGATCTGATGAACGCCAAATTAATATAAGAAGTGATTCCTTTGCAGTACCTATTCACCGGACCTCAAAATATGAGGGATGTTTTTTTATCTTGCACCATATTACCTAAATCAAGTAATGAACTTAATAGACCTAACGAAAGCTTCAAGAAAAATGTAAAATCCCTCCTAATTTGCAGTCAGAACATGAACTGAACTAACAATTAATATATTATTGAGAATTGAAATAAATGTAATCTATTCACGCTATACTCGTAACTAAAAATATTTGGAGAGGTGGAAGAAAGCATGTATGCTAACCTCGTCCATTTGTGTTCTTTTGAGTTTCTCTTTCTATGACTTTTCTGTAACAAACTGTATACTGATCACAATAAAAATTATTATTATTATTATACTACTCATTCATTGAATGTCACTTACGGTATAGAATTCCATTCTGGGGTTCCTGTAGCCAGGTTCTATTCCAAAGTGTATTCGTCCTCCAAAAACGAGCTTTGAAATTAACTTTAAAAGTGTAACGTAAATAAACTTAACTTGGTTTTTTACTAATTTATTTCACACTTAAATCTACAACTTAATTTATATTACGCCACTGTATAGCTCGATCGTATGGGCTCGTTCAGACCGTCCGTGCCATCTTGAGGGCTGCCTATTTATCTGGATTGTTCTCGAATATCTCCGGGGATGACCTCATCCTTGTCGATGGCAACGCGTGAGGCGACAGGTCCGGCCTAGGTTCGTTACAAAAGTAAAGATGCGTGAATCATGCAGGCCGATTTTCTCCATTAAAAAAATACTGACGTATAAAATTCAAAATACCATATAAAACCAGTAGGTAATGGCTTTTTCATTTTTTTTTCGCCCGCATTGTATGAAATTTTCATTTTAGAGAAAGTTTGCTTGATGCACAAATACAAGAAAAAAATCATTTAATCCGACACAAATAGATATACGCACCAGGAAAAAACTCTCACGAAACAGTATTTGATCTACAGAAGCAAGCAGATTTATAATCAGAGATATTAGTGATATGAAACGTTTCCGAAAGTCTGTTGAAATTCTTTTGATGGGGAAATGCTTCCATAATTTAGAGGAATATCTTGTATATGTATTCTAGTCGTTCTATATTCTGTGATTTATTTGACTGTGGGAAAATATGTGGAGAGAGAGTCGTCACCTTTACTTTTCTTTTCACTCGTTTATTAATTCGACATACATAATTCAGATCATGTCACTTTGACATCGTAGCACATAATAATTGAATAGGGTTGACGGAAATGTCCTTCCCCCTTTGACAAGATTCCTCAACGGAAAAGGAGTGGGGGAGACCGTTCGCAAGGCGGAAAATTCAAATTTAACAATATTACTACATTACATATTATTTTTTCAATGTCGTCCTTGTTATTTCACTATTTAAAATTTTTATGAATTTTAAAATCCCAAAATTAGAATTAATGCTTTTATCTTTATGGGAGCATTTGCTCATAAGGTATTAAGGCATCAAATTTACATTTTATGTACGATTATTCACTATAAATTACCCATCCCTTATCATCGTTATTATTGCTATAGAAAAAAAAGTTGAATGTAAAAGTTGTGTGGTTATGACTGAATTTTGATAAAATGCTATCAAAAATACAGTATTGTGCAGGTTTCAGGGGATTTTTTTTTTTTAATGGGATACCCTGTATATTATTTAATTTTTGGAATGATCTTTTTTGTCTGATTTAAAAAATATACCATATGTTACTCCTACCTTATACCGTTTTTGAATAACTTAGACTAGTTGTTACTGTAAATACCTATCCTATGAAAGTTAACATTTTTAAAGTAAGCTATGAAAATGACAACTATTATGTTTGTTTAGTGACATTTCTGCAATGGAATAATCAAAATGGTTTACAGTGAGGAAGAAAAAGTTCAAATATATACTTGTATACAAAACAATAAAAATAAACGTGCAGCAAAAAATGCATATTTTTTTTTTTTTATGTTCTGGCTCCCACGAAAAGGGATATCCTGTAATGTTCAGAGAACATCGTGGGAACCAAGGGAAAGAAGGTAGGAGTTGGTGTTCTTCTTAAATTTCTGGAGGTTGTATGCCTCGGGGAACACCTCCCTAGGCAATGAGTTCCAAAGCCTCGCTGTTCGTTGGATGAACGAGTCTTTGGAAAGTGATGTTCTGCAGGTCTCCAAAGTGACCACGAAGGGGTGTGATGACTGTACTTGACGGGTTAATCTCGAAGACACTGCCAAAGCAGGAACGATTGTTGATATTTCAGAAGAGCATCGCCCATGAAAATATCTATAAAATAGAGACAAATCGCCAACTTTTCTACGGTGTTCCAGAAAAGTGAGCGAGTTTGTAAGCGAGGCATCACCGACGAGACGAATTGTCCTTTTTTGGACAGAATCCAATAGCCTCAGTATATGTTTAGGTGCCGCGCTCCAAATATGGGAACAGTATTCCAGGACAGGTCGGATCTGTGCCTTATAGATCATAAGCAGCTGAGTGGGGGTGAAATAGCTCTTGGCACGAAACAAAAAACCAAGTTTTTGGGATGCACTTTTGGCAATGGACCTCACGTGATTTTCCCAGGAAAGGTTATTGCTGATAGTAATACCAAGCATCGATATGGATGACTTCAGTGGTACGGTTACTCCTGACAAAGTTATGTTAGGCACAGTGAGATCGGCTTTTCTAGAGAAAAGACATGCTTGTGTTTTGTTTGCATTGAATTCTACCAAGTTATTAGATCCCCACTCGAGAATTGTTGCTAAGTCCATATTTATATTATTAACATTTCTTCCTCGTTCATTTCTGGTTTCACGGGCTGATATAGGGGCCCTGGAAGAGAAAGCGGTATGGAGGTACTATCATCGGCAAAGCTGTGTACTGGACATGAAGTTGCTTTCAACAGGTCGTTGATGTGAAGTAGAAATAGTGTTGGTGCGAGAATAGATCCTTGCGGAACACCAGCATTTATGAGTAGAGTGTCAGATGAAACTCCATCGACCACTACATGGAGAGACCTGTTTGAGAGAAAACTAGCAAGCAGAGAACACAGCTGAGGGGGCAAGCCATAAGACGGAAGCTTGGCGAGGAGTCCCTGGTGCCAAACTCGATCGAACGCCTTGGAGATATCTAATGCCACAGCTAAAGTTTCTCCATACTTTTCAATAGATAGCTGCCATATATGTGAGACGTAAGCGAGCAGGTCACCAGTTGATCTCTGATGGCGGAAGCCATATTGCCTATCGTTGACAATTCCTGAGTCTTCCAGATATTTCATGAGCTCGATGTTGATGGCTTTTTCCATGACCTTTGAAATAATAGATAGCAGTGCGATAGGTCTGTAGTTGCTAGGTAGGGCCTTTTTGCCTTTTTTAGGGACTGGCTGTACTCTTGCAATTTTCAATTGGACGGAAATACCCCAAATTGTAAGAGTGGTTGAACAACTTGCAAAGAACAGGTGTTAGTTCGGGGGCACATTTCTTGAGAACAATCGGCGGGATTCCGTCAGATCCACAGGCTTTGTTGGTGTTGAGACCCAGCAAAATCTTTCTGATAGTACGTTGGCGAAAGGTGATCTCGGGCATGTGACTGTCAATAGGTGTAATGTTCGGGGGTTGTTTTCCCGATGAATCCAGAGTGGAATTTCCAGCAAATAGGTGCGCAAAGATATTGGCTTTTTCCTGGGCAGTCGTTGTTAGTGTTCCATTTTCTTTGGTTAGAGGAGGAAATGAGCTGGAAGTGAAGTTTCTTCCCACAGCTTTGGCGAAAGACCAAAATGAACGGGATCCGTTAGGACATTCAGCAAGTTTTGATCTTATTTTGGCATTGTGGGCATCTTTTGAGCATTCTATTGTCTCTTTGCATATGCCTCTAGCCTCGACATATGCTGCTCTGGTCTCAGGGCCCGGATTTTTTAGCCATCGATGGTATGCTGCCTGTTTGGAAGCCACAGCTGTAGAGCAGTTTCTGTTAAACCAGGTCTTATCGGATGATGTTCTTCTTTCGGTATTCGGTATGTAAGTTTGCATCCCCAACATGATGATTTCAGAAATTGTCTCAGCACATCGTGTTGGATCTACTGAAGAGAAACAAACTCTCTTCCATGGAAACGCTGAGAAAAACATACGAAGACCTTCCCAGTCGGCCGAATTGTAATGCCACATGAGACGGGGTGGTATTGTGCAGCTCGATGGTAAATGGAAAGAGCATGTTGTGGAGATGAGGGTGTGATCAGAGTTTCCAAGTGGGGCACAAACTTCTATTCTATACGGGTCAGGATTGGTGGTGAGGAAAAGATCTAGTGTATTGGCAGACTGGTTGTTGACATCAGGGATGCGGGTTGGTAGCTCGACCAGTTGTTCTAGACCATGAGTGATGGCGAAGGCCTCGGCTTGACGACCCGCATCATCTGTTGTGTTAGAGAATTTGAGCCAGGCAGCATTATGTACATTAAAGTCTCCCATGATTATGGTTTCAGCTGTTGGATGGTTCTCCTGAATGTAGTCCAGTTTGAGTGATAAAAACTCAAAGAGGTCGTTATATGAAGGTTCATTAGGTGATAGGTAAAGGCAGCAGAGAAACTTAGTCAGTTTGGTATCAGATAGCTTGAACCACATCACATCAAAGTCTTTCGGTTCCAAACTCTCTTCACGCTGGCATGAAAGGTTAGCCTTAGCGTAAAGGCAGACTCCACCTTTGAACCTGAATCGAGAATGGAGTTCGTAACCAGGACAAAGCATATGGACCTTGTTGGTGGACGAGTTTACTTGTGTTTCTGTAGAGCCAGAATACGGTTTTTTCTCTATAGGGATGGTGGCGATTGATGTTCTCCTTAGTCCGCGGATGTTGCAAAAATTAATCTTTAATGTTGAGTCCCCTCGAGTACCTCTCGCCCGGAAATCCGAATGGAGAGGTATATAGGTATATAGGGTGTTGTATCCAATTCGTCCAACACCGTCAGAAAATACATTCAAAAATATTTACCAAAAGGTGAATCATACCTTCAGTTTCAGTACAAATAAGCGTGTAGTTCAAGAGAACCAGGAAGAACAGCTAGATATACTGCATCATTTTGAAGGTAAGCCTATCCATTTTAATTCGCGAATAAACTTTTTTGAAACATTGTATTATTTGAAAAAAAAATCTGAATGTAGTTTGAAACATGTAGCCGATCAATTATGTAAAAGTTTTTCCAAAATCCAACGTACTTTTAAAAACCATATAAAACTTTACCCGTACAAGTTTTAACAGACTCGGAGGAAAAAGCTGGAGTTTTGCCAACAGATGATTTCAAAATTTGAAAAAAGATCCCGATTATTTAACTGAAATATTATGGACTGATGAATCTTCCTTCTCTACGGCAGGAGTTTTCAATAGGAAAAATCGAAGGTCGTGGAAAAAAGAAAAAGAAAACAGGAAGAAAAACTGTTAGCGTTTGTTGCGGAATTTTTTTAAATTAAATTGTTGGCCCTATATTTTATGATTATATATCAACAGGAGTTACCGATAAATACTCATCCCAGAAGTAGAAAATATTCTTTTACTTATTTTTTTCGGAAGTCGAGCTTGCCAGTATGATTTGGCTGCAAGATGTGGCAACCCCGCATAGTGTCCTACCCGTTCAAGAACATTTGGATAATGTATTCCCAATATGGATGGGAAATAATGGAAGCATTAAATGGCCACCCAACAGTCCGAACTTGACCCCTATGGATTCATTTTTCTGGGGATTTCTAAAAGAATTGTTAATAATAATAATATTCAACTCATTAAAGACACGATTCGACTTGAAATAGAAATCTGAATGTCAATAATGAAGCAATTTCCAATGCACTTATAAATATAAGGAGAAGTTATCAATTATGCATTGACAGTAATGATGGACATATTGAACATCTTTCATGAGTTATCATGTTATTTAAATTTCCTAAATAAATCTTTATCTATTTTTGTATAAATATTTGAACTTTTTCTTCCTCACTATAAACCATTTTGATTATTCCATTGAAGAAATGTCACTAAACAAACATAATATAGAAAAATCGAATTTAAACGGTTTTCTTCACATAAAGGATTCAATATAAAATTGAACCAGAGAAAGGTAGCTCTCAGGTGAAAAACAACTACTTTCCTGGCAAATACCACGCAGAACGTTGAATGATATTCACCTGAAAATCCATGCATACTTCCATATAATATCAATGGACATTGAATGCAAATGTTTCTTTCTGATAAGCTCGATTATGGTTAATTTATGTCGTGTTCACCTAACAATCCGCATACCGGTTTCGGGCTTCTTGGCCCTCATCAGTACGGAGTAGTCAACCAGCCAAAGGTCCAAAGAACTCTGGCTAAAGTGAGACACAACGTAAACAAACCATCATCGATCTTGTAACACCTATACGTACGCCAGAAAAGATAAACTTCAACTGGCGGTACCTAGTGACAGAAAGAAACACTCCGAAAATCTCCCACCTCGATAGGTTTCCAAATAAAAGATTCCTTCTCAGTAGGAGTGGCAAGCCCGTCTAGCATATAGTGAGAGATAAGTGCCATGTGAAGTGGAATGAATAGAAAAATCGAATTTAAACGGTTTTCTTCCTAAAGGATTCAATATAAATTGAACCAGAGAAAGGTAGATCTCAGGTGAAAAACAACTACTTTCCTGGCAAATACCACGCAGAACGTTGAATGATATTCACCTGAAAATCCATGCATACTTCCATATAATATCAATGGACATTGAATGCAAATGTTTCTTTCTGATAAGCTCGATTATGGTTAATTTATGTCGTGTTCACCTAACAATCCGCATACTGGTTTCAGGCTTCTTGGCCCTCATCAGTACGGAGTAGTCAACCAGCCAAAGGTCCAAAGAACTCTGGCTGAAGTGAGACACAACGTAAACAAACCATCATCGATCTTGTAACACCTATAGGTACGCCGGAAAAATTTTATATTGAATCCTTTATGTGAAGAAAACCGTTTAAATTCGATTTTTCTATTCATTCCACTTCACATGGCACTTATCTCTCACTATATGCTAGACGGGCTTGCCACTCCTACTGAGAAGGAATCTTTTATTTAGAAACCTATCGAGGTGGGAGATTTTCGGAGTGTTTCTTTCTGTCACTAGGTACCGCCAGTTAAAGTTTATCTTTTCCGGCGTACCTATAGGTGTTACAAGATCGATGATGGTTTGTTTACGTTGTATCTCACTTCAGCCAGAGTTCTTTGGACCTTTGGCTGGTTGACTACTCCGTACTGATGAGGGCCAAGAAGCCTGAAACCGGTATGCGGATTGTTAGGTGAACACGACATAAATTAACCATAATCGAGCTTATCAGAAAGAAACATTTGCATTCAATGTCCATTGATATTATATGGAAGTATGCATGGATTTTCAGGTGAATATCATTCAACGTTCTGCGTGGTATTTGCCAGGAAAGTAGTTGTTTTTCACCTGAGATCTACCTTTCTCTGGTTCAATTTTATATTGAATCCTTTATGTGAAGAAAACCGTTTAAATTCGATTTTTCTATTCATTCATTCGATTTTTCTATTCATGGCACTTATCTCAAACATAATATACTTATAATTTTCATAGCTTACTTTAAAAATGTGAACTTTCATAGGATAGGTATTTATAGTAACAACTAGTCTAAGTTATTCGACGTTTAATAACTCAAAAACGATATAAGATAGGGGTAACATATGGTATATTTTTGAAATCAGGAAAAAGGATCATTCCAAAAATTCAATAATATCCCGTTAAAAAAATATCCCCTGAAATCTGCTGCACGCTACTGTATTTTTCATAGCATTTTATCAAAATTCAGTCCTAACCACACGACTTTTACATTTACCTTTTTTTTCTATAGGCAATAATAACGATAATAAGGGGTGGGTAATTTATAGTGAATAACCCGGTACATTAACATTTGAACTTGTAACACCTTGCGATAATTTCAACTTTGTCGACAAATGTTTTCATATAGGCAATAAAGTTTATCTATCTATATAATCCAAACCTAATATAAGAAGATTAAAAAGATTAACTTTCAATGGTCATAATTATCAAATTATTTTGACAAATTTCAATTTGCACATAAAAGTGTAATATATGAGAAAATTTCATAAATTTATTTTCAACCAATTACAAGGCTCCTTTTTGTTTACGTTGCTTATAGCAACGGGAGATTATCGCGATAATTTTGTTAGTTCCTATTAACTTAATGGAATTAATAAGTGATAATTTTTCTGTCAAAAATTAAGCGCCTTATATCTATTGACAAAAGTCACTCAGAATAAAATCAAAATACATTTTGTTGCTAACTTATAATTTTTATTGATACCATCCAATTTGCTTTACATATCGAACACCGGGGCTGAAAGAGACACATCAAAAATTTTGAAAAGATTTAAAATATTATGAAATTCTTGCACTGCATCTTTTTTAATGGGCGAGAAACTTGGTGATTCTATCATTAAAAATTGTCTGTGTTTCAACAAATATATGTAATATTTTGACACTCATTTATTCCGTTGGGCTTTGGACATCTTGTGGCTTTTTAAAATTGGTTTTAATTCCATATCAACTTTGTAAAATAATTTCTTATCTTCAAGAATAATTTCGTCCATAAACTGGTCCAATAAAAATGGTAATAATTTCAAGTCTTACGTCACTTATCTTCTGGCACATAGTACATAATTTATAACTTTTACAGTTCATTGTAGATATTTGTTTTGAAGTTGTTTGTTATTTATTAAAATTTTACATTGATTTGACAATAATTAATAATATTGAATGCCAAATCACCGAGACAATAACTGCCAAATGTCAAACGTTAACAAATGTTACTCAGAGCCAACTATTTACTCGTTTATATTATATGAATAATATCTAAATAAAAACGTATTATCAATTTCTCCTCATTTGTACATTTAAAAATATTTTTTAATGTCCGTCACATTTTAGTAACAAAAAAGTGTTACTAAACGTCAAAGTAAAATTCTCTTGTGAAAATACAATACGTTATATTTTTCTAAAATCATCGGAAATTTTTTTTTAAGCTTTACTTGAAACAAATTTTAAAAACCTTAAAAGTAAAATAACTTCTATTGTAAAAATATAGTGCTCTTTTAATTAACTACATAATATGTTTTTTTAAGTTTCATTTGAAACTATGTAGACATGTAATATCAGATGTTATGGTTGAAAACGAATTAATATTTTTAATGTTCCTGAAATTTTAGTAATAAACCTTAGTTACTGACAAGTAAAATCAACTTCTATTGTAAAAATACAGTGCGTCATATTAAACTAAACTCATCGGAAATATGTTTTTTAAAGTTTTATTTGAATTTAAAACTATAGAGACATTGGATTTCAGATAACAAATTCGTTATTCAATGTTTCTCATATTCTAGTAATAAAAACGAGTTACTAACGGCTAAAATGAACTTCATTTCTAGAACTCTAATTAGTTACAATTAACTAAAGCCGCCGGAAATATGTTTTTGTAGCATTTTAGCAAAAAAATTACAATAAGAAAAAAGTATATATTATGTCCAACAATGTATATTTCAGAAATAAAGCAGGAAAGAAAAGCTAAAACATAACATAATAGATTAACTTTTTATTGCCTATTTAGTATAACACTACTTATTAAAGTGATTTAACGTAAAACTTTAAAATTATAACTAATTTTTTGTATTAATATTAAACACGCAGTTGTTGTAGACAACTCTGGAAGAAGTGTCGGAAATACTGGCATTATTCGATTGCTCTACAAAGGCAGACGTTGTAGTTTCACTTGCCTGAATTTGCCTCATAGACTCAATAATCTTTTTGTGGTGAGAACTATTCATTTGTAGGTAAGGCTTAATAGATTGACTACTGGAATGGCCTGTTATTTTAATGAGTTGTTTTCTTCAACTCCAAACTGTGCTAGGCTAGTGACTGCTTGGCTCTGGAATTTGTCACTTTTATTCTTTTAGTATCGATCCCAATCTTTGCTGCTGACTGAACCATGTAGAGATTGTGTTTTTGCCTACTGGAGAATTTTTGTACCATTTGTTGGACACCTTCCATTTTAAATTTGGTGTTAAAAAGAGACGGTCTGTTGTTATTAAACACATACTACGTTTTTCCATCAATTTCTTAAATAATCTTACGGGGCACATTTCAGGATTAGCAACATTTTTTATAAGGAACTTGCTATCTGAAAGTTTTTTAGACCCTCCTTGAGTGGTTTTTGAAAAAACAGGGTTATATTCAATCCGGCCAGTAGAGTATCCTCTATCCATTTCTTCAATAAAGTATTGAATGCAGCAGTTTACTCCTTCACCGCCTCTCCCTGCGAGCTCATGAGCAACAATAAAGAAAAACTTTTTTTGAAGACCGTCAGGTGTATCTTCATCCCATACATGCACCATTTTACTATAATCAGCGGTCGATAATGCTGAAGAACTTTTCTTTCGTTTGGAAACATCCATCTGCAATTTACGACGTTTTGCATCTCTTGCCGTTCTAGCTTCCAAAAACTCTATATCTTTAAATGGATCAAACTTAATTTTATATGTGGTAAAATAATATTCTTGAAGCTGTTTCGCTGTGGAATTCCACATTAGTTTAATAACGTTTTCTTTGTAATCTTCAGAATGTTGTTTTTTCATGTTGAAAGCCCAATCTTTTAATATTGATGCTAAATTTGCTAAGGATGTTGAAGGATCGCTCACCTTATAAGATTTTTCAACACAGAATTGCATACATTGTTTCCACACACTAACTTTTGATCTTCTTGTATTATTAGGTACTAACTGCTCAATTTCTTTAGCAATCGAACTTGCTGATTCATTACCAAAACGAATCATTGTTTACAGAATATTATTGTAACAATAAATATCACGGGTACGACTAAAAAACTGATTGTTACTTGCTGGTCTGTCTCACCTGTCACTTCGAAATGACTTGACATTTGAATTAAAATTAAGTCGTAGTAGTATACCTAAGTGTCAAATTTTACCCATAAAAAATTTGACATCTCATCATATTAAAAGCAACTCCAATTTATGAAATTTTCTTACCGAATCTCCCACGCAGCAGAATTAATTCCCGATAATTTTTTTCTCGGTTTCACTCATGTTTTTGTTGATAGAAAATTTCCCTCGTCTTCGACTCGGGATAATTTTCTATCAACAAAAACATTCGTGACCTTGAAAAATATTATCGGTAATAATTCTGCTGCTAAGAAGATTATACGTGATAATTTACGTATTTTAAAATCCGTACCTGGAATCCCCAGACTCGGTATCCGTTTTTATATCGAACTAGCCGGTACCCGCCACTTCCTCCGGGTAACATTTGTTTTTTCCTATGTTTCTCTTTGTGTTCCATCTAGGTTATGCCTGTTACTTTGCCCGTTTCCCGTTAACTCGTTTCCCGTTAACTCGTTTCCCGTTAACCCGTTTCCCGTTAACCCGTTTCTCGTTATCCCGTTTCCCGTTATCCCGTTATGCAAGTTATAGTAAAATAGATAGCACGAAAATATTCTCCATGTTCAAATATCTGTTATACCAATTTTCATAGCGGTCGGTTGAACGGTATAGGAGTTGATGCGCTGTAGCGCCATCTAGTGGCGAGTTAAAGTACAATGGATAGCATAAAAACCTTCTCCATGAAAAAACACTTAGACGTGTCAACTTTCATGGTGATTGGTGAGTTTATCAATCTCATACATATATACCAACATCCATTTTTATATTACAGATTTCACACCTCGAACAATAGGCCATAATGTATACTCATTCAGATCTCTGGTCGAATTATATGTATTTATCTGTGTAATGGGAAAATTGATATAAAAGCTGTGCTATTCGAAAAACGAGGTCGATATTGGAAGCATTGCTTAATTTCTGAGCGTGATGCGTGCTTATTACTGATAACCAGGGCCGGATTAAAAGGTGTGGAAGCCCTGGGGCAACAAAGGTGTGGAGGCCCCTAATTATTTTTCAAACAAGTTTTTTTTTTTTTTTAATTATCGCGGAACAAATCAAATTATTTCGACACGAGCATATGTAGGTATAATAAAATACAAGAAATAAATTAAATTACAGCGTAAACAAATGAATTCTTGCGAGCTTTTTTCGACGAAAAATCATTGATGATTTCGGTCAAATCCAGCATCCGGAGAAAATCATTCTCAATGCTAAGAAGCGATAACTTTGATAGGCGGCTTTGTCTCATCGTAATTCGCCTATTTTTTTCATTTTGGAAAATGAGCGCTTTCCAGTGCAATTTGACATCATCACATTCTCAGTTGTAATATCACAAGAGAGTGAAAATAATTCGACAGATTTTCGAAAACTTGTTGCCAGGCAATAGATAAGAGGACCAACTGGCTCGAGTGGCTATTGCCAACAAGTTTGAGAAAGAAATCTAGATAATTATTTTGTACTATATCGAACTCTCGTGTGGTATTCTTTAGATTATTTTTTGATGTTACTATCATAAACACATTTCCTTGCAAAATTATATAATGTACTAAACCAGTTTTGATTCATTTCACACTTTTCATGCGAATTGATGTCAGACGTCAAATTAAAAATATAGGTTGTCAGACAATAAAAACAAAATACCTCAAATTATTCCTGCGACAATTTTCTAGGTAGAATATTCCCACTATTGATTGGCCAAAACGTATATGAATTATTTGAATTGAACGTTTCCATTGGTTTCTAGCAATGTCAAAAAATAATCACTGTAATTTCAGTGTTTGAGAATGTAGCTCTGAAATTTTGGTTTTCAAGAATTTGATAGTAGAACATCTTAGATTGGTCTTTTTGATAGTCCTTTTTCAAAAGGATTTACATTTGTTGCGGAATGTCATCCTTTCAGATTTCGGGGATTTCTCTGTTACAAGCGCGCCACTCAGCGGACACTTGTCAACGCCAATAAATAGGAAAAACAGGTATAGACGGGCAAAGTGTTTGTAGAATCGGCAGAAAAATAGTCAACAGAATTTGCAACTTTTGTTCTATTATGGAATGCGCACAGGGCTCTTATAAATAATTTGATGCAATCAGATTCATAAATTGAAATATTATTTTCTTTTGCTTATGATTATTGAATTTCATTGTGAATCTAGATCGCTTGTGTCATTCGAAGAATACATTAGACAAAAAATCCGCTATTTAATAAAAAAAAAATTTTTTTTTTGAAATTCAATTGTTTTGGTTTTTACAGCTAATTTCGATACGATATCATATTTTGTATAATAGTATGATGTTTTACTTGGTGATTGTTTCTCGCATATACACATGATTCATCAGATCGAAGATTAATATTAACCATGGATTATGACAAGAATACGATACACGCTTTTGAATGTTTAAAACGAAAAATTAGAGGATAAAGTGGGAGAACTGCTCCTTCGTTGTCAGATTTTTTATATATAATTTTGCATATCCTTCGGTATTTGTTAGGAAATGTTACCTAAAAATTTCTATTGTGGGGGCCCCTCTCTTGTGGAGGCCCCGGGGCTGCAGCCCCGTTTGACCGCCTCTTAATCCGGCTCTGTGTATTTATCTGTGTAATGGGAAAATTGATATAAAAGCTGTGCTATTCGAAAAACGAGGTCGATATTGGAAGCATTGCTTAATTTCTGAGCGCGATGCATGCTTATGTGCTTATCACTGATAACGATGAATGAATATTTCACTATTGAAACATATAGTAGCCACTGTTCACATTTCTTTATATTGGTCATTATAAATAGAATGTTTCAATGGCATGTCTGTTAAAATAGGAATAGGTCAAAGGTATTAAAAAAAATATTTCTGCCAATTACATGATACTCAGTGGGTTATGAGAACAAGATCATTCAAAATGACTAGATGTAATGAATCTTGAATCGTATTAAAGTCTATTTCTGGCTACAACGTATTTCCTCTGTATTATTTTTAGTTCGATGCTGTATATCTATTTTGAATTTGAAAATTCCTCCTACACAGTACGAAACAATTCTGGCTCCAAACTACGCACTATCAAACAATTTGAAATTGAAACTTTGAAGTTTGATTGGCAATGAAAATGCTATCATGAAAATGCTATATTTCCGTGATGGTAGATTTGTATATATTTCGAGCGTTCTGATTATTTTGATTATTCAATTAACTTCCCGCCATAATAAACATTCAAGGTTTTCTCCTAGAAAATACTCGAGAGATTTATTGACTAGTCACTCGTAACTTTGGCCAAATACCAAAAATCCGGGCCTGAATGTCGGTCTTTAGTCTCCATACTTGTGCGTAAAAACAATGCTTTTGCAGATCCCCAATTCGTAGACAAATGATAGCATTGATCGTTTAATACTAGTACAACAAAGGGGTAGATGCACGTCATGAGACAATGCTCATAGGGAGACAAGCAATATACCCAGTGACACAGGATATCGGGCCACCCCTGTAACTTCTGCATTCGTGAACGGATTTTTCTGAAATTTGGTACAGTTATATAAGCAACCATTTCGGATTTGATCACATTACAATCCAATATGGCGGACTTCCGGTTTTTCTGCCAATGCCAGAAACTTTGTTTTTTCAAATGGTACACCCTGTATATTTTTACATATTCAAGTTCAACAGGTCAAAACAAGTTCAAACCATATGTCAAATGTCATTTTTTTGAAACAATTGGAATCAAAATTGTTTTTTTATTTTACCTCGTGGATAAATGAGATTTGGTCAAGGCTATTCACAATGAGTCGCACATAACAGAAAAACATAATTTTTTCTGAAAAATTATTTTTTGTGTCACTGGTTAATCAATTCAGTCACATCACATTCTGATCAAAAATTCATTTTTTTCAAATGGAACCCCTATGGGCCACCAACCTGTCTCTCTAGAACATACTTTAAGGAAAAAAATTACATATCATTTTTGTATTTCGGTGCAGTAACAAATTGTATAAATTCAAAAATCTACAACTAGTTCATGAGTTTCCTTGCAGTTCGAATAATTGTTCAACTTAGTAAGCTGTGGAAAACAACATTTCTGAATCATGTCAATGAATTGTGTAATTTATACTTATAAGCACGATAATGGTGTTTTTTTAAAATTCTTCTATCGTTTTCTCGACTTACATTGCATTGGTATTCCAATTCCCGCGTCGAAGTGGTTGGATCAAGATCAACATAAGCAAAACGTTCATTTCTGCCTCCTCACTTACGATCATCTTCTCCATTGTTGGGTTCTTTTCGGAATCTTCTCTCCACATTTTTTAAAAAGGTTCTTTGTTGGTGTCTTCTGTGTGGGTATCGTTCAGCGTATAACTGACAAGCGGCCACACTGTTTTAAGACATTCTCCGTAAATTAATAACATATCAACCTGTTCATTTCTTGTGAACCTATAATTTTGATTTTACATTTCTACTAAACTAATTCTCGAAAGTTAACTCATTTTTGAGAGTTGAGATGAAAGCTGACACCTTTCAAATCACCAGGGGAGGATGGCATATTTCCGGCACTTCTCCAAGAGGGACTGGATAGCATCATCCTCCTGATCATGAGGATATTCCGATCATGTCTGGCCCTGGGCTACATACCAGAGGCATGGAGGCCAGTAAAGATCGTATTTATTCCAAAACCTGGGAAAACCGACTACTCCCAGGCCAAGGCGTACCGACCTATCAGCCTGACATCCTTTCTCATGAAAACGCTCGAAAGGCTGGTAGATCGGCACATCAGAAAACAATCGCTGCAGTGCAACCCACTGCACAAGCAACAATATGCCTACCAAGCAGGAAAGTCCACGGACACAGCTCTCCACCACCTTGTATATAGGATAGAGAGAGTACTGGCCAGTGGACAGTCCGCAATGGGGTCTTCATCGACATTGAAGGAGCTTTTGACAATACGTCATTTGAATCTATCTGCCACGCTGCGGCGCGGCACGGAATCGATCCCACCCTTATTAGGTGGATCAAGGCTATGCTATCACAAGAGTGGTAACAGCAGAATTGAACGGGAGAACCGTAGCTGCCAAGGTATCAAGGGGGTGTCCACAAGGAGGAGTTCTATCACCCCTTTTATGGTGCCTAGTAGTAAACGAGCTTCTTACAGAACTGAATGAGTCAGGACTGTATACACAAGCGTATGCAGATGACTTAGTCATGTTGGCTCAAGACCAACCGGTAAACCTGCTAGGAGAAAACATTATGAAAGCTCTTGGCCGAGTAGAACAGTGGTGTTCTGCCGGGGGGCTGAGAGTCAACCCCGAAAAAGCGGACTTGGTACTCTTCACCAAGAAACGCAAAATAGGAAATCTTCCAGAGATACTAATCTCAGGAAGACAGCTTCCGTATAAAGCGTCGACCAAACACCTTGGAGTCATCATAGACTCCAAGCTGACCTGGAACGAACAGATTGAAAATCGAACCAAGAAGGCTACCTGCTCCTACTGGGCATGCAGAAGAGCCTTCGGCAACACGTGGGGCTTGACACCCAAAACCCTACACTGGATATACACGGCGATCATTCGCCCGATACTAACGTATGGATCCATCATTTGGTGGACCGGTACTACAAAGGGCAAGTCCAGAAATGAACTTGATAAAGTACAACGACTGGCTTGTCTAGGCATAACAGGTGCCATGAGGACCACGCCTACTAGAGCTCTAGAAGTTCTACTAGGACTACCACCTCTGCACCTTTTCATTGAGCATGACGCCATGCGTGCTGCATACAGACTGAAAGGCGCAAGCCAATGGATCGGTACTGAGGCAAACCATGGACACTCAGCTATCTGGAACAGGGCAAAGGAAGGATGTCCAGTCCTATTAATGGAAAGAGACAGCACCCCGCCTGTTCTGGATTTTAGAAAAGGACCCAATATAACCATCCCCACAAGGGAGGAATGGAAAGACAATGCGCCTGACAGATTCCCAAACCAAGGATCAACCTGGTACACAGATGGATCAAGATTTGGGGGAATGACCGGCGCAGGGGTCTACGAAGAAGGAACAAAGAGAGAAATCTCAGTTCCTTTAGGCAAATATGCCTCAGTGTTCCAGGCTGAAGTATATGCTATACTCACCTGTGTCCAGGAAAATCTCGACAATAAAAGTCGATGGCCTACTGCCATCTACTCGGACAGCAAAGCTGCTATTATGGCGTTAGGCGGAAATAGGATTGTATCCAAACTGGTGTCCGAGTGTAGAAACGCCATAGAAAGTTTATCGAAAACAAGCAAAGTCAGCCTCATATGGGTCCCGGGACACTCAGGTGTCCCCGGGAACGACGATGCAGACAGATTAGCCAAGATAGGATCGGGAAAGACCCAAGTTGGACCTAAACCCATCTTGGGAATACCCAGCAGCCTGGCAATCTCAAATATGGAGGAACTGCTACAAAAGCAGTTCCTTAAAACATGGCGAAAGGCGCCAGGCATGAGGCAATCAAAGCTCCACATAAAGGAGCCAAGGAAAAAAATGTCTAAAGAGATCCTGTCACTTAACAGACGGGACATCAAGACTGTGACTGGGCTCCTTACGGGACATAATCACCTGAACAGGCACATGGAGCTCATCGGGATCACAGATGATCCCCTATGTAGATGGTGCCTGGAAGATGACGAGACATCGTCGCACATCCTCACTGAGTGCCCAGCCTTGGTGCACCACAGGGAGATCAACCTTGGGAGCATAATTCTGAACCCAGAGGACGTCAAGGAGATTCAGCTGAGGAAGTTGCTGATTTTTGTCAAAGAAATCGGCATGCCCAGCTGATTTTCCAGAACAAGTGGGCGCACAATGGGCCCAAATAGAGAGGCCTACGTATACGGGGTTCTTCGGAACCAGCCCACCTTGTGCGAAGAAGAAGAATTGAAATGACTATTCAATGTTAAGTGATTGTCAAGCATAAACCCTAGATATTTAAACTCGTGTACTAATTCAATTCCTTTATTTTCTATTTTAATGTGAATTTCATTTATGTTAATTTATCTGTATTTAAATGGTGTAGCAATTATCATCCCTTTTGTTTTATCAACATTCAGTTTTAATTTGTTCATTTTAAGGTATTCTGTTATTCTATTTAAAGAACTATTCATTTTTTGTAATGCACTATTTAAATCTTCATCAGTTACTGATACTAAAGTGCAAACAAGTGTATATAGTCACATTCATTATATCATTAATGTACAAAGGAATCTTTGATAATAAGGCCGCAAATTGCACGAGTTGAATTTTCTATAGGCAAAGTGCTTGGCTTGAAGGAAAATTTATAAATGTATGTGATAAAATCGTCTAGCACAAATAATATTTGATGAGAATATTTCTCAAATCACATTGAGAACTCCATAAAAATTTCAGAACTCATGTTCTGTTTGAATTTCCAAGTTACTACAATTCTTATCCCGTTCCAAAATCCAAGGAATTGTTTCGAATACTTACCGCTCTGTGTTTTGTGTTTCTATATGCTTCGTTTCACAGATTCTGAAATATTTATTCCCTTGAAAATGATTGAATGGACTCATTAATGCCAAATGAGTCTCATCAGATTTCATCACTTTTCTCGATACTATTAGAAAAACTATTTTCAAAGTCATGACCTATTACTAATCGCAAATCAGTCAAATCATATAGTGATTATTTATGAAAATTAAAATATAAATCAATAAAATCAACAACAATATTATTTAGCATTATTTGAAATAAAAGATTATGCAAAGAGATTTTTCCACAACTGATTATATATCAATTACTCAATTGTTTTTTTAATTACAATGATATACATCATATACTAATAGCAGTGAATAATGATCATTCACTACTTTTCAACTTACTCAAAAATTGTTGCAAAATAAGAAATGTTGATGATTTTTTTTTGAAAAAAAGGAATCGAGTAGGCTGCTTTGGTAAAATTTGACAAATCCATACAATTCTGAAAATAATGTTTCAACAAAATCAAATTGTAATAGAAACAGGACTACACCACAAAGGAAACAATTCTAGTGATCTTTACAAGAACAGGAAAGGATGATTAAAAGGAAACAATATGAACATTTTGAGGAAAGGCCACTTATAAATGCTCATATAGGTCACCATCATGTTCCACACAAGCTGCTAGTCTTCTAGTAAATGAGCCCCAAACTCTAGCAAGAATTGCCCCATCAGTTGAATAGAAGGCTTTTCCTTCACATACCCCCAAAGAAAGAAATCTATTGGAGTAAATCTGGGGATCGAGCAGGCCAAGGAATAAATAATAATAAATATGCTTTATTATCATAAGGCAGAATCTTGTTGACAAAGATTGGGCAGTATATACTTATCATAGAATAAAAAATTAAGTATATAACAAATAATAATGAAAATTAAAATGGTATAAGTGAGGGTACAAACAGTAATAAAATGGACTCTACGGTTAAAAAGTGAAAAATAAGTCATTGTATAAAAGTCATATGTATAAGGTAGTAAACCTAGAACAAGACAGTTTAAAAGCTCCTTGGTTAGTGAATTTGAAAATCTGAGAGAGTCGCTAAAAGCTTTCGTTAAAATATTCCTGCAAACTATTAAAGGATCTATCAGATAGAAATTGTTTGACTGCCTTCCTGAATTGGGAGTCATTCATATTAGCAGATCAATGTACAGGAGAAGATGATTGTACATTTTCCCAACATTGTAAAATATGCAGCCTTTGGTGATATTTTTGGTTGGCATTGAGAGTTTCAGAGTGTGGCTGCTGTTCCGAATGTTATAATGGGAAGAGGACGCAGCAAAGTTCAATATATACTTAGTTATTAAACATATTCCAATATAAATAGTGCAGTAACCGTTAGAATGTTATTGTTTATGAAAAAGGTTCTACAGGAATCTTTTGGTTTGGGGTTACATATATATTTTATAGCCTTTTTTTGTAATATCAGTAAACTTTTAAATAGATATGGAATGCATGCTCCACAAAAAGGTATTCCGTAACGTATCTGAGAGTCAATGAGTGCATATAGTAAGCCAATTTGACTGTGTTGAACCCTAATTCTTTAAAAATCACCCTAATAGCATAACATCCCAAGGAAATTTTACCAGCGAGTTGCTTTACATGATCCTCAAATTTTAAATTCTGTGGTCAATGAACACTCCTAAACATTTTGTGTGATTTTTATTTTCTTTAATATGATCGATCTTCAAAGTAAGTTTGTTAAGCGAGCATCTTAATGGTATTAAATAATGTTTTTGTTAAATTAAAAGATAAGATGTTTGCATCGCACCAATCTTTAACTTTTTTCAAATCGGCTGATATTATGTTGTGCAACTCACAAGTGTTATTATTATTCCAGAGTATAGTTGTGTCATCTGCAAAGAGGGTGAACTTCCCAGAAATATTGATCTTGGTGATGGCATTCACATACAATAAGAAAAGAGTAGGACCCAACACAGATCCTTGTGGAACTCCTGAGTTAATTTCCCTTTTTTCTGAAAGTTCCGCTGTTTTGACCATTTGATTCCATCCTGTTGAGTGTTACCGTTGCAGCTTTGACGGGTCACAAAACACTGCTGCTGTCTTTTCAACGGCATTTATCTCGGAATAAACTTTATTCAGGAATGAGAATATTGCATCGTGTGTATTCTTATTATTCTGAAAACCGAACTGGCTGTCACTGATGATATGTTTATTTGCGAATTCAAGTAGACGTTTTTGACTAATTTTTCAATGATTTGGAATGAGAGAGATAGGACGAAAATTAGTGGGATCATCAGAATCTCCGCCCTTTAGCAGAGGTATTATTTTGCTCGATATTTCATCGTAGCCTGGTGTATTTTTGTTTTTAATATCTTCAAGATTTCAATCAAATTCGTGAATGTTGGTCTCATACAGAATCAGGTTCTCTCTTCTACTCCCAAATTTTCAAGATGCAATATTTTTACTTATATTTTGTGCAATGGAGCTGGCTCACTCTTATGGTGGCCAAAAACAAATCAAAGACAGGCAAAAACCAACCTTGGGAAAATCCAGAGGCTTGCCTGTCTCTGTATCACGGGTGCAATGAATAGCACTCCAACAGCTGCAATGGAAATCATCCTAAACTTCGAACCCCTTGAGTTACATGTCATTGGAGAGGCCAGGATGAGTGCATACAGACTGAAACAAACAAAAAACTGGAGAATCCGAACAACTGGACATACCAGAATCACTCATATGTAATCAATATCGAAGAACTCGAAAGATTTCAGACTACATGCAACCCCTATACTCATTCGAAAACCCATTCAAAACACGAATTGACGGATCCGGATGGGCCCCGAGTATAGAATCACAATCAACTGCGGACATAGTCTGGTATACAGACGGTTCAAAGACAGTTGAAGGAACGGGAGCAGGAATACATGGGGTAAGGCCAAGAAGGGACTACATAATACCACTTGGCAAATGCTCCACGATATTCCAGGCTGAAACACATGCTATTATGGTATGCATTCAGAAGAATCTAGAAAGTGGTTATAGGAAAAAACACATCTACATTCTATCTGACAGTCAAAGTGCTATCAAAGCACTCAACTCTATACAGATAAAGTCTAAACTGGTCTGGGACTGCCTCCAGAACCTCATCGAGCTGGCAAAACACAACAAGGTCACCTTGATGTGGGTGCCAGGTCATAGAGACATTGAAGGCAACGTAAAAGCGGACCAGCTAGCTAGACAAGCATCTGAAACACTATTCACAGGGCCAGAACCTGTGCATGGGATTAGCAAAAACCGATGCAGGACCCTGATCGACGAGAGGATAAAAAGAAGACACCGACAATATTGGGATCAAACTGTCGGGCAAATACACAGCAAAGTCATGGTAGGGCACCCAAACCGGACCCTGACGGCTGACCTTCTGAACCTGAACAGAATGAAGGCACGTATAATAGTAGGTCTGTTGACTGGACACTGTGGCCTAAGAAAACACCTAAACACCATGGAGTACGCAGGGAACCGTGGAGTGTAGGCTATGTGATGAAGAGGAGGAAACAGCCTCTCATATTATCTTCGACTGTGACGCCCTAAGTAGAAGGCGACACAGAACCTTTGGAGAGATCAGCCCCGAAACAGGCATGAATCCGAAAAACCTTATTAACAGGCTACTAAACCTAATTAAAGGCACAAACCTGTTTGAATGAGGAACCACTGACGACAGAGTGATACAATACCCAGCTGGTCGCAGTGTCAAGGGAAGCTAAGTGCCAACCCTGTCTCTGGCTCGTCAGCTTTCAACCAACCAGCAATGGAGCAGTAGAAGTTACTGATAGTATCAGGGCTTAGAGTAATGTTACGATTTTGTTTTTTTGAGTTTTCTCAAGTCATTTATAATTGACCAGGTCTCTTTTATCTTATTGTGAGACTCACTAAGTCTATTATTGTAAAATAATTATATTGCTAGCTTGATTGTAGATCTATAGATTCTACGGTACTTATTAAAATAGTTTAAATAATACAGATCATTAGTGAATTTTCGAATATAATGCATCGACTGCTAGAGGAAATTTTCAGACCTTTTTTCAACCATGTTTTTTTTTTTTAGTTTTGATTTTCTTTTTGGGAACGAAGCATCAAATAGTACCTCTGTCTATCTAGCGATTGATCTAAAAATTCTCGCACTATCCTGGTTATGGTTATGCACCATAGTGTTGTAACAACGTGGTCCTTTGGTGTTCAAATCCATTCTTCTAAGAATTGGGATATTGAAAAAATATAAGTTCCTTTCACCAATCAGCACATTGTCAAAAAAGTAGGGTTGAATGATGTGATTGCCAATAATTCCTCCCCAAGCATTAAAAAAAAGTGTTTAATGTCTAAACAGGAATAAATCCCAATAACAAGGCATAAATCTTCATCACTAGGCGAGTTTACAGTTTTATATACCAATACATATAAAAATAACCAATATATACCTGTATACACATACAGACATATATACACACATAGGTACATGCATCTATAACATTAACATCAAGCGACCATCGCTTTTGGTGATCAACAGTGAGGATTTTTCGATTGCATAATAATGCATCATATTATGTCTGTTGAACGACCCGTTGTTCTTAAATGTTCTTCATCAGAAAACAGAATTTTGTTTGAGGTATTATAATCCTCGTCAATCATGCCATTCAGTTGAATACAAAACGTAACTCTATTAGCAAAATCATAACCCTACAATTCCGTAGGTTCACATGATAAGGGTGGAACTTATGCTTCAATATTATTCGGTTCACACTACTTTGTGAATTATCCGTTTCTGCTGCTATTTCTCTAGTGCCTAAGTGAGTATTTTCCTGTAGCATCAATAAAACTTGCAACTCATTTTCCTCATTGATCCGACCACCAACAATTTCCTTTTTGGTTTAACAACTGGGTTTTTCAATTACGTTCATAGACAACTTGACAGAGATATGTGGGTGCACTTCTCTTCAATCTGTCCAAAGCTTTCGATTGTATAGACGTATCAATTATAAAAAGTAAACTGTATTCGTTAGGCTTCAGAGGAGACTTACTTTGTTGGTTATCTTTGTACCTCAACTAGAGAAAAATTTGTGTAAACATCGAAAATAATATATAAGAATATTAAGAGGTTGAAAGAGGATTTCCCCAAAGATCCGTCTTGGGCACCCTGAAATTTCAGCTATATGTCAATGACCTCCCACTTCACATTAATGCAGACCACACCCTGTTATATGCTGATGACACCATCTTGGCTACAGATGGCTGCACTGGTCTATAAGCTTAATATATTGGCTGGACAATTCCCAACATGGTGCAATAAAAATTCCCTAATAGTTTTAAGTGCAACAAAACTGTAGTTATGCAATTCTCCTCCAGAAATCAGTTAACCAATCACTTTACTGTTGAAGTTTGAAGTGAGGATATACATCCCCCACTTGTGACTAAATTCTTGGGAATAATAGGATGGTTAGAGACCCATAGACTCTGTATAAAACTTAATAGCACCTATTATGCTATACTACAACTAAAAAATACATTCAATACTGAGCAGCTTCTTCAGGTTTACTACTCACTTGTATATTCGCATTTATCACATAATATTGTTCTATGGGGAGGTGAAACTAGCGTGTCCATAGTTTTCATGACACAGAAAAGGATAATTAGACTAATTTTCAAAATTTAAGCAAACATGTGGAGACTATTTTAAAAACCAACAAATTCCAACACTCTTCAAATGTATTTTATATGCCAAAAACAATTCCTCTGAATTTCCAAAAAACCAGGATTTCCATAATTACTCTACGAGACATGGCGATCTATTCTGTATTCCTAAAGATGCAACAGCCCTTTATAACATAGCCCAATTAAGAATAAGATTCTTCAATCATCTCCCATAACCCATAAAAAATTTAAAGAATCTTAAACTCTTTAAAATAAATTCGAAGCGTTTTTTGGTGGAGAGGTGTAGGTATGTACAACATTTCCACCGATTTTATATATCAGATATGTGTGTTAAGTATGTA
Organism: Gonioctena quinquepunctata; assembly: GCA_018342105.1. Taxonomy (NCBI): domain Eukaryota; kingdom Metazoa; phylum Arthropoda; class Insecta; order Coleoptera; family Chrysomelidae; genus Gonioctena; species Gonioctena quinquepunctata. The sequence continues at coordinate 677,592 of JAFIRS010000370.1, read as the reverse complement.
TATTGGCAATGGCCTTCGATTTTTTAATACCTGTTCTCTCCTATTTTCCTTTTTCTTATATCAATAAGGGTCCATTTATGCAACAATATCACTATCATAGTCTCTGTCTCAATAAAAAAATCGAGTATATTTCAATGTGAGCATTTATGCAACTTTTTTAGTTTTAGTCTCAATTATTATCGTAAGAATATGACCTTCAAAGTTGCTAAATTTCGATATTTATGCTTATGATTGAGACATATAGAACGCGCATGTGCAAATATACCTATTGGACAAATGAAATTAAAAAAATCATTCATTTTGACTTTTGTTTTTGAAATAAAAGAGTCTGGAAGACGGTACTCTTACTGAAATGAAAAATTTCCCATCTTTGAGATGAGAAAGATTTCTTTTTCAAAGACAATAGCAATTGGGAATTCGTGGAAAACAATTGCTAAAATAATGCTAAAGATTGTGATGCATAAATATAAAAATTTCTAAAGACGATTGAGGCAGTGATTTTGACTACGACAATGACAATGTTGCATAAATTGGCCCTAAAGTACCTTGTGATAAAAAAAGATGAATTAAAGTTTATTATTATTATACGGCCACAATTATTGAAAGTACACGGATGGTCAAATTTTACAACAACGGCCTACTCGTTCCCTTTTTTGTTTTCTTTCGAAAAAACCATAAAAAAAATTATTTTGCAACGAATCTAGCAATTTTTACAAAGTAGACCCTACAAACCCAATATCGATAAAAAGCTCTTGAAAAATGCCATGCAATGAAGCAATAAAATATAGGGTGTTGCATTCAAAAAAGTCAAGTTATTGCCATTTGTAATTTTCATTTAAAAAAAATCGTAGTAGGTGATGAAACATCGACTCCCAGTTTGCCTGCATCTCAAAAAATGCGCCAAAGCCTAAAGAATCGACTGGAAAAAAGTAAATTGAGTTATCTTGAATGGTTTTGAAGTTATGAATTTTTCTGTGGGTCTATGCACGACCATAAATTGACAAATCTAAAACTATTGCAGATAAGTCTAGAAATCCGGGTGAGTTATATCGACAATTTAATGACGAATTCAAAAATCTAACAAATGTATTTACATTTTTAGTATGAAATAAAATATTTTTGTTCAGCAATCGATGACAAAAAAGTTTCATATATAATCATTTTTGTATTTCCTATTTTCCTGTGGGAATTGAATGTGTTGACATATAATTTTGACAGGCGCTACTTACTGTGCATTTATCGTGACGCTAGTGTGCATTTATCAGTATTAAACCAGGAGAAGATATTCATCATTATAAAACTGATTTTATGGTTGTCTCTGAGAAATTTCCGGTCGTTTGATTGGTTCAAAAATAAGGGAAATAGTCACTGAAAATCAGGGTTGAAACGATTTAAATCAATTTATGTGAATACTTGATTCAAATCGCGATTTCAATCACATGATTTAAATCGCAATTTAAATCACATGATTTTTTCAATTTTGAAATCATGATTAAAATCAAAATTTCTGATAAGTTATAATAAAGAGAAAATAAAAAGTTTGAGTTTTAATTAATGGTTATTATATCAAAAAAATGATACTACTGTATCTAAATGTTTATTTATTTAATTGTAGTGCTTGCACAAAAAAACTAATTATGCAGCTTTTTCCGTTCCTAATCGATTTCTGAGTTTGGAATGGACTAAACCAAATGTTGAGAAAATTCTCTCGACTGATGCGGAAGAAGCAGCAGCAAAAAATAATTGTCTAATTATGAGGAACTCTTTTTGAATAATGGGTATATTCTGATTTGTTTGAAACTATGAACAGTGTAAAGTCCTATAGCCGTTGTTTAAGCTTTATTTGAACCAGAGAATATATACACAATTAAAAAGTCGAAAACTCATTTTACAATGACAATAACTTTTGTTCTAAACAACTTATACAGGGTGAATACATCACACAGTTCATAAAATCAAATGTGGAATCATCTGCAACTGAAAGATAAACTTTAGTCACTATCTTCCATCGTTCAAGATACCCTTGTGGGGTATTCATGTTATAAAGGGAAACATTCTCAATTGAATATTAAATAGAAAGTTTCTGTGAAAATCTATGATAAAAAATGAAGATATTTTTTGTGAATGTCTAACAGAAAACAACTACTTCCCCGTCTAAAGCCACACTGGACATTGAACTACATCTGATAGATATTCTGAAAGGACCCTAACTCAAAAGAAAAAATCTGTAATTGAAAATTTGCATTTTCATTCAGATAGTTATTTGATTTTCTATTCCAGTCTTAATTAAGAACTCATATAGATGAATGAGGCGAAGAAGAATGTTTTCCAAAAGAGAGTACTCACCAGAAATCATTTGTAACAATGGCGCAAGAGAGGCATCGCATTCACTAGGCCTTCAATACATTTTTGTCGACGAAAGTATATTTCACGCTTCCACGATCATCAGGAAAACCGGAAGAAATGGGAAACACATTTTCTAGAAGCAATCTCACTTTGCAAAGATGGAAAAAGTTAGAAACATTTCTTCTGGAGACACTTTGAAATTGGTGTTTTTCTGTTGTGACTCCCACCAATCTATGGGTTTTACATTCTGAAGAATATCATCATGAAACATAATATATATCAGTGAAAGGTTCTGATCTGGCAAGAAACTTGATTATGAGTGGTAGTAAACCACTATTTGGATATAATTCTTCAACAACTTTTAAAGCAAATTTTTTTTCACTCTCTGTTAGTGTATGCTGAGTTTTTGTTGGGTCAAGAAGATATGCCAACAAATGATAAGGGGTTGGTTATACACTGTTTATAATGCCTCTTAAATTTTTGCAGATGTTTTAAAATTATCTCACTTTTGTCAAAATAGGTGTCTATTTTAAATTCTTCCACAACAATTAAATCAATCAATCAATCAAAAGTATGCTTTATTGTCGGAAGAACAAGAATTCTTATAGACAAAGCTATAATATCATACTCATACAAAGTTGCTAGATTTCACAGATAATTATAAAAATATATATATATAAAACATTGAATAGATATAAAACATTGAATAGAGTTGTGTTATAATTAATATGAAATATTAAGATTGAATAATAAGTAGTATGAAAAACTCCTCTATTTCATAAATTACTAATTCTAGGAGAATTTTTTTAACAGCAGATCTGAATAGGTTATAGTTTTCGATGTTTCTTATGTTCAGTGGGAGTTTGTTGTATATTTTGGCAGCATTGTAGATCAGAGAGTTTACGATTAACCTACTTGAGGGAATAGGGAGTTTCAAGTGGTTTCTTTGGCGGGTGATTCCCTCATTGACTTGATACAATGATTTGTGTTTGAACACCAAACAGGCAGTTTCAAGAATGTACAAAGAGGGGAGAGTTAGCAGTTTATTGTCCTTGAACAGTGACCTACATGATACTCTTGATCCTACTTTAGATAAATAGCGGATAGCCCGTTTTTGCAGGACGAAGATTGAATTAAAATTTTCTTTATTACAAGTGCCCCAGAACGATATTGAATATGCCACTTAATTAGTGCATGGTAAACCACCTTAGCTGTTGCTACATCCAATTCCCTGGCTACTATGCGCATTGCATAACAACCGGAAGCAAGTTTTTTTCCCAACTGCTTGACATGATGCTGAAAATTCAATTGTTTGTCAATGTAGACACCGAGAAATTTAGTCATACTTAAATTGGTTATCGTGTCCTGTCCTAGAGGGATATCAGGAATTGTACATTGATAAGATAAACAGTTAGTTTTATTAATATTGAGAGATAGTAAATTGGCATCACACCATTCTTTGATCTTTGATATGTCTCGTGTCATTTTGGAGCGTAGATTATCAACATTTTCATCATTCCATAGAATGGTAGTATCATCTGCAAATATTGTGAATGATCCATCGGATGTAATGGTAGCCAGGTCGTTGAAATATAGCAGAAATAAAATGGGACCAAGCACTGAGCCTTGAGGAACTCCACATCGAATGGCACAAGTGTCAGATAATTTGTGTGTTCTAACAATTTGGGTTCGTTGGCGTAAATACGATTCCACCCACTTGAGGCTCTGATTTCTGAAACCATAGAGCTGTAGCTTACGCAGCAAAATTTCATGATTTACGCAGTCAAAAGCTTTTGACAAATCACAAAATATTGCTGCGCAAGCTTTTCTCTGATTCATTTCCGTGTAGAGTTTATTGAGAAATGTAAAGATAGCATCGCTTGTGCTTTTACGTTGTTGAAACCCAAATTGTTCAGTGTTTAGAATGCTGCAGTTTTTCAAGAAGTTCATTAGTCTCACTTTTACCAGTTTCTCTATGATTTTACCTAGAACTGATAAAAGTGAAATTGGCCTATAATTAGATGGATCATGATTGTCACCACCTTTGTGTATAGGAACCACAATGGCTGTTTTTAGGAAATCTGGAAAGGTGCCTGAAGCGAAAGATTTGTTTATGAGGTGGACAAGTAATTCCAGTATGAATATAGGTACATTCTCAATATTTTTATTGAGAGATTGTCACTCCCACATGAACTTTTGTTTTTCATATTTTTGATAGTTTTTATCACTTCACATAGGTTAGTCTCAGATATTATGAAATTTTGAGTGATATTTATATTGTGCATATATACAAGTGGGTCAGGTGCATCAGGAATATTATTTGATAACTTTTCCGCTATTGAACAGTAGTATTCGTTAAGTAGGTTTGGGTCTAGGTTTTCTACATTAGTCTTGAACGTGTTTTTCCCACAAATATCATTTACGACTCGCCAGGTCTCTCTGCTTGCATTATTACTTTGTGAAATTCTATTATGAAAGTAGTTTTTCTTTGCCACTTCAATTGTTTTTCTGTAGATCCTTTTATAGGTGTAGTAATATTGATGAAAAAGTATGTCATTCGTTGTTTTTTTAATTTGGTGTAGGCATCTTAAATTTTTAGAGGATGTACGAATCCCCTTTGTTAGCCATAATTTTTTATTCTTACTTTTTACTTTTATTTTTTGTATGGGAAATGCGTGATTGAAGCAATCAATCATGAGGTTATAAAAGGAGTGGAAAGGGTCATCTGTTACAAGGCAGGAGTTCCAGTCCTTCTGAATGCAAATATTATAAAAGTTTTCATAATTGGTTTTACTGAATAGTCTTCCCCATTTGAATTTGTTTTTAGAATTGGATGTGTAGGTGATCTTCATTTTACATTGGACAGCTTCATGGTCTGAAATGTTAGCCGGTATTACAGAACATAACACATCCTCTTGTTGTAAGTTACTACAAATATAATCAATTTTACTATATGAATGTTGCGTGATTCTAGTGGGGCCATTTGTGTGCATTGTCATATTGAAGGAAACAAATAGGTTGTTAAGTTGTTGAGTTAATTGCGAATGATTGTCGTCATAGTCAATGTTGAAATCACCCGCCATGATTATTGTAGATTTGTATGGTAGATAATTTAACAGCTGTTCTAATTTTTCTAGGAATATAAATCCATTTGCACTAGGAGACCTATATATGCATATTAGGTAGAGATCTGCCTTGGCAGAGAACGCTATTGAAAATTCAAATTCTTTCTAGCCTATAATATTGTTATATTTATTGATATCTATGAATTCAAATTTTCTTAGTGCCAGTTCATTTACGAGAATCAGTGTTCCTCCACACCTAAACTCACTTCTACAAAATTTGGACACTAACACATAGTTTGGAATATACAAAGGTTCTTCCCTATTAAGCCAATGTTCAGTTAGTAACACCATATCAGGAAACTTTTCATTTTCAAGAAAGATATACAATTCATCTATTTTTGAGCGGACAGACTGTACATTAAGAGTCATAACCGAGATAGATTTAACATTATGGTTAACCTGATAGCTTGTTACTACACCACCAATGTTGGAGTCGGTTGAATCTCTAAAAAAGAATCAAGCATCGCCACCTTGGGATGTGTGTCAGGTTTGTCAGTTATTTTAACGTTTTTCAGAACAGTGTTCCCTATTGGGTTGTTTGCAAGATGTATTCTAATATTGTCAAATATATTTTGTTTACTACCTTGATATTTATTGTCTACTAATATTTTTATGTGACAGCCTACATTACGTTTTATGAATCTGTCGATTTCAGTTTTTATTTTTATAATGATAATATCGTCAATAGGTTTATTGCGTTCAATGATCAAGATAAGATTTGTGAATTTGCAAAGAGGTAGAGTTTGTTTCAATGATAGTTTGAGGTTTCCAGAGTTGCTTATGTTATTAGTATTACACATTACTATAACATAATCTTCAGACCCGTAGTTTATTGTGTCTTGAAAACTATTGATTGTTAGATTCTTCCATTCGATATGAGGCTTTATGATTTCATCTATGGTATACCTGTTATCTGGTGCTGTTACTTTTTCCATGACACGAGAAAATCCGTTGGAATACTCATCTCCAATGATTAGTAGTTTCGACTTTGGCGTTTCCTGCAAGGGCGTAGTTAGGTAAATACCATCAATAGTACTATCGATGCTAGCAGTAGCTTCCTTGGTCGTCACTAGTGGTGTCCTATCAGCTTCAGGGTTTTCTTCAGCAAGTTCTTCTAAATTTGGTTCATATTCAATGGAACATTCAACAAGTTCGTTTTGGCCTACACTAGGTTTATTATTATTTACTATTTCAACGTTAAAGTTATTCATTGTACTAGAAGATGTGGGTCTGTCGACTTCAGATAATATTTTATTGTTTTTGCGTTTTACAGGAAACCTGTTGAATTTCTTTACATGTTTCAACTTTCCTTTGTCTGAGAGCTTTTTAAGGTTGCATTGTGTGCTCTTGGGTGCAAAATTAATTTTTGTTTTGTTCTTTATATTGATATCCATACTGCCTGTGTTCATCATTATGGAGTTCCCCTCATTGCATTCTGTTTGGGTGGAAATGTACCTGGCCTCTGTGAGTGAGGTTTGGGTCCCAATTGTTGCTGCAGTTTCGGTGTGTGCAGTTTGGGTACTCGTTGAGCATGTTGGTTTGTTCTTCAGTTGTTCTATGATCTTTTGGAGTTCCATTATTTGTTTTTCCGCCTCCAATAGTTATTAATAATTCACTCATCTCATCTTCAGATTCTACAGCTTCCTCGATAAATTTGTCCATGTGATTTTTTAACTTCTCTATGTGTTTGTCTTTTACTACTGTGTCTTCTTTGAGTTCTTCAATGGTCTTTTCTAGGATACTTTTTTCTGTAAGGCTTTGCTCTAGAACCTCAGTAGTGCTCTTACAGCAGATCACTTTGTGATCTTCTATAAATTTGAATTTATTTTTATTTCTAAGTACGCAAGCTTGATGGAAGATACTGAGGCATTGGGTACAGATGAAATAAGAAGGTATAGGTTTTCATTTACAGCATTTAAAGTTAACCATTGTGAGAGAGGTCCACCAAGATTGACTTGTCCCAGTAAAGATTATTGCGCGCTGCACTGGTGAGGTGAGGAATTCCTCGTGGGAGGCTGATGACTAATGTATCTAATTAGACTTTTTACTGTGTCAGTAAAAAGAAAAAGGAATGTACCCTTTTTTTCCGAGACAGATTAGAGATAAATGAACAGGTGTTGAAAGTCGATTAAGATAAGGAACTATCCTTTTTTGTCTACTCGACCTGCATTTCTGCACTTAACTCACAACTTATTGAAAATTTCCTATAATTGATTGCACAGTTTAGCAGAAAACATTTCAACACATATATGTTCCAAAAATCACAGTTTTCACAAAACTTTTTCCTATGTAAAAACCATTTTTATTAGCAGCATCATGTACACGTGTATACTTGAATTTTTTAAGAGATTGGCACTGTTTCGTTGTAATCTATCTATTGCGATAGAGATAGGCTAAGTATTGTTAGGTAACCTTCGACTAATCTCTTTAAGTGAATATTTGAAATTTTTCTCTTATAATATTGTCAATTTCGTTTTTGTTCTCTCCAGCAATTTTGAAAAGTATGGGCCATGACTCAACGAAACCTTCTAAGCAGTCGGCAAGCAAATTCCATCTGACATCATTTGGCAAAACTAGATTTTTGCCTCCTTCTTTGGCATATGCTGCAGAGGCAAAATGGCTGTTACAGAAGTATTTGGCAATGTTTCTTTAACCTGTTCGCGAAAGCGTATGGAAAGCACGTGCTTACCACTGGAACAGAGCCGGGACAAACCAATTTCGTGTGGCCAACGAGTGCGTCTTGACCAGCGCGGCGTTGTCAGTATCACAACAGCACTCTGTGTTTGAATGTCTAGAGCCTCCTACTTTATTTATTATTCATTATCATGGCTGCAAGACGTGACCGTCCTCCCGTTATAGATGTACCTGTAAGTCACGACATCATCAGGAGACATCAAGAAACTGTACATAAGACCCCAGTTTTTCAGAGTCTAAAAACAGGATGTAAATGTAAGTCAGTCGTCACACTGGAGTCCAGAATGATCTCGAAATGTACGGCGATAGTGAGTGGCGAATAGAGTTGAAAAAAGTTATAGTACGTTGCTCATATGGCTGAGACGCAATTGAAAATTGTACATATACGGCCGTAGTCGCGAAAGGGTTCATTAGCGATTTCCAAATCCTTTCATAGTAAATTTAAAATATGTGCAGCACAACCATATGTAATAAGGTTCAATTCAGTAGTAGATGTTTTTATTTGATGTCGCATTTGCAGCCATATTAGCTGCATTATCTGTGGCAAAACTACATACTGTACAGTCATATTCGGTTTTAAGCTTATTTATGAGTACTGTTGAAATTTCTGTTAAATTTGCAGAAGTATGTGGATTCCCAGAAGTATCTAGAGTATCTACTAAGAAAGAAGATCCATTTTCTGTTGTAACCGTTGCACAGATTATCGGTTCGTTATGCACATTGGACCATCCGTCAAGTGACAGACACACAAATGTCCCCGACAAGTTTTCAAAGCATTTGATTTTTTCTTCATTATAAATTTTATCAAGCAACATCATATTGAGAGGGTGGTATGTATCCAGGCCGTAAAAGAGCGATGGCTTTTCTTACTTCCGATTGCTCCATACAGTTATAACTACTGTTTGTAACGTAGAGGGCTCTGGCAATCCGTTTGTCAATTTCGTCTTTAGTAGATTTGCTAGTGCGTACGACAAAAGAGGACAAAGATCCAGAACTAGAACTTGCTGGCCTTTTTTTGACACTGCTTTTCTTTTTTTACAATCTGGAGTAGAAAGACTGGAAAGTGACTGTAAAGGTTGTGAAGTACTTGGCGCATTCACGCCCGAAGTACCCTCAACCTTAAAAAAACAATATTTAAATTTAAAGTTAAAGCAAAATCTTTATCTTTAGTAAAAGTTATTTTAAAAATCGAAAATAAAATTTCAAATTCAACACCTTGTATCTCAGAAACGACGCATTTCCGGTCATATATTTATTTGGCAAATTGGCTTATTTTCTTGAATTCTATGTTGGGTTAAAATAAGGCATCAACTTAAAAATCACCCTGTATTCTGTATATCTTTGGAAAATTATGATAAAAATAAAATTTAAAGAAACAAACTTATTTACTTATTATTATTAATATAATATGCTGTTGGTGTACCTACAACTGATCCATTGTCCTTTTCGATTTCTGTATTTGTTTCACTACACTTTTGCCAGTGAACTTTCATCCGTTGCATTTCATGTCGACATTTTTTGCATATAGCTCTATTCCCAGATTTTCCTTCAGTTTTATTAGATTTTTCTATAAAATGTATCCAGAGATAGGGTCTTTTTTTCTTCCACTTCTATGAAGAGTTGACATTGTTACAATATTTGCAGATTTTTAGGTATAGTATTTCTAATCCCACTTGGACCAACATAAAAAGTTTCGGGAAGGAATTCTCTTTGCAGTCGCCGCCTTGACATAGGCGTCAGTATATTATTTTTCAGTGGTATTTTTTCAGTTACTTATTCTTACACTCGTAGCAATTGATCACCCCATGTAACAGTAAACACATGTTATCTCAACGGAATTTTTTTATTTGTTTCGAAAGGTCTCCAGAAAGCCATATTGATAAAATTATTTTCATTGGATAATTCCTAACCTCGCCAACACACGGCACTGATTGGCACTGATTAAGGAATATTGTGAACTCGGGAAATCATGTGGCTTCAGATAACATGTGTCCAATCCAACTAGCCGAGCTTTTATTACTCAAATATATTTGATAGCGCCTTTACTAATAATCTGGGCAACTAGATACACACCCCAGAACTTTTTTATGATTGTACCAGGAACGCTTTGGAAGTAAGAACACTGGTAGTATATAAATTTCCCATTTGCCGGGCAGTGCATATGAACACTCCTTGTAGTGCTCTTATTTTTGTTGCCGTTCCAATTGGGATTAGAATAACTATAACCTTTAGAAATTTAAAGCAGAAATTACGCGTCACTCTGCTTATTAGATGGCCCCAATTATCAAATAATGCGAGTTAGGGGAACACATCTTTATATAAACAGTGAAGGGTTTTCTAACTTGTTCTGACAGGAATTTGCAGGATTGAGAGTTTTTCGACAGGAACTATCTTCATTAAAATTTGAAGGACGGTGTGAAAAAAAAAACGTTGAATATAGCAACTTGTCTTATTTATACAAAAAATATAAATAAAAAAATCTTGATTTTTATGTTTTTAAAAAAAAACAAGATTTTTTTCAAAAAAATCATGATTCAGTGATCATGTGCATTTTAGTACTTTAAGCTTTGTCAATAAGATCTAAGTTTCTTCAGACAATAAATTATATTTTGATTGATTGATAGTCTAAATAAAAGTAATAACAGCCAGAAACATAAAAAACCTGGAAAACTATATTGGTATACTGACAATTAAAAAAGGGCACAATACAACGACTCAAGAACGGAGATATATGACAAGAATAATAATAATAAAAGTCTGTATTTTCCAAGAAAAAAAAAGAAAACAGTAGGTATCTAGACAAGACTGTTTGGAAAAAAGGCAAGGTGTCAGTTGAGTGTGCTTGATGTACTGTTTTTCAATGGATACATCTACGAGTTCTTCACAGCTAGTTTATTTGTGTCTAGCGATACCAATTTTATTTAGGCTCCTATCTAAATCCTTATTCGTCCATTTTTTATGATTTTACTCGTGAAAAACGGTAATTTGTATACATAAGCCGTCCTTATTCCATAGGTAAACAAAATATAACATCTCGTAGAAAACTGGATTGTATTCAACTTGGATAGCAGTGTTAGCCAAGTGAGTTAGGTTGTGTTCTTTTTTACGTATGCGTAATTCAGGTAAGGAGCTGAATAAAATTGGTGTCATTAGATCAGGCTAGTTGTAATTTTTTGTAATTGGGATAACCAACGATTGTACAAAATCACTCAAAAAATTCATTAACTATAAACTCAACGCTATTCACCTAACTGGTTTTCTATATGATCAACACCGCAGCTTCTTCCACAGGTTCGAAGGTGCCTTTGTTCAAGGACCAGAATTGTAACTGGGTATTATGAGAATTTGGAGACGTTGAATGTAGAGCATGTCAAGTTTCAGTTGATATATTAATATAAAAAAGACAAAATGTATGTGCTTTTCATTAAACTCTGATGACCAACCCCCTATCAACAAACTCAGAATACACATGCCCACCTGCACTAAGAATATGACATGCAACTGCCCAAAAATAGAAAAAACGACATCTATAAAATATCTGGGCGTAGTTATTGACCAACATCTGAGGTGGGAAGAACACATTTCCCAAGTTATAAAAAGGATGAGACTTCTCATGTTCAAATTCTACACCCTTAGGGATATACTCTCTAGAAAAAATATGTTAATTTTATATAATTCCTTGGCAGAATCTATACTCAGATATTGTATTGTTGTGTGGGGAGGAGCATTCAATAATGCTATCAATTGCCTACAAACAACTCAAAATTCATTAATGAAAATTACATTTAAAAGAGCTAGACGTTTCCCAACGGAGCAACTATACAGGGAAACCAAAATATTTAACATTAGATCCCTATACAGCTACCAATGTTTGATATGGATGTTTTCGAATATCCAGAAATTTAGTTTTATCGCTCACAAAACCACAAGATCAGTCGAAAACTTGCATATCAAAATTCCACTAAAAAAAGCATAACAAAGATTTGTTTTCTTCTTCGGACCTAAACTGTACAACCTTCTTCCAACCCAAAAAAAAAAAAAATTTAAACCGACCCTCAAGCAACACATACTAGAGAACCCGATAACATTCAAAATATTTTAAAATACAAAAGAATCGAAGACTCACCTCGAAATCCTGCATCGCCGATCGCTATCCCTGCCTCTGCATTATCATTATGATTGTCATTTTTAGTACCATCATTATTATTTTTATATTTTCTTATAATTTTTGTTTTATAAATTTGTATTATTCTTTGTTTTCATTTACTTTTTTCATTCTCTACCACTGCTGTTATATGCATATAAAATGTTATTACAGAAGTTGAATACTTCTTTAAGTGGGGAAAAAAAGCACAAAACAGGCGACTTACGCCCAGGTGTATTTTACTCCACTCTGGAAGAAGCAAGATTAATGTTGTATAAAGATTATTGTATTTTACTTTCAATATATTTTTTTTAATTCTCCTTTTTTTATATTTTGTTTTTGTATAGCTAACATGATGAATAATTATATTACATTGAAATGGCCCTTATCAGCCAATGAAACTGTATCTGTAATAACTGTTGTTGTTGAAATAAAGTTGATACTATATCTTTGTATGACAATTTTTATGGACATGTTTTTTTGCTTTATGGGTCACTTGTCTCCAACACCTTGTAAATGATGAGAATCAGCCTCGCTACATATTGTTAAGAAACTGGGTCCGTGACTATTTAAATACAGAACTAATTATTGTTCGTTTATTACACTTCGCTAAAGAAAACACCATAAGGTTGGTTGGTTGAAAGCTGACGAGCCAGAGACAGGGTTGGCACTTAGCTTCCCTTGACACTGCGACCAGCTGGGGTCTATTGTATCACTCTGTCATCAGTGGTTCCTCATTCAAACAGGTTTGTGCCTTTAATTAGGTTTAGTAGCCTGTTAATAAGGTTTTTCGGATTCATGCCTGTTTCCGGGCTGATCTCTCCAAAGGTTCTGTGTCGCCTTCTACTTAGGGCGTCACAGTCAAAGATAATATGAGAGGCTGTTTCCTCCTCTTCATCACATAGCCTACACTCCACGGTTTCCCTGCGTACTCCCATGGAGTTTAGGTGTTTTCTTAGGCCGCAGTGTCCAGTCAACAGACCTACTATTATACGTGCCTTCGTTCTGTTCAGGTTCAGAAGGTCAGCCGTCAGGGTCCGGTTTGGGTGCCCTACCATGACTTTGCTGTGTATTTGCCCGACAGTTTGATCCCAATATTGTTGGTGTCTTCTTTTTATCCACTCGTCGATCAGGGTCCTGCATCGGTTTTTGCTAATCCCATGCACAGGTTCTGGCCCAGTGAATAGCGTTTCAGATGCTTGTCTAGCTAGCTGGTCCGCTTTACACAATAAGGTACTCTGACAAATAAATCACAGTTTACAACCAAAATATTTTGCACAACACTATGTCTAAATCATGTACTGTATTATTTTCTGGTTAAGCTGGCTCTTATAAAGCTCAATAATGACGAGAACATTCGTAACGGTCGTTCGTCGGCTTTTTTCGAAGACGCTACATGTATCCTGATTATTCCAGAGTTTTCTTGGAATTTTGACGTCACGCTAGGTAAACATGCGGTGGCATTTCAAGAATGAGCTCGGCCTTTCTGTGACGTCGCAGGCAGTCGGTCATGCTACCTGCTTGGGGTATTCATATACAAACAACGGCAGTGGCGTACTGTATTCGTAACAAAATAATAGTTACATATATCTTTACATTTCTGAAAATACCATTAATATTTTCAACGGACCTGTTGATAGGCTACAGTTAGTCTTACAAAAACACTATATGTGGACTCGTTCAGAAACATATTCATACAATTGAAATTGAGAACACCTATTTAGGTACTGGTAATTTTTTTAAATGAATTGTGAACGCAAGTGGGGGTATTGAGAGAAAGAGCTTGTGTAAAAATGGTCATTTATTTCGACAAACCAAACCACTGGACCTCTAGGTCAAATGTTACGGAGCCAGTGAATGTAATCTGATTATGGTCCATAATTGTATGTACATACAGTATTATGAATTCTAGTTATTGATACCTTCACAGTTAACAAACACAATATTATTTATTCAAATTCAGCTGCTGAAACAGAGCTATTTTGATAAGAGGTAGGTTTTCTTTCAGTGGTGTCCATATTAACAAATTCACCCTAATTTCTATCAAATTAAACAGGTCTGTTTTGAAAAGCACAACCTTAAATAAATCCTTCCCCCTGTGGCGAAACACCCCCACCCCCTCCGAACAATGTTTGTTGTCTCAGGGGATTCCGGATTCCTCCTAGCATACTCATCCACCTGACCGACTGAACAGGGGCAACCCTTGGCACCGAAAGCCGCATAACGCATACTTTTCAGCTTCCGTCCTCTATTTAAATCGCGGCGTTCCCATATAGTCTATTTGAAATTTGAACGGACAAAAAAGAAACTATTGTCGGCAGAGATAAGCACGGAGTTTTTTCTTGTGGTCTTGACTTCGGCCTGTTAGTTCGAGAGGGAATGGTTTCTTCCAAATAATACAATAATCTGCGTCGTCCGTTTATCAATTTGAACCTTTTGGTTTTATGCAATTATCAATAATATTGTCGAATATTTTCCTGGTCATTTTTATAGGTAAGTTTCTCTATATAAAACTTGACTTGTGTTTGCTTCTTGAGTGTTTGTTGCATATTCATAGACAACGTCGCAATAAAACACCTTTGCCTGGAAGTATTGGGTATTATTCCAGTTCAGTTTACAAGAACCCAAAGACCAAAAGCACCCTCAGATAACCGTTTTGGCACACCCCTTCCCATGTTCTAATAACAAATGAACTGTGGGAGCAATGTTACGTGACATTCGAATTTGAACAAAAAAACCAAAAATTTCACACAATAAATAAAAATTATATAAATATAAGAAATATACTAGCGGACCCGACAGACGTTGTCCTGTCCAAATTTCTATGTTCCCTAAAATGTTTTTCCCGAAAACTCTCGTCCGCGTAGAATTTCTTTTTTTCTATGTTTTCCTTTATGTTATTCCATCTAGATTATGCTTTTGACTCCTTCCGCTTCCTGTTGTCCCGTTATCTTGTTTTCCCGTTATCCCATTTTCCTGTTACCCCTTTTTTTCTTTATCCCGTTATCCCATTATCCCGTTTTCCCCTTCCCCTTATACTGTCATCCCGTTTTTTCGTTATCCCGTTATTCCGTTTTCCCGTTATTCCCTTATCCTGTCATCCCGTTTTCCCGTTATCCAATTATCCCGTTTTCCTATTATCCCATTTTTTCTTTATCCCGTTTTCCCCTTATCCTGTCATCCCGTTATCCCGTTTTTTCGTTATCCCGTTATCCCGTTTTTTCTATAAAATAAAATAAAATAAAAAATAGGGGATGATCGTAGAAGGGTGAAAATTTAGGGTTGTATGTATTTTTGAATATGTATCATAAAAAAATTAAAACATTTTTTTTTTCTAAAAAATAAAATTAAGGGGTGGAGCACCCTTAACATTTAGTGGGGTGATTTGTGAATCTAAACTATCCAGGGCGCCACCCAAACGCATACAAAAAAAATCATTCAAATCGGTCCAGCCGTTTAGGAGTTCAGTGCCACACACGTACAGTAGAATTATATATATAAAGATATGTATGTAAGAATATATTTTTGTCAAGTCATGTTTATTTATTTTTATTTCAATTTAATCATATTGCTAATAAATATAAATAAAGTTGGGACTATTAAATACTTGAAAAAGAAACAAAAGCCAAAAAAACCTGTGCCATGCTATCTTGTTATTAAATTGCATAAACGATTTTGCAGAGTAATGTTAAGTAATACTCTAAGTGATTGGAGGTAAAATATGTGAGTTGATTTCACTTTTAAAACGTGTCCTGAAAATCTTAATATAGGTTAGGTTCTTATCGAGTGGGGCAATAACCGCCCCTTCCACTGCAACATTTTCAGATCTATTGTGGCTCGATCCTAATTAAATAAGAGTTCTCCTTCAAATCCTGCGAAGTCGATGATGACGTTCAGTTATACTTTTTCCAGGTCTTTGGGCTCTAGCTGCCCTAATCCATACGGTAGAATCCGATTTATAACAGTTCTCGCGTTTTTTCCGCTCGGTCCAGTCTGAAAACACTTCTTCGGTTATACTCTTTGATATTCCATGTCCTATAACCTCCTTCATAGTGCCTTCTTCTGCTAGAAGGTCGCCTTTCCCATTTCCTTTAAAGCTTTTATGTCAGCAAGTTATTCTGTTGTCCTTGTCTATGCTTTGAAGGGCTTTCACACAGTTCCATACAGTGCTGCTTAGTTGTCCGACATGATTTCGATCGATTGATTTTTGCTGTTTCTGTTCAGAATTTCTTGCAGGCAGAGTTCGATTGCATGGACTTCTGTCTGGAATATTGTAGCATACTGTCCCGGGTTTACATTAAGGTTAAATTCTGGCTGTACTCAACTAACTAGTCACTAATAACCCATAATTGTTTCTGAGGAATAGAAAATATTTGATAAATTCCTTAGTACATCAAATAGTTTTTTAACTGTTTTTATCAGTATTTTATCGGAATTTTATTATTAAATTATATTAGATTAATTAGAATTCACAACATCAATCATCACAAACGGTAAATCTCTTACTGCTTCAGGGATTAAACTGTTTATTGTTTAAACTTCATTCACATCTCATGTATTTTTTATGTAAGAATTGAAATTGACAATAAACATTATTATTATTATTATATTATTACTCCATATACTCCGGCCCCAACTCAGTGTTCAATTTTGGAACCATCTTTGTACCATTGTAGATTGACCCTTGTGAGTTCTTTCTTCTCCCATTCATCTCTTCCCGGGAGGAGAACCTCATAAAGTCTTATCAAGTTCTGTAGGGGGATCCTTCAGTAGGTGGGAAGTCTTTGTTGACTCGTTAGGTACAAGACTATTGGACATTGGAGAAAGCAGCAATGAAAAAGTAAACCCTCTAAGGTGTATCCAAGCTTTCGGAAATGTTTATTTCCATCATCAGGGAAACTACAATGGATGAAAAACCAATAGTAATACATATTTTTAATAAAAAACCTCTCCAGACAAGTTTCAAAATAAACTCTTAGAACGGCATATTTTTCATTGTTTAAATCCATTATTTCTTATGGTATTGTTGCCTGGGGACATGCAACAGACTGTGATAGAATCTTTCGCCACCAACGCAAAGCCGCAAGATTATTGGATAATATCAATTACAGAGATGAGTGCCGTAACTCATTTGTGACATTAAAAATACTAACGTTTCCTTCTCTGTATATCATAGAAAATCTCAAGTCTTGAAAATGTGCACAATCATAACACTAGACATAAAAATGATTTGAGTACAAACTGCTGAGGCTTAAAAATATGTCAAAATGGACCAAATTTTTTGGGCTGTGAAATTCTACCGGGTGACACAGGATATCGGGCCACCCTGTAACTTCTGCATTCGTGAACGGATTTTTCTGAAATTCGGTACAGTTATATAATAAAGCAACCATTTCGGATTTGATCACATTACAATCCAATATGGCGGACTTCCGGTTTTTCTGCAAATGCCAGCAACTTTGTTTTTTTAAATAGAACACCCTGTATATTTTTACATATTCAAGTTCAACAGGTCAAAACAAGTCCAAACCTTATCTCAAATGTAATTTTTTTGAAACAATAGAAATTAAAATGGTTTTTTTATTTTACCTCCTGGATAAATGAGATTTGGTCAAGGATATTCACAATGAGTCGCATATAACAGAGAAACATAATTTTTTCTGAAAAATTATTTTTTGTGTCATTTATTGATGAATTAATTCAGTCACATCACATTTTGATCAAAAATTATTTTTTTTCAAATGAAACCCCTATGGGTCACCCTTTGTCTCTCTAGAACATTAATTAAGGAAAAAAATTACATATCATTTTTGTATTTCGGTACAGTAACAAATTGTATACATTTAAAAATCTACAACTAGTTCATGAGTTTTCTGGCAGATCGAATAATTTTTCAACTTAGTAAGCTGTGGAAAACAACATTTCTGAATCTTGTCAACTAATTGTGTTTCGCTGTCATCTTTCATCTCAACTCTCGAAAATTAGTTAACTTCTGCAAATTAGTTTAGTAGAAATGTAAAATCAAAATTATAGGTTCACAAGAAGTGAACAGGTTGATATGTTATCAATTTACGGAATGTCTTGAAAACATTGTCGCCGCTTGTCAGTTATACGCTGAAAGATACCCACACAGAAGACACCCACAAAAAACATTTTTAAAAAATGTGGAGAGAAGATTCCCAAAAGAACCCAACAATGGAGAAGATGATCGAAAGTGAGGAGGCAGAAATTAATGTTTTGCTTATGTTGATTTTGATCCAACTGCTTCGATACGGGAATTGGAATACCAATGCAATGTCAGTCGAGAAAACGCTAGAATAATTAAAAAAAACACCATTATCGTGCTTATAAGTATAACTTACACAATTGGTTGACAAGATTCAGAAATGTTGTTTTCCACAGCTTACTAAGTTGAAAAATTATTCGAACTGCCAGAAAACTCATGAACTAGTTGTAGATTTTTGAATTTATACAATATGTTACTGCACCGAAATACAAAAATGATATGTCATTTTTTTCCTTAATGAATGTTCTAGAGAGACAGGTAGGTGGCCCATAGGGGTTTCATTTGAAAAAAATGAATTTTTGATCAAAATGTGATGTGACTGAATTGATTAACCAGTGACACAAAAAATAATTTTTCAGAAAAAATTTAGTTTTTCTGTTATTTGCGACTCATTGTGAATAGCTTCGACCAAATCTCATTCATCCAAGAGGTAAAATAAAAAACCAATTTTAATTTCAATTGTTTAAAAAAAATTACATTTGACATAAGGTTTGGACTTGTTTTGACTTGTTGAACTTGAATATGTAAAAATATACAGGGTGATCTATTTGAAAAAACAAAGTTACTGGCATTTCCAGAAAAACGGGAAGTCCGCCATATTGGATTGTAATGTGATCAAATCCGAAATGGTTGCTTATATAGGTGTACCAAATTCCAGAAAAATCCGTTCACGAATGCAGAAATTACAGGGGTGGCCCGATAATATCACTCGGTATAATAAACTGCCACAAGAAATAAGATCTTCAGCTGATAATGTATTTAAGACGAGGATAAAACATTTTTTAATAAAAAATGCCTTCTATAGCACCGAAGAATTCCTATACTGTGATATATAGACCAGGGCTGAAGCCTTTGAAAATGGTAAAATGTGAAAAAAAATAATAGTAGGATGAAACCAATTGGAAAAGAGAATATAACAAAAATGAAAGGAAAAATAATTTACGGTGAGTTTTTAAGGGTAAAAAAACGTTTTATCTCGATTTCCGGCAAAACTACGAGTCCTATGGAAAAAAGTTAAATGGCAACGTTGTAGGTAATAAAAAGATCTACAACTTTTGTATTCACACTTTTTTCACATAACCTCAAAATTTATGTGAAAAATTCAAATAACCAAGTTTTTGGTTTTTTATTTTTATCTTCTACAAAAAAAAATCACGAAATTTGGTGAAAATCTTCTTTTTTATGTTCCAAACACACACACACTGTTTTTTTTTATTTAAAATATTTATTTTTTCACCTTATTTTGACTTAATATCGAAAAAGCACCCTAATTTTCAATCGAAAATTCTCCCGTCAAAATATCAGTTTTTTTTTAAAAGTCAGTGTGCTTTTTGTTCGTTGAAATCTCTACTTTCTGATGGTATAAAAAAAAGTACATTACTATGGCAGAAAATGCAAAGAAAGGAAAAAAACTCGAATCCGAATTTAATGAGACATCTACAATATTTTGAGAAAGTTGTAGAATCTTCTTTAAATTATATGCGTAGATGCCTATTTATTGCTATTTTGAGATAACTTATATACCTGAGTGACCTACGGAAAATTTTAGCCCATCAAAACATCAAAAGGTATTTCATAGAGAAGTGGGGAAGGGGCTAGGAGGGTCTGGGCCTTACTACCTGTTATTTCTTTGCATTTTCTGAGAACATTTACCATAGTAATGTATTTTTATTACACCATCAGAAGTAGAGATTTCAACGAACAAAAAGCCCACCGACTTTTTTAAAAAATCTGATATTTTGACGGGAGAATTTCTGATTGAAAATTAGGGTGCTTTTTCGATATTAGGTCAAAATAAAGTGGAAAAATAAATATTTTAAATCAAAAAAATTACAGTGTGTTTGGGACATAAAAAGGTAAGTTTTCACCAAATTTCATGACATTTTTTTTTTGTAAAAGATAAAAATAAAAATCCAAAAACTTGGTTATTTGAATTTTTCAGATACATTTTGAGATTATGTGTAAAAAGTGTAAATACCAAAGTTGTAAATTTTTTTTATTACCTACAACTTTGCCATTTAACTTTTTTCTATAGGACTTGTAGTTTTGCCGGAAACCGAGATAAACCGTTTTTTACCCTTAAAAACTCAGCCCCTTCCACTTCCCGACCTCAGATCGCCCGTAAATTATTTTTCCTTTCATTTTTGTTATATTCTCTTCCTCTTCCAATGGGTTTCATCCTACTATTATTTTTTTTGGTTTCAAAAATTATCGACCCTGGTCTAATAAGTTCTCTAACCATATAGGCTTTTGTTGATTTATAATTTCCAATTTTACTGCCTTGTTTTTAAATGTGTATGTTG
This sequence comes from Gonioctena quinquepunctata, assembly GCA_018342105.1. Classification (NCBI taxonomy): domain Eukaryota; kingdom Metazoa; phylum Arthropoda; class Insecta; order Coleoptera; family Chrysomelidae; genus Gonioctena; species Gonioctena quinquepunctata. The sequence goes on along the minus strand of JAFIRS010000370.1, from coordinate 656,694 downwards.
ACAAACTTCAAAGGGTCTTGTATAAAATATAAGTATTTTTTATATATAAAACCTAGTTTTGAAATTTTGAATTTTTAAACCCTTTTGCTAATGTAGATATGTATATAGGTATGTATGTATATGTATGACTTGTTTTTGTGACCTTGACCTATGTTAATTAATTAATAAGTAATTATGTATTGACTTGTGTAAATACTATTGAATGTATAAAACACCAATACAAATTAGAAATACAGCGTCTGTGAATATATAAAGTAAATGCAAATTGTGGCATTGCAGACAAATTTTTAAATTAAAGAAAAAACCATCCTCGAGCTGGAATCGAACCTGCGACCTTTGGATTTCTAGTCCATACTCTAACCATCTGAGCTATCGAGGCCACAGATTCCAAGGTCGCAGGTTCGATTTCTGCTCGAGGATGGTTTTTTCTTTGACTTAAAAATTTGTCTGCAATACCACAATTTTCATTTACTTTAAATTATCTATCTATCTATCATATTCAAGTACGAAACATTATGCTACTTACAACTTTGTTGAGGTTGGTTTCAATGGTGTTAAACATATTCATGTAACATAGTAATACAAAACATAGTAATACAAAAGAAGAATGCAAATCAAAGAATAAAACGAAGTTCAAAGTTAATGAAAAACTCATTAAAATTGTTTAAAATTATATAAATATAACTCTACTCCATGTGGTGTGACTAGTGAAACTGACAGGTTAGGAATAATTCCTGCAATTTTATTTAAGCCAACGACACCTGACGGGTGTCACTTGGAAATTATTAGTGGTACCAACTGTTGGATTAGTATTAACTGTTGTTACCAGGTGGCGGTACTATATCAAATAATAGTACCGCCACCTGGTACCACTGTAATAATTTCCAAGTGACACTCATCAGGTGCCGTTGGCTTATATAAAATTGCGGGAATTATTCCTAACCTGTCAGTTTCACTAGTTACGCCACATGGAGCAGACAGTTATATTTATATAATTTTAATACGTTTTTATTAACTTTGAACTTCGTTTTATTCTTTGAATTACATCCTTCTTTTGTATTACTATGTTACATGAATAACATCATTGAAACCAACCTCAACATAGTTGTAAGTAGCATAATGTTTCGTAATTGAATATGTATTACTATTGGTTTTTCATCTATCGTAATTTCCCTGACGATGGAAATAAACATTTCCGAAAGCTTGGTTAAACCTTAAAGAGTTTCCTTTCTCATTGCTGCTATACAGGGTGTCCCTGGACTTCCTCTTTTCCTCTCGGGAATGTATAGATGGGGTCAAAATATCACCGGTACTTCATATAACTTTTGTTCCTAAAAGCCTTCGTTACCAACTTACGGGCCCTCAAAGTTACAAAATGAAAAATGTTTTCCTTTGATAACTTTCATAGTGAATATTCAAAATCATCTAAATTTTGGTGATTGACTAAACAAATGAATTTCTTCGATGAGCTTTCATGCAGGAGTCAGTTGTTTTGCTACAAAGTCAGGAACGGACTACCCCCTATGGTCCACACCCCAAAACTTTGAAATGACAGATAATTTTTCAATAGTTTTCAACAAAATAAGGTTACGTAGACAATTTTCTGAAAAAAAGTACTCGTGTGGAAAGTCGATCGGAGCAATGATTCTTAATAAAAATGCAGTTTTACTCGACGACATCAAACCCGATCGTCCACCATTATTTGAAATGAAAAATTTTGACAGTAGAAATACTAATGCTAATGTTAATTCAACAACATTTATAACAGGGATAATACAAAATATGCTAAAATAAAGTCGTAAACAAAAAGTACATTACCTAGTTGAAAGTTTCATTCACAATGTAGACATTTTTTCAAATGAAATATCAAGTTATGTAGATTCGTGGTGTTTTTGAACTAACAAGCTACTCCACTATGAAATATCGAATTCAGTCCATATTTTGTATGTACGTGTGGAATAAGCACGTTTTGTGTTGTGTTATCTGAATTTCATGAAACTCAACATTTGGATGTTGCAAATTCGTATTCACAGTTTAAATGTTGAGGAGTTTCACTGATAAGTATAATTTCATGGGAGAAAATCTTTAACCCGAAGATAAATTTAGCTGAAAAAACGCACATCGGAAGACATAACTAATAAAAAGCAAACGAATAAACTACAAAAACGGATGTTCCATTTCTTCCACAGATGTTGACAAAAACACCTTGTAGAAAGAAATAAAATTAGTGTGGATGAAAAATTACAACTGGAATGCGATTTTGTTTTGTTGAGTGGTGCGTTGTCATTGTATTGTCAATATTCTATTAGGACAGTTTGAAGTGTTTTGATATGGCCGAACAGTTTATATTCAACGAATATGCATGCATTGTATGGACGAGCATTTGGTAATGCTGCAGAAGCCCGTCGTCTGTATGCAGAGCATTTTCCCAATCGAACGTTACCGGCAAGAGAAACGTTCGAGCGTGTCGATTGCAGCTTGAGGGAGACAGGTATGTCTATTGGATAATTAATTGGAGCCTGTTGTTTCATTTCGATATTATTGTAGGTTCAGTTTTGCCAAAACGAGGTGGTGAGCTCTCCTAGGGCTGTGCGTACCGTTGTATTGGAAGAAAATATTTTGGAAGCTGTCGCTGATGATCCTTCAATGAGCATCAGAAACCTATCAGAACAGTTCCATACATCCAAGTCCACTATTCATAGAATAATTAGGGAACAACTGCTCCACCCATATCACATCTAGAATGTACATGCCATGACACCTGAAGATTTTCCAGCACGACTGGAATATGCCAATTGGTTCCTGGATAAGCAAAGAGAGGATAGGACTTTTATTCACTGATGAAGCAGGTTTCAGTAAAGATGGAGTAATCAACTCATAATCTCCACATATGGGCCGAAGAAAATCCCCATTGGATATTGCAAACCAAACACCAACGGAAATTCAATGTGAATGTTTGGGCTGGTATCATAGGAAACCATCTTATAGGACCATTCGTTCTACATGACCGATTGAATGGAGAACGTTATTTGGTGTTCATTCATAACGATTTGAATGGACTTTTGGAACATGTTCCATTGCAAACCCGAAGAGATATATGTGGTTTATGCATGATGGCGCTCCTCCTCATTTTCGTCTGATTGTGCTGGACCATCTGAACCAGATTTTCCCCAATAGATGGATTGGTAGAGGTGGGCCGTATTCATGGCCACCGCGGTCTCTGGATTTAAATCCATTGGATTTCTTTCTGTGGGGGCATCTAAAAAGCCTCGTTTACGCTACACCTATTCACACCAGAGATGCCTTGTTGAATAGAATTACATTACATTGTGAAGCCATACGAAACGACCCTGGCATGCCATTTCAAGGTCAGATAGGGTGTTTGTGCCGACTAAGAAAATGTATTGAGAGAGACGGGGGTCATATCGAGCAGTTTTTGTAGCGGATTTTGCATTTCTGTTTGCTCTTGAGGCTTGAGATTGATAATTTACACCATGAGTTTTGTAAAGTAAACATGTTTGCATGATAAAAATTCGTTATGAACATTGTACCTATCATTTCTATTTTCATCACAAATTAATCTTTTCGAATAATGGTAGACATCTCAGGTTGGATGTCGTCGAACAAAAATGAATTTTCATAAAAAATCGTTGCTCCGATCGATTTTCCACACGAGTGAGTACTTTTATTCAGAAAATTGTCCAGGTAACCTTGTTTTGTTAAAACATGTCGACAAATCCCAGTCATTTCAAAGTTTTGGGGTATGGACCATTGGGGGTAGTCCGTTCCTGACTTTGTAGCAAAGCAACTGACTCCTGCATGAAAGCTCATCGAAGGAATTCATTTGTTTAGTCAATCACCAAAATTTAGATAATTTTGAATATTCACTTTGAAAGTTATCAATGAAAAACATTTTTCATATTGTAACTTTGAGGGCCCGTAACTTGGTAACGAAAGCTTTTAGGAACAAAAGTTATATGAAGTACTGGTGATATTTTGACCCCATCTATACATTCCCGAGAGGAAAAGAGGAAGTCCAGGGACACCCTGTATAGTACGGCTTTTATCTTCACAAGTAATTCTAATTTAATAGACAGTGTCAAATATTTATCGAATTTATGATTATTCTCGTGATGGATTTTCTTAATGGTTACCAAGCGATAGTCAGCGCGCCGAACCGATAGAGCAATTTTATATTTGGTATGCATGTGAATCACTCTATCTGTTCGGCGCGCCGACTATATTATCATATTTTGCCTCCCAGGCAGACACTCCAGTTAAGTTACAAGTGGGTTTTATACATAAAATTGAGTTTGTCTATCTATTTAAAATTATTTATATTTATCAATGTTATGCAGGGGGCAGGCTCCTACATTATTATTTTATACATTGTAACAATTTGACTAACTGAAGGTCTCCATTGCATCTTTAAGTTATGTTCCCAAAAATACAGCTGACAGGGGTGACCCCTATCAGGACCAGTCAGCACTTTGTCATAAATAAATGAATCCCCTGTAGACCTACTTCAAATTGAAACCAACTTCTAATACCAAAAACAACAATATTTTAACAAAAAACTGTTGCTACTCCTGGGGCGGGAAACAGTTTAAAATGTTTTAAAGCATAAAGAAAATTACTATTATGGAAATGAAGGAAATCATTGGAACCATTTTGTAAAAAATCGTTTTTTTGTCAGAAGGTATAATAAATGAACAAATGACACATATTATCAAATATTTAATTTTAAATAATAATGAAGTTAGCAATAATAACACACTTACATTTTAATGAAACACAATCTATGGATTGAAATCGGGATTTTTTCGTAAAATCACGAAACCTTCCATAATAGGTGTTAAAGCTAAGTATTCTTCTGTTGCAAGTTCTGCTCGTTCTCCAAAAGCCAATAAAACGGGGGTGGTGTGTGTTTGAAAACCTGTGATCGTTTTGGGTTTTCCAGCCTGACCAACAACATCAACAGCCTGAAAAAAAAAGTTAAATAAGAGATCCATTGAGCATATCTGATAACAGTATCCCAACAATGAATTTAAATTCAACAATAGGATGATTCACACAAATTATGTTTTCTTCGATGCATTTTTTAGAGAACATACAATGTTCAGCAATAAGCTTGAAACAAACATTGCATTCATTTGCAAAGGAAAGAACCCAAAGAATCGACCATTTTAAAAAGAAAAAAAAATCAACAAAGATTAATTTTTTTCTGCTGTGCACAATGATAAATCAAATGAATATTAATTTGTATTCTTTCGAAAGTATTTAAATGAGTGATATTTCCCGTAAAATGGATGGAAATAGTTTTATTTCACCAATTTACAATTCTGATATCTCTTATTATCAATAATTAAAAAAAAAAAATTTTTTATTTTAGTTCAGTTTATATAAGTATTTAAGTATGACGAATATATGATACTCAATTGTTTTTATACAAAAGTGTTACCCGTTTCAATAAATAGATATAATACAATAGATAGATAGATATATACTTTATTGTCCAAGAATAAATTCTCATTGACAAAGTGAAAAATCAAATTGGCAGTTGAACATAAGTGGATAGTATCACAGTACATACAGTATCGGAAACAATTTACCTGGGGTATAGACAGAAATCTACACGAGCAACAAGGAACGCAATGATATGATAATACCACATAAACAAGAGAGACGCACTGCTGTGCGCCCCTCCTGTTACCCCACCCGACGCATTAACTGACCACGTGGCAATGCGACACAGCGCACAGCTCGACTCATTCTTGCCGAGCCGTGGTTGCGAAAACAAAAGACCGTGACAATTATTACCTTTTGAAACACGCCGCCTATTTACACAACCGCAGAAAAAGTACAGATCGTTAAGTGGTACTTTGGGGGTAATTCTGTACAAGATACTAGAAATCTATTCATAGTGGCTTTTGCAGATAGACCTGTACCTACGGAAGCGACTATCCTTTCAATTATTAATAAATTTCAGAATTTTGCAAAAAATGTTGTCCCACAAATCCACCACCGCATCCTAGACAAATACCCGAGGAACGGGAAATAAGAGAAACACAAATGTGTGCATTGGCAGAAACGACACCTTGTTCGAGTAGACAGATCGCCGATGAAGTGAATTTGAATGAAAGAACTGTAAGGAATATTTTGAAGAGAAACGGTTATTATTGTTTCAAATTCAAGACCACACAAGAACTTTTGCCTGGAGACCATTTCAGACGTATGGAGTTTTGTGAAACGATGGTCGAAAAATGCAATAGGGCATTTCGTGTAAATGATGACTTTCTAAAAAAGGTGTTATTTACCGATGAATCGTCCTTCTCAATTCATCGAAAACACAACCTATCCGTAGTACGTTATTGGTCTCGTAAAAATAAACATTTGAGTATTGCTGTGAGGACACAGTACCCAAGCAAATTAAATGTGTAGACGGGACTTTTAGGCGATCACGTCATAGGCCCATTTTTTATTGAAGGGAATTTAAATGCAGCAAAATATTTGCAACTTTTGCAAAATCAAATTAGCCCTGCAGTTTGCGCTCTTCAGATTTACTCTAACGACGTGTGGTTTCAACAAGATGGTTGTCCTGCCAACAATGCAGGCACGGTGGTTACATTTCTGAATCAATTATTTCCCGATCGGTTTATTTGTACGCGAGGTACAATCAACTGGCCACATTGATCACCAGATGTAGCACCTCTCGATTTTTATTTCTGGGGCATGCTAAAATCGGAGGTATATCGGAGTTCAAACGTGCCACCAATTTAGATGAACTGAGGGCAAAAATTATTCAGTTGTGTGCTCAGGTAACACCAGTTACCCTAGCGGCTACCAGAACAGAATTGTACAATAGATTCGGCTATTGTTTGGCCCAAAATGGTGGTTTGTTCGAACATTTAATAAAATAATTCCGTACACAAAATATTTAATTTGGTTTGTCTTTTCTAGTAAATATTTTTTTTCTCTCCATTCAAGAAATAATTGTTTTTCTGTTAGAAATAAGTTTTTTGTTTTTATTCTTACAGAAATATCGTTTGCTTTTGTTTATGTTTAAGAATGTTCTTTTGTTTTCGCGGCCACCACGGCACCAAAGATATTTTGATCTACCTGTCGTCCGACAGATTAAATTGAATCAATGATTCAGTTTAATTTGTTCAAATTATCTGATGTGAAATTATCGTCAAAAATTCTTCTCATTGCAGCGCACACATTCTCCCGACTGCTGCTGGTATGATACTGACGTCCTGAGCTAACCGTCCTGACTCTCCTATCTGTGTCGTGACATCGATATCCCTTCCTCGAGCGTGTCGAGGAGAAATTGTAATGCTCTCTCAACATATAGCAAGCTATTCTTTACGCTCTCATGAAACCACCACACCCAAGATAAATACTTTCCGGTACTGTATATAAATATTCGTCATACATAAATCAGTAATAAAACAATGGTAAAAGTTAAACACTGCATATTCAGTTACATCACGGTAAATATAAAATACATGCCCAAATTGTAAACACATACATATAGTAAATACAATTATAAAATGATTAAGGTAACAAATAATATGATCAATTTTAAAAACAAAAAATATATACTCATATTTGTTTTGTACATTTAACACAAAATATCACTTTTACAATTAAATAGCTAAAAAAACATTTTTAATAATACCAGTGACAGGTATTCACAATCTGTCATGATGATATTCCTGCAGGCTATAGTACGATTTTTCAAGAAGCAATTCTTTAACCGATTTTCTGATTTTATCTCTATGAACCTTTGGTAAATGGTTATATATTATTTTGCCTTCATACATATTAGAATGTTTTGCCAAGGTTGATTTTGGTATAAGTAAACGAATATCTTTGTTCTGTCTAGTAATATGAGGTTTCTGTTCTGGTGAATTGGTAACATGTCTTTTATGGATTAGGCATACCACCTCAAGAATAAATATGCTGACCACAGGATTTTGTGGATAAAAAGAGGCCCACAGCTATCTCTGTAGCTAGCCCTGCAAAGATACCTCAGGGATCTTTTCTGTAGCACAAAGACTTGATTCATGAGTTGTTGGCTACAAAATCCCCAAAAAGCAATGCCATATCATATGTGGGACTCTACTAGTGCAAAGTAAGTTAGCCTTGCTGAGAATATGACAAGTTCATTCGAAACAATTCTCACGGCAAATGAACCTGAAGCCAGCTTCTTACATAAACATGTGATATGTTCATGGAATTTTAATTTATTATCAATGTACAAATCAAGGAATTTAGTGCATTGTGTTTCTTCGACCGTATTTCCATCTATCAACAAATTGTCACTACTAAATCTGATAGTAACAATTTTGGTTTTGTCTACATTGAAACAGAGGAAGTTTGAATCACACCATTCCTTAACCTATACTAGATCTGAGCAAACTATTTGCTTCAGGATTTTAGTATCTTTTCCATGCGATGATAATGTGCTATCATCTGATCATAATGATTGAAGGTAGGTCGTTCAGGTATAATAGGAATAGAATCGGTCCCAGAACAGATCCCTGAGGTACTCCACAATATATGTCTGAGGGACACATTGAAGACGACCAATGCGATGCAAGAAGACAGAAACTCACTGAGCCTGCTCGAAGAAATGGAAGAAGCTACTACGGCCACAGCCAAAAGAAACCAAGAAACCTTCACGAATGCGTCCCTGAATTCCAATTATATAAAACAACCAAAGGCACCTCAACAAATTATATCGAATAATATGAAGAAGAGAAGGGTATTCATTCTAGGGGATGACTACGTAGAGGGGTTTAGTAGGGATATGAAAACATTTATTAATAGTGAAGACCTTATAACCGAAGAACATCTACAATCAAATGTTGAAATCTCGAAGCTAACAGAGGATCTATTCAACCGGTTGAAGCAATACGGAGGGGGAATGACTTTGTTCTTGTGATGTTTAATACTAATAATATCAGCAATCAGGTATGTCTCAACAGAGCTTTGAAAAATATAGTACCTATCAGTAAATTTACAAATCTCTTGATAACCACTGAACAAAACCGTCCCCTCGACAGAATAATTAATAATAACAAATAGGTATATAGTAGATATTGCAATTCAACAAAAAATACATCTATCCAAAAGTATCGAATAGTAAAATGTGCATTTGGGATAATGTAAAAAGGTTTATACTAGAGACCAAGCAAATCCACTTAGCTTTAAAAATGATTAAAATTAATAACGATTTTGCTATATCATCAGAGCAGGATGTAGATAGGGAGGACTGTGAAGACATCAATAGAAGTATTGAAATACGAGATAGAGATATCGATATAATAAATGTTACGGAAAGCGAAGATGTTGACAAAATTAACAAAAGGAATCCCCAGACAACTTTTGTAGTAGTAGTAAAGCGGATAATCGACTTGAGATAATACAAAGTCTCAGAAATAAGTTGACCTCACTCGAAGCTATTATACTGCAACATAACTTTGGCATAGTAATGTTAAGTAAGCATTGGCCGAGTAATGAAAAATCACGGTTTTGTAAAATGGAAAATTATATGCTAGCTAGTTCCTTCTCGAGATCCATGTACATATACGGAGGTGTATGAATTTTTATTAGAAATATTTTGTTCGAAAAAATTAATGCTTTGAACAAATCAATCAATATACTTTATTGTCATGAAGAACGTACATTCTTGTGGACAAAGCACTAACTTATGTTATTAAAAATGTAATGAGCTACAACTAAGTCAATTACATATAGGAGATAAATAAACAAATACAATAGTAAAACATGTAAAATATGTAAAATAAAATAATAGGGTTTTTTGTAATATATGTTAATTGATGTTATAATCCAAGGCAGTACAAATATAGTAAATTAAAAGGAATCAGCATAAAATTCTTCCAAGGTATAGTAGGGTCGGCTACATAGCAAGTAAACAGCCTTTTTAAATTTATCCACGGTGTTAATATCTCTTAACTTAATCAGGTAAGTGATTGTACATCTTGCAGCCATTGTAAATAATGGAGTCCTTTACCAAAGTTGAGTTTGGTCTGTGTAAGTTGATACTGTTTTCCTTGTGTGTAGGATAACGGTTAACCGTACTGAATTTATTTGTGTTTTTTGATTAGACAAACTGTCTCCGCAATGAAAATGGCAATAACAGTATGCAACTTATGTAGGACAAAAAGTCGTTTGCAAGGATCCCGTGCCTTTGCTTTAGAACTATATCTAATTGCTCTTTTTTGTGAAGTCAAGATGTTTTGCATGATATTATTATTAAACCCCGGATTTTTGAAACCAGTTCATATGACACCCTTCTTACAGCAAAACAACCAGAGGCCAGTTTTTTGTTTAGGTTAATTGCATGAACTTCAAATTTTAGATTATTGTTAATGATCACCCCTAAAAACTTTGTGTTGTTACTGCTCTCTATGTAACCATGTTCTAGTTCGACATTACCAAGATCGCACTTAAAGTATAGCATGTTGTTTTTTTTTTACGTTAAGGGCAAGAAGGTTAGAGTCACACCAACTTTTTACTTTGCTCATGTCGCAGTTGATTTTCCTTTCCAGATCAATTTTATTTTTGTCATGCCATAATATTGTGGTGTCATCAGCGAAAATTGTAAATTTGGCCGAGGTATCTAATCTCATCAGATCGTTGATGTACAGCAAAAAAAAGGGTAGGGCCAAGTATGGACCCTTGTGGTACACCACAATTAACCTGTGCTTTTTCAGAAATGGTTGAGGTTTTAACCATTTGTGTGCGGTGTGTTAGGTATGATTCAATCCATTTATTTACTACTCCTCTGAAGCCATAGCGGTGAAGTTTAGCCAATAGTATTCGATGGTCAACGCAGTCAAACGCCTTGGAGAAGTCGCAGAACACGGCTGCCGCAGCCTCTCCGGAGTTGACATTTGTGTATAATTCCTGGAGAAATGAGAAGATAGCATCACATGAGTTTTTATTTCCCTGGAATCCATACTGAGTTTGAGATATTATATTGTGCTTTATTAAGAATTTAGTTATTCTGATTTTTACGATTTTTTCAATTACTCTTGCCAGAGCGGGTATTAGAGAAATCGGCCGGAAATTTGCTGGCGTATCTTGCGCGCCACCTTTATGTAAGGGAATTACAATAGCTGTGTTTAGGAAGTCTGGGAATACACCTCTCTGAAATGACATATTAATTAGGGTGGCTAATGTATGAAGAGCATCTTCTGGCAGGTTCTCAAGCACTCTTATAGAAATCAATCAATTCCATGCGTATTTTTATTTTTAATTGACAACAATACTTCTTTTAGCTCAACAATATCTGTATCATAAAATAAGATTGACTGAGAAATGGTGAAGTTGCCAAAATGTTCCATTGAAAAGCACATTGAAACCTGTTGAATTGAGCTTTTAAAACAAAAATGTATTGTTATGACCATTTACCGCTCTCCATATGGAGATATAAATATTTTCAAGGATAACATTTCTGCCATGCTACTAATATTGTCAGAAAAATTCAGAACGTTCAATCTAGTCATTGGTGGTGACTTCAATATTGACTTTGCCATAGATTCTAAACACAGTCAAGATATAATAGAACTATTCTCATCTTTCGGCTTATCCAAACGAATTTTGGGCTACACTAGGATCTATGGTAATTCGAAATCATGCATCGACAACATGATCACAAATTTTTAAGATAATGCAGCCACAATCTCCGACTTCCATCTATCAGACCACTATTCCCAAATTTCTAAATATCAACATGGAACAAGAAGCCACATTAAAATATAAGATTATTTTGAATAAAAATGTTGCCAACAAAACTCAATTCTATAATAACTTAGCATTAGAAAGTGAATGAACTCTATGAACGTGAGACAAATGAGATGATCCAATTATTCTATAACATACTGAACTACTATATGGAAGTTTCATTTCCTACCATGAAAGTCAGAATGAATTCTAAAAGTGACCCTTGCACTTACATTCAGAAATAATTGCTGCAAGAAATGAAATCCAGAGACTGAACAATCAATTGAAACTGTTTAATAACAGCGAACAAATAAAAGTAGAATTTAAATCAAAGAAATATAATTACGAACTATTACTATCGAAAATAAAGAGAGAACGGGCGATGGAACAACTGAATGAATCATACAATAAATAAAACTATCTGGCAATGTATAAATAAAAACATATGTAGTAATAATTTCATAAATTGCTCATCTCGCCTCACATAAGAACAGTTTAATGATTTCTTTATAAACGTAGCCAGTGATATGAATAATCAAATAAGCACACCCAATAATTAATTTTCAAGCTATCTCCAACAAGTTCCATGCAATGCTGACAACTTAATGCATTTCTGTCTACCTGATAGTACAGAGGTGAAAGAAGTCATGAAAAAAACTGTCACTGTCTTACTATAACTATAATATTTCAAATGTAACTACATTTATATTGTATGTAACTATATTAATGACTTGTCATAGCACTAAGGTGTAATAGTTTGACCAATAAAAAATATAATCTAATAGCTAATTAATTTAACAAATATTTCGGTAGCATTGGTAAGCAACTGGCAAAAAAAAAAAACCTCACCTATTAACCCCAAGTCAAAGGCAGAAAATGCACAAACACGGGACTCACTTTTCTTGAACCCAAGAAATGAAGCAGAACTTACAGGAATAATAAACTCACTTAAAAATAAAGCTAGATAATATTTCCACAGATATTGTTAAAAAGAACCACAAAGCGCTGCTGAAACCCATCATGCATCTTGTCAATGTAACTTTTACCACTGGTATGTTCCCCCAAGTCCTAAAAAACGCTCTCATAGTCCCTATACATAAAGCAAGACAAAAAAACTCATCGAAAACTATAGACCTATTGCTTTAACTAGCGCTTTGAGTAAAACAATTGAAAAAGCCATTAAAAACTGTTAACTACCTTTAACTAATTTACTCTCAAAACTCCAGCAAACTGCAGTACCGAAGATGCTCTACACTGCGTAACAGATTACATTGCCCAATGTTTAAACGGCAACAAAAAATGTCTGGCTATCTTCCTAGATCTGGCCACTGTGGCGCACCCGATTCTGCTGGACAAGCTTGAACATCTTGGAGTTAGAGGGCTGAGCAATAACTTACCAAAATCATTTCTTGAAAATAGATCCCAAAAAGTTAAAGTAGGGGACTCAATAAGGGAAGAAAATTCAGTTGTTTCTTAAGAACCAATCGTCAAGCGTGTTCAAAGAATTGCATAATGCGTTCTTACATTCATACTGGGAATTTTCGCTACATATCAGTGAGGTGTCGTCCGCATACAAGACCATGCTCATTTGAGGCATTATATTTGGTAGTTCATTGACATACAATAGGTAAAGCAATGGTCCGAGTATAGAACAACAATCTATCAACTCTAAATGTAAAGAAGTCTCATTATAATATGTGCTTCTCTTTCACAATAAATAAACTTCCTGAGAATAAAGTCCTGAAAATACACAAACCTGACTGCAAACACCTTCACAACTGTAACTGTACACAACAAATTACACCAAGAAAAAAAAAAGGAATTTAAAAAAAAACATGTCGAATACATTACTACAAAAATTAGAAAACTTTATTATACATTTTATCAATTGAGACAACTGTTATCGAGGGTAATACTTTTAAAAGTATATAAAGCCTTAGTAGAATCAGTTTTAAACTATGGCTTGATAATATAAGGGACAAGCTGCCAAAGTATCATTGAACCCTTAAAAATTGCACAGAAAAAGATACTCGAAATAATTTGGAATAAACCAAGGGGTTTTCCCAATGATCTTCTATACAAAGAAACAAGAATTTTGAAAATGGAGCAAATCTACATGAAAGCAGTCATCAGATGCATATTAAAAGGTAAAATACAAATGAATAAACTGAATCACCCCAACCCAACTCTTCTTTTTACTGCTCCTAAAACATATAATCTGTTACCTATGAGATTAAGAAATAGTAATTATCCCAAAATTAAGAGGCAGTCTACCACCCGGTTGCTTGACGAAAATATCACAACTTTCGTATGACACTATAGTTTCATACGACTTCATGACTGACGTAGTACCATAAGGGTACATACCACATTATAGCATAGCAAATGTATACAACTTTGTAAAATTCCTCTATTGATGCCACAGGAAAATCCTTACTCAAGCACTAGGGAAATTGCAGCGGAAATTGATATTTCACAAAGTAGTGTGAACAGAATACTATTGAAATATAAGTTCCACCCTTATCATCTGAACCTACATCAAGAATTGCATGGTAATGATTTTAACACTAGAGTTGTGTTTTGTATTCAAATGAATGGCATGATTGACGAGGATTATAATACTTTAAACAAAATTATGTTTTCTGATGAAGCAACTTTTAAGAACAGGTCGGCCAACAGACTGTTGATCACCAAAAGCATTGGTCGCTTAATGTTTTGGGAGTAATTATTGGAAATCACATTATTGGACCCTACTTTTTCGTCAATGTGTTGAATGGTGAAGGGTATTTACATTTTCTTCACGAACATCATCCCAAAATGTTAGAATAAGTGGATTTGAACACCAGAAGGACAATGTGGTTTTAACACGATGGTGCTGCAGTGCATAACCACAGAATAGTGCGAGAATTTTTAGATCAATCCTATCCTAATCGGTGGATAGGCAGAGGAGGTAGGTTATTCCTATAGATTTCTTTCTTTGGGGGTACGTGAGGGAAAGAGTTTTCAGATATCATCCAACAACTTCAGATGACATAAAAAACAGGATCACGGAAGCCTTCCGTTCAACTGATGGAGCAATGCTTACTAGAATTCGGAGCTCATTTACTAGAAGACTAGCAGCTTGTGTGGAACATGATGGTGACCTCTTTGCGCATTTATAAGTAGCCTTTCCTCAACATTTTTACATTGTTTCCTGTTGATCATTTACTAGAATTGTTTCCTTTGTGATGTACTCATGTTTCTATTACAATTTCATTTTGTTGAACATTCTATTCAGAATTTTATGTGTAATGTGTCAAATTTTACGTTCCTTTTTTTTTCTTTGAAAAAATCATGAGATGTTTTTATTTTGCAACAAACAAATCTCTCAAATAGATCCCACAAACCCTATTTCGGCAAAAAGGACTTGAAAAATGCCATGCAATGAAATATAGGGTGTTGCTTTTGAAAAAGTCGAGTTATTGCCATTTGTAATTTGTCATTGTCAAAAAATCGTAGTGGGCGATGGAACAGTGACTCCGAGTTCGCGTGCATCTCAAAACATGTGCTAAAGCCTAAGGAATCGACTGGAAAAAAGTTGCCCAAGTTATCTTGAATGGTTCTGAAGTTATGATTTTTTCTGTGGGTCTATGCACAATGCTATTTTGACAGATAAATTGACAAGAAAAGTTGCTTGCACCCACCCCTGGGTCAACCCTGTAGATCTGTTCCAATACAAAGTTATTTCTGCTCTCAACTTTTTTTTATAGACAGGAAAATTGGAAAATTTTCCCAAAAAATTGGAAAATTTATTTTTTATGGGATTTTTGTATGAACTCAAGACCATAACTCATGATTCGACAATGAATATACGTAATTCTTTTTTTGTTTTATTTGTTATGGTCCTGGAAAAATTTTCAGGAAAAAGAATTCGGATAAATACAAAGGAAAGTTGGAGAAACTGCAAAAATCATAATCAATCATAATTGACGATAGGATTGTTTTTATGAAAGTAAGTGTTCTTCCATGGAGGTTCCTTTTACATTAACTCGCCACTAGACTGCAGCGCATCAACTTTTATACCTTTTAACCGATCGCCATGAAAATTGGTATACACAGAAGTATTTTCGCGCTATCAATAACGGGATAACGGGAAAACAAGAAGACATGATAACTGGATAACAGTATACCAAGAATATGGAATAAAGGGATAAGCGGAAAACTGGATAGCCGGAAAATGGGATAACATGATAGCGGGAAAACGGAATAACGATAAAATGGATTAAAAGGATAACGGGAAGCAGGCAGAGTCACTAGCATAACCTAAATGGAACAACACAGAGATAAAAACATAGGAAAAAACAAATTCTACGCAGACAAAGTTTTCAGGCAAAAAAAATTAGGGAATATAGAAATTTGGACAGGGCATCTGTCCGGTCGTGTCTACTTTCACATTACGCTCGATATTTATTTCAGTTTCCAAATTATTTCTATTTCCGAATTATCCATGAGTACACAAGAATAAAAAATTAAAACATATGATAGTTAAATATATGAGGGGTAAGTAATTCATGCATTTCTCATTTAGCATCATAGTCAATATTGTGTATAATCTACATCATAGGATAAATTTAATTGTTTGAATACTTTTGATAAAAAATAGAAATACACTTCTTGTAAGTGATGATAATACTCACCAAACCTACTCGAACGGGGATGGGAAGAGGATTCAGGTCTTCATCAAATGTTACGAGCATTCTAGGTTGCATAGCTGCTGCTAAAGTGTAGAGTAGATAATGAGATCGTCCTAATATAACTGGAATAAAAAAGACATTTGTTATTATTGGATTTGACAACAGGCAACTTAACACCTCGGACAGAAACATTTTTATTGAAAAATTGAAAAACCTACAAAAATATTTTAAATAGCACTCCTGGATTTAAAATCATACAGGAAACCAAACATTTTTTAAACTGAAAATATTTCAAGTTGCTTTCAAATTGGAAGGAGGAACACTGTCAGTTCCAATTAGTAATAACTAGGAAATATTTCACAATGTAAGATTCACATGGATGCATTATTTTTATTTGAGATCTTTACAAAATGTTTATGAGAGGAAAAAAGTTTAATTTAAAAAAATCGTCCATGAACTTGTTTGAACTGAGGAGCAGACTTAGGTTCTTTATTGTAAAGATTTATGCTCTACTCCTGTATCTATGAATTGCGCTGCACAAAATAAATCAAACCACCCAATCTTCCCTCTTCAAGATAATCAGAATCCTGGGCCTCAAATTAGTTTTTTCAATGGTAATAATAATAAAAATCTTTATTTCATATTGTGAGATATAAAAGAACATGTAGTTCGGTTAATTATTACGTCCACAGAGAAAAATATATTATTTACAAAAATATGTAGGGTAGGGTATTTCGGTCTTGAAGATTTTTTCACATTTTATGGCCTTTATCTGGTTGGTTATTAAAGAATTTTACAAATGTGTACTGAGGACATTTTTCTGTTAAAATCAATTAATGTGTATGGAATTCCACATTCATTGTTCTTGTGTTATATACTGATTGGTTAATACAGTCAAATCATTCTTTATTCTTGAAAAAAAATTAAACATTCTTATATATCTACTACTGTAAGACTGTCATTAATCCCTCAGTTCTGAACAGCGTTCTCCAACTTTGATTATAGTTCAGTTTTTTCATGATTCGAAGTATTCTTTTTTGGCAATCAAAAACATTTTGAAGGGCGCTGCCACTTTCCCAAAACATGATTCCATATCTCATTGCAGTTTCAAAATTAGCAAAGTAGAGTGTCTTAACTGTTTCTTCATTCATGTATTTACTCACAAAAATGGTTTTGTTAATTTTTTTTCATGAATAATCTTTATATGTTGTGACCAATCTAGAAATGTATTGATGTGGAACACCCTGGAATTTGGTATGTTCCGAGAGAGTTATAGTGTTTCCTGCCATATTTATGTCCATAATTTTTTCTGAATTTGAAAATCTTAGAATATGTTGCTTCTAAGAGATAAAGTAGCAAGATTCTTCAATGGGCGGGACCTTTTATCAATGTTGGAAAAAAATTATAAGGATTCACAATCGTCAAAAAAGTGTAGAAAATCTGCAGACTCTCATAGAAAAAACATTTTTCATTAATTCTCATGAACCGGTAAACATTTTGGGAATGTATCTAGATTTTTTGAGTAGATGTGGCTGATACTTGATGAAAATCCATAATTAAAGAGAATAAAAATTGGTTTACAAAACCCACATCTGTTTCGCTATACTATAGCTTTTCCAAGTGGAGATAAACTAAATTACAATTGATGGGATTTGATATAAATAATAGGAGCAGGTAGTCAGTTGGATATTAGGTTAAGAGATTATTGGACGAAAGATTATTCATCTTCTAGTAAACAGATTCAAAAGGGGCGAATTATTCAAATTAATCTGGTAATTTTATAAATATTGTGAGTTCTTGTCTTTGTTAATCTCTTCTCTTGTCTTGTTAAGCTTTCTAGGACTAAACAGATTTAAAAGGGGTGAATTATTCAAATTTATCTTGTCATTAAGTATTGTTGTCTTTGTTAATCTCAAAGGTTTCTAGGAGATTGAGTTTTTGACCTTTCTTTTCTACATGCAAAAGTTCAAAGCCATTAGCAAAGCAATGCTTTTCAGTCAGGAAATGATTAGCGAAAGTTGAATTAGATTTTTCATTAATAAAACTTTTTCTATGCTCAGATATGCAATGCTTGAGTTCATGAGTCCTATGTAAAAACTTGGACAAGTACCACAAGTTAGTTTATATACTCCAGATTTGTAGGACTTTTCAATTTGAGCTATGTTGTTTTTGATAAATTTTCCCAAAGTATTATTTGTTCTGTAAGCAAATATTGATATCTTTATGTAATAATTAGAAATTTCCTCTGAAGGTTTGCTGAAATAAGTAATTTGAATCGGTTGGATAAACTTCCTTAATTGCCTTTTTATACAGTTTTTTCGATAGAATGCTGCCAACTAAACTTGAGTTATATCCGTTATTGGCTGCAATTTGTTTAATTATATTCAATTCTTTAGTGAAATTCTCTTCTGACAGAGGAACATTCACTAGTCTGTGGATCATAAGAGTTACATCGATATTGGATCAAAATTTTGATTATTTATATGTACTTTTTTGTTTAAAGAATTCCCTTTTTTTGTTTTGCTTGTTTTTTATTTGAATACAAGTGCTTACTTTCCTTAAATTTGTTTGTTTGTTTCGGATTTTAAAAGCCTACTTCAAAATGTCTTGATAATCCGGATTATTTAATAATCAGGATTAGCCTGATTTTAATAGATCTGGATTATCTCGACACCACTGCATAAGAATTTCTGTATCATATTACTTACTGTTTTTTACATCGAGGAATCCAATAAGCGTTGCCATTAAGCCAGCTACAGCCACAGGACTCATCAACTGCCTATCACTATGGTAAGGGCTCAGAGTTAAGGTTCCTTTTCCCAAGTGAGTGAGACCTTGAGCAATACGAACCATGAACAAGTTGTTGGGGTCCTTAGCGTGAAATTGTGCCAACTGTCTCAACATGGCAGCCAACCTGGCATTGTTAGTACCAGCTCCAACCAATCCCATTGCGAAAATAGCATTGTGAGCTACTTCGGCATCACTATCATGAGAAAACTTACTGAGAGTATCTAGAATACTCAATTTGGGATTGGACACAGATATCAGACCTAAAGCTAAAGGTACAGCGCGCCTGATCACAGGTTCACAATAACGGAGTAAGTGTCCAAAAGTTCTGAAAGCCATTTCACTACCGATGTCTTCACCCATGCTGATCAAAGCAATACCAAGGACTGCAACAGCTTGTCTCGTCGATAAGTCCTTCTCTTTTTCACTTTCCTTCTTGTCTTTGTCTTTAGAGTTTTTGTCGGTGCCGTCGCCTTCGTAATGTTCTGAACATATATGAAGCAAGTGTTGTACTTTGAGTACATTTCCAGTTCCAGCATAGGCACAAATATCGACCATCGTTGTTGCCATAGAACGAAACGGTTCAGGTATGACCTCCAAGGCTGCAATTATTGTATCTACGCCTTCTTGTTTTCCCAAGTGACATAATCCAAGACCCAACGGTAGAAACCGGGCGTAAGTATCTTTCAGTTCAGCCTCTGACTTCTCCATCAACGTCTGCATTATCGTTGTGGTGACTTGCGGATTTCCGGATCCAACAGCAATCATACCGCAAGCCAGGGCAGACATGCCGATCACCTCCATATTCGACTTGGGATCTGTAAACACTGGAGTGAGAAGGCTCAATACTGCTTCTCTGTTGGAGCCAACATAAGCTAAACCCAAGCCGACAATAGCACCTATAATAAAAATAATAGTGAATAATATAATAGATACAATATAAGTCATCTTACTGTACTATTAGTTGGTAGATAATGAATATTTGCATGTAGACATGTATGTGTAGTGATTAAGCATTTTAGTATTTTACCATTAGCATTTATATAAGTTGATGAGCATGAATAATAACATGAGGACCATAGAGACTACCTTCACATTTATGTCAAGTAGTTATCGAAAATACGACACTTACAGCGTTTCGACAATAGTTTGTACTGTCTTATAAGCCTGGTTTCTAGAGGTAATCTGTTGTAAATTTTTGGTGCTAAAAGGTTTACAAACCATTTGTTTGCATCTTTATGATTAGAAACGTACCGATGAATTTTCATAGCTAACTTATCTTGTTTCCTAGTAATGGGATATGAGATTTCTCATGTTATGATTCTTATATACAGGGTAACCCAGAGTTAAACTGCCAAATGTTTAGGATTGGTTTTTTAGGTTTTTCCTATAAGCATGTGACCTAACTTGCTTTGTTTTCGAAATATATGGTGTTAAATTTTTTTGAAAAAAACAGTTTTTTATTAATTACTCAAATTTTTTTTGGTGTCTCGGTTTATTTTTGAAAAATAATTTAAAAACCGTTTTTCGTTTATTTTCTACAAAAATCAGATCAAAGGTAACTGGGCACAATCTCGACAAAAATTGGGGGTTTGTTTGTGTCCAAGTTTGACAGCTTGTGACATATGTTAATTGATTAATTCGAGTTTTAATGCATTTTAAGTGCGTTTATGCGTAGTCTGTGGAATATTTGTGCCAAGTATTTACAGTACAGCTGAATACGAGGCTATTGTGTTTGTTAACGGATACTGTGATGGTAATGCGCGAACTAGTTGAATACGCCCGTAGATTTCCTTTAACCCTTTCAGGACCGCGCCGGATTCAGCCGGCCGTGCTTACAGGGCCGACGCGGGAAGCGATGACTTGCCACGAAAAATTGAATTTTCTGAAAGGTTCCTGGGGTAAATAATAAATGATGCTTCCTACCAAATTACAGCAAGAACAAATGAAAAAAGTTCAGGATGAGCTAAAACAACGTCTAGATCGACATGAGCAAAATCTCACCATTAAATATAGAAAAGGCATCCCTGTTATTGAGGAATAAAAAAAAAAAGCTGTAACTATCAGTTATATTCAAACCACTTCTATTTGAGGAGTTTTACTATGATTTCAAGAATGCAGACTATGTAGATCGTAATAACTATCTTGCAGCAATAAACTGGGGACGTCTATTCAATAACCTAGATATTCATACTATGATAGACATATTTTACCAAATTATTGGAAGCTCTTTTGCAAACTTCGTTCCTAGGAAGAAAAGTAAACCAACAACTTGGCGAGTAGTTTGCGTCAACACATGTTCACCTCCTACGAGAGATGAAGATGGGTTGCGGAAACTTAGGTGGCTACCTCCAAGTGGTATCGCTGGATAACGGGGTTGACAAGGAAAATCCAGTGGGAATGACCGGAAATGGTCAAAGCCTGCGGATCTTTAAGTCAATCTCGAACCAAATGCCACCACATCACGGCTTAATCCAAGGCGTCAAGCGACCCGTGCCGAGGGATGGATGATATCTGAGCCAGTCAGGTATCACAATAGGGATACATGGCGACCTCCCAGAGTAATCTGCCTTACACCTGCGCAGGGGGCACCACAGGTGTGGACGACCCTTTCCCCTACACTAGTGGGAACAATATGGAAACCAATACGAAAAACAACCATGGGGAACTTCCAGTTGAAGAAGACCCAACACCACTAGCGGAGATGGAAGTTGAGGAGATTCCAGTTGAATCGCACTCGGCACCAGAAAGCGCAAACCCAACCGAGGAGGGATCAGCAGATGGTCGAACACCTACTGAGAAACTCCCGGAAACAGAGAGCAGGAAACTCTCTGGAGGCAGTGGCAGTTCCGCTAAACCTCCAGAAACACCTGCCCTAAGGCACGTCGCGTCAGAGGTAAATCGTTTACATCTGGCGCAGAAAAAGCTCTCAGGAGCTGCAAGAAGACAGGTGCGGATCGCGGAGACCAAGGCAGTTGGGGAAGAAATTAAACCCAGGAGCAAAAACTGGCTTCCCTGAACGAACTCCCAGCATCACTGGAAGCAGCAGGCAGCCAGAAACTCCGAACAAGAAGAGGGACCGCTCACAGAGAAGTCAACCCTCTTCCACGGAGAGCTCTGCAAGGGTGAAGAAACCTAGATCTGACCAACCAGTGGCTGTCTCTGCCCAAGTTAACCCAACTGAGCAGGGCAGCTATAGGGAGGTTACAAGAGGTCTGAAGATGGCTGTTGCTCTGGAGAGTTATCCAGATCACCAGTTATCAGACGACCAAGGGATTCTCCTGCAGGAAGCAATTACCGGGGAAATCCTCAAGTGTGAGCCAGGTAAGGGTCCGAAATTCAGGAACAGCTACGTCCACAAGGGCGTGCTGGTCCTGACATGCTCGGATGAAACCACCAAATCCTGGCTACTCGAGAGTATCCCCGGACTGATACCGTGGGAGGGCTGTCCTAAAAGTAGGGCTAGCCAAGGACATCCTGAATACCTCCAAGGTAGTGGTATGGATTCCAAAGCCATTTGGTGAAATGGAAACCAAAAAGATTCTCCAGCTCATCAAAATCCAGAACATGGGGATAGATACTGAAGAATGGCTTGTCATCAAGAGACAAGAGGAGGCCTTGGGTCTAACTCTTGTCTTCCGACGAGACCTCCTTGAAGAACCTGCAAGCCAGGGGAATGAAAGCATTCCTGGGGCTAACGCAGGTAAACTTCAAGCAAGTTAGCCGGAACAGGAACATTCCTGATGCTGCGGGCAGTTCAAGCCAACCTGCAGCATAGTAAGGCTGCTACTGCAACCCTGTGCAGAATATTTGCACAGAGCAACACCGACGTGGCCCTAATACAAGAACCATGGCTGGTCAAAGGGCGAGTATCAGGCCTCTGAACATCCAAGGGTAAGCTTATTTATAATCTAAACTGTGGAAACGCCAGATCCTGCATTATTGCCAGGAATGATTTGAATGTCTTGAATCTAATAGAATTCTGTTACTAGGGACTCTCAAAAAACCCAACGGAAATCACACCAACACTGGGAAGGAAACTATAGAACTCTTGCTCCATACACACTTCCCAGGATCCACTGTCACCACAAACCAAAACCCCAGATATGAAATCCCTGCAAACCTTCATTTGAGGGGCAAAAAGGGCAGACTGGGAAGTGGCTAAGCGAACGGTAACTCATTCAAAAGTAGTGTGGGCAATAAACTCCTTCAAGCCTTACAAGTCTCCGGGCCCAGATGGAGTATTTCCCATACTACTTCAGAGCGGAGTTGAATATCTAGCACCAGAACTGTGCAGACTGTACAGGCTGAGCCTAGCATTGGGATGGCTACCTCAAACCTGGAAACTGAACGTGGCTTTATTCCAAAACCTGGACGGGACTCATACGACCAGGCAAAGGCATACAGACCAATAAGCCTATCGTCATTTCTTCTGAAAGGCTTAGAAAAACTGATAGATAGAGACATAAGGGAAACCGCTCTTGTAGAACGGCCTTTACATCAAAACCAACATGCCTATCTAACAGGAAAATCATGCGAGACAGCACTTCATCAGCTTGTTTCAAGGCTTGAAGAGTCTCTAGTAAACAAAGAAATTGCACTATAAACTTTTCTAGACATCGAAGGAGCCTTCGACAACACCTCCTTTGAAAGTATGGTCTCTGCGGCCACTCGAAGAGGCATTGACGAAACCAACTGCAGGTGGATACACTCAATGCTTCACAATAGACTGGTCCAAGCCAACATGTTCGAGGAAACCGAGCAGGTTGAAATTTCCAGAGGTACCCTACAGGGGGGCATACTCTCCCCCCTTCTGTGGGACATGGTTGTAGATGAACTGCTAATTTCTCTGAATAACCCAGGGTATTACTCTGAAGGGTATGCAGATGACTTGGTCATCCTCATCAAGAGAAAGAATACTTGAACAACCTCAGAGCTAATGCAAAATGCACTGAGGACAGTAGAGGAATGGTGTAACAGAGAGAGCCTAAGGGCAAATCCGAACAAAACAACACTAATTCCCTTCACCCGGAGAAGAAACATGGGAGATCTCATACCTCCCAGACTATTCGGTGAAACATTACAAGTATTAGAGCAGGTGAAATATCTAGGGCTGATTCTTGACAAGAAACTAACCCGCATCTTCAACATGTAACCAATAAAAGCAAGATAACCTTCATGATGTGCAGGAGAGCTTTTGGAAAAACCTGGGGGCTCAAACCGAAAGCCATGCACTGGCTTTACACAGCCGTAATAAGACCAAGAATAACTTATGGCTCACTCTTATGGTGGCCAAAAACAAATCAAAGACAGGCAAAAACCAACCTTGGGAAAATCCAGAGGCTTGCCTGTCTCTGTATCACGGGTGCAATGAATAGCACTCCAACAGCTGCAATGGAAATCATCCTAAACCTCGAACCCCTTGACTTACATGTCATTGGAGAGGCCAGGATGAGTGCATACAGACTGAAACAAACAAAAAACTGGAGAATCCGAACAACTGGACATACCAGAATCACTCATGTAATCAACATCGAAGAACTCGAAATGTTTTCAGACTACATGCAACCCCTATACTCATTCGAAACACGAATTGATGGATCTGGATGGGCCCCGAGTATAGAATCACAATCAACTGCGGACATAGTCTGGTATACAGAAGGTTCAAAGACAGTTGAAGGAACGGGAGCAGGAATACATGGGGTAAGGCCAAGAAGGGATTACATAATACCACTTGGCAAATGCTCCACGATATTCCAAGATGAAACACATGCTATTATGGTATGCATTCAGAAGAATCTAGAAAGTGGTTATAGGAAAAAACACATATACATTATATCTGACTGTCAAAGTGCTATCAAAGCACTCAACTCTATACAGATAAAGTCCAAACTGGTCTGGGACTGCCTCCAGAACCTCATCGAGCTGGCAAAACACAACAAGGTCACCTTGATGTGGGTGCCAGGTCATAGAGGCATTGAAGGCAACTCAAAGCGGACCAGCTAGCTAGACAAGCATCTGAAACGCTACATGGGATTAGCAAAAACCGATGCAGGACCCTGATCGACGAGTGGATAAAAAGAAGACACCAACAATATTAGGATCAAACTGTCGGGCAAATACACAGCAAAGTCATGGTAGGGCATCCAAACCGGACCCCGACGGCTGACCTTCTGAACCTGAACAGAACGAAGGCTCGTATAATAATAGGTCTGTTGACTGGACACTGCGGCCTAAGAAAACACCTAAACACCATGGGAGTACGCAGGGAAACCGTGGAGTGTAGGCTATGTGATGAAGAGGAGGAAACAGCCTCTCATATTATCTTCGACTGTGACGCCCTAAGTAGTAGGCGACACAGAACCTTTGGAGAGATCAGCCCGGAAACAGGCATGAATCCGAAGAACCTTATCAACAGGCTTCTAAACCTAATTAAAGGCACAAACCTGTTTGAATGAGGAACCACTGACGACCTAATGATACAATAGACCCCAGCTGGTCGCAGTGTCAAGGGAAGCTAAGTGCCAACCCTGTCTCTGGCTCGTCAGCTTTCAACCAACCAACCAACCAAACCAACAACTTGCACGAAAATCCTCGTGCTATAAAAAGTCATCAAATGTGATGACTCACTCATCGGTCCATATTTTCTGCCTCCGCGATAAATGGTCCAACTTAGCTTCATTTTTTAGAAAATAATTTTGAACCGTTGTTAGATGACATGCCTATAATTAATAGAGCAAACAGATGGTTCCAGTTAGGACAGATGTACTGCTCGTTACACTCTACCAGTCCAACGATGGCTGCACCACTATTTTCCGGAAAGATGGATAGGTCACGGTCAAGACAGCCCCTTTATTTGGCCTGCACACTCTCCTGTCTTAACCACCCCTATGTATTTTTTCATATGGGGTACAATGAAAACCAACGTTTATGCTGAGCCCCTTAACGTCGAAGGTATTCTGTGGGAAAGGATTGTTCAAGCAGCACGAGAGATCACTCCAGCAGAGTGCCGTGCTACAGAATATGTCGTCCGTAGGTGCAATCTTTGAGCAGTTTTTGTGAATTTTTGAAAGTTACCCGTTTTCTAATAAAATAAATAAATTTGTCCTACTATCAATTATATATTTTCCTGTTTTTAATTTTTCTCTCAAAAAGAAGCGAGATACAAACAAAATTGAGGAGACAAAAAAATTGAACATACAAAAAAAATTACCCTCTGGGACGCCACTGGAATTAATAATTACATTCAAAGAAGCCCTTTATTACAGCAAATAAGCATGCCAAGTTTTATCAAAATCAGCCGAAAGGTTTTTGAGAAATTAATAAAAAACTGATTTTTTTCTAAAATCTTTGACACCCTGTATCTCGAAAATAAAGCAAGTTAGGACAAATGCTTGTAGGAAATAATCTCATTTTTACCTAATCCTATACGTTTGGCGGTTTAACCCTAAGTTATTCTGTATAAAGAGACAGATACCATGGGAGTATAACATTCTGACGTTGAATATGTCAAAAATAACCTATCTTGGAATAAAATCCTTAGTATGTAGTTTTGTATTACATTTAAGGTTTTTATAAGATTATCTTACATACCACCCCAAACAACAATATGATAGATTCAACAAGAGCTTTATATATCATTAAAAAAATATTAAAAAATGTTCGTAGTTAATAGAATTTTGGAATTAGTATCCTGATTATTTTTACATAGATTAGTTACGTGATGGTCCCATTTAAGATGTTTATCCACTGTGATGCCTGGGTACTTTTTATTCGTACTCTCATGGATTATTGAGTTGCTGTCAGGGGCTTGAAGTGTACTGAAGGTTGGTATGTTGACATTAATTGAAGAGAAGGCAACTGATGATAATCAAACAAGTTTTTTACCTCATAAATACCCAGTTGGCCGTCTCTTTAACAATATCCCCGGGTGGCATCGTTAAAGAGGAGAATGCAATTATATCATGGGATAGGGTTTTGATAAAGTAGGTCCAAGTACTGTTCCTCTAAACGCCGATTTTGAAAATTTTGGGATTACTGTATTCATTTATAATCTGATAAATGATTTTTAAATACTTCCAACACACTACCTCTCACTCCATAAAGTGAAAGAACTTCCAGAATTTTCCATGGGGGATAGTATCGAAAGCCTTTGCTACCTATACATTTAATCTTTTATCAATGTTATTTTTGATGTTTTCAACTAGGTTAAACATTGATAATTGGTACTTGTGCCCTTAAGAAAAACATTGATTTTCATTAAGGATGTTATTTCATTTGTTTCTGTAGGCTTTCTAATTATAAAAAAATGCAGGGTTGTCTTTGTTTTTTATAGCAAGATTCTCCAACTATCTATTTTTCTAATGGACGTTATGATAGAATCAGTGATCCATGGCTTTAATTTTTCAAACTCTTCAACTCTTAAGATTTTTATAGAAAAACAGGAATTATAATTACCTATCCTCATGATATTCGTATTATGGAGTACGTAGTCACTTAGTAGAGCCAAAGCAGGGTCACATTCATTGCGGACTCCACAGTTGACAATACCGCAAGCTAGTAAAGCTCCAGACTTTATGTGATCTTCAGAAGAGTACAGGTACTTATCAATGGGCGTTAAACCACCATCCACATCCCAAAGGAGAACTAAACCAAGTGAAGCGGTGGCACTCAACATTCCGTGTTCTTTGTTCTTATACAACCACTTATTTCCATCTTCCATTAGAAGTTTATCTTGTCCAAATGCAGCATTCACGAACCCGTTTACGAAACTGGCTGCTAAGTTTTGCCTAGCAGAATCTACCTGACTACCTCCGAATGGAGGTCGGCTGTTTTCCAAATGGGATTTATATACGTCTTCTGGTGTTTTTGGGTCCATGATGTCGAGTTCTCTGGCAAGATTCAGAAAATGGTTATTTAAATGGCAGTTAGCCATGATTTCGATGAGGTCTTCGTACTCCGGTGTGCTCTCGGGAATATCGATATAAATCTGTTGTCTACCCAACATGAAGGCTAACTGCTTTTGTATAGCACTGAAATAAAATGATTCGGTGAATTCCTTATCCTTCAGTGAATATACTGGATTTTGGACACAAAAGTACAACCTATTATTTTCAGAAAAAGAAAAACACAAATAAATGCTATTTATATCTGTACAATTTTTCTTATCTGTTTTAATGGACCATGTTCATGAGAACCAATTTCTTCTGACAAAGTATATTTCAAGTGAATGATATGGAATATTTCCGTTATTGTCTAAATAAACAGGGTGTTATCTAACCTCTTGCACACCAGTGAATGACGGTGTATAATGCCATTTTACAGTTTACATTTAACAGTGGTTAAAAATTCGAAAAGAAAATGAAAAAAATTATATTTTGTTGTCAAGTCCCAGAAAATTTTGAGAACCGCTGTCCGCCTAATCTTGGCTGATCTGCTCAGAGCCGTTGTATGAATGAGATGAATAGAGTGAACTATACAGAGGGTTATATTTTCCTTGGAAAATGTAACTTGAATACCAAATTGAGCGGCTAATTTAGTCTCCACCCTGTATACGCTTTTATTTTAGGCATGAATTGTTAAATCTCTCAAATACTTCCGAATAATTATAATGGAAAAAAAATTATAAAAACGCATTGATAAGTATACAGTATCGGAAACAATTTATCTGGGGTATAGACAGAAATCTACACGAGCAACAAGGAACGCAATGATATGATAATACCACATAAACAAGAGAGACGCACTGCTGTGCTCCCCTCCTGTTACCCCACCCGACGCATTAACTGACCACGTGGCAATGCGACACAGTGCACAGTGACTCATTCTTGCCGAGCCGTGGTTGCGAAAACAAAAGACCGTGACAATTATTACCTTTTGAAACATGCCGCCTATTTACACAACCGCAGGGAAAGTACAGATCGTTAAGTCGTACTTTGGGGGTAATTCTGTCACGAGATACTAGAAATCTATTCATAGTGGCTTTTGCAGATAGACCTGTACCTACGAGGCGACTGTCCTTTCAATTAAATTTCAGAATTTTGGGTGTGTGGCAGCACATTGAAAAAAATGTTGTCCCACAAATCCACCACCGCATCCTAGACAAATACCCGAGGAACGGGAAATAAGAGAAACACAAGTGTGTGCATTGGCAGAAACGACACCTTGTTCGAGTAGACAGATCGCCGACGAAGTGAATTTGAATCAAAGAACTGTAAGGAATATTTTGAAGAGAAGAGAATAAAATAATTCCGTACACAAAATATTTAATTTGGTTTGTCTTTTCTTGTAAATATTTTTTTTCTCTCCATTCAAGAAATAATTTTTTTTCTGTAAGAAATAAGTTTTTTGTTTTTATTGTCTTACAGAAATATCGTTTGCTTTCGTTTATGTTTAAGAATTTTCTTTTGTTTTCGCGGCCACCACGGCACCAAAGATATTTTGATCTACCTGTCGTCAGACAGATTAAATTGAATCAATGATTCAGTTTAATTTGTTCAAATTATCTGATGTGAAATTATCGTCAATAATTCTTCTTCATTGCAGCGCACACATTCTCCCGACTGCTGCTGGTATGATACTGACGTCCTGAGTTGACCGCCCTGGCTCTCCTATCTCTGTGTCGTGACGTCGATATCCCTTCCTCGATCGAGTTGAGGAGAAATTGTAATACTCTCTCAACAGCTATTCTTTACGCTCTCATGAAACCACCATACCCAAGATAAATACTTTCCGATACTGTACATATAAGGTATATTCATAAGCCAAGTAAAAATAAACATATGGAATGAAGAAATCCATATTCATGCAATCATATAGATTCTTAAAACTTTGTTACTAAAGACATTTTCAATAACAATCTTAAATGAAGAGTCGCGCCTTACAAGAGTATAATAGGCTTCCTGATGAAATAAAACTAGGTCACAATTATATCATGTTTAAGAAAAACGCCAAAGAGATACGTTACTCAAACAAGCTGTATTTTAAATCAATCATTCCATTATTATATACTAAATTTTGCTTCTCATGTAAATATTGCATACTAGTTCATTATAGAGTACGATCTAATGATCCCAAGACCAGCACTAGCTGATTGGGGAGGTTCGTTTATTAACATTTGTTTTTATACCACTGTTGTAACATAAGTAATTATTTTGTCAGACTGAACATGTTAATAAATATTTGAAAAAAAAAAAAAGTTCTTTCTGTGACCATGTTGGAATCTATATGTCGTTTTGGCAACTAGTTAACTGTATTGTACAGGGCAGGATAATTGTTTATCGCAATAATATGATGTTATTAACTGCACTGGTATTTACATAGATACCGTTGAAGTTGATGTTAATTTAGCATTACTGATTCTAATTCTATGGGTTGAGGCATACTTGTATTATATTAATTCAACATTTCCTTATTATCTTTCTTTGATGATTTTAGACATGACTCACCCAGGAACGCGTATGTTTATTTATTTATGGATTATTACTAAGTTTTCAACATTGAATACTGAAGGAAATTCTGCATACCAATAATTCTTATATGGTTATTAGTCACATCTTTAACAATATGTAATCCTTTACATAGGATGTATATCGAATGATTACTGGCGACTCAATGATGTTTATAATTTTCTCTTTTATATCAGAAGCTCCCCCTTAATACACCTTGGGAGATCAAGGAGTTCACAATACAATTACGTATACATGTCGTTTTAATCCTATTTTTATGTGTACATTAAATTCAATAGCTATCCGAGTCGAACAAAAGTTCATTAATGGATTTCTGGAATGATTGCCGTATGTTCAGTTTCAAAACAACCAAAGGGGTTAAATATCAATTTATGATCCGCCCCACAATGATTCACTAATTTCCTTCATTCTTGAAAAAGTCTGTGATAATTCCCTTGCACAAAGGCGGTAGTTTGGACGATCCCTCAAATTATCGCCCAATATCCCTCATCCCGACTCTGGCTAAAATAATTGAAAAACTCGTGAAAAAAAGGCTCAATGAATTCCTTACTGCTCATAAAATCATCAATGAAAATCAATTCGCTTTCCAAGCTAAAAAGAACACCCAAGATGCAATTTTCTCCTTCCTGTATGAGGTATATTCAGATATAAATGCCGGAGATGTAGCGCAGAGTATTCTGTGACATATCCTTCGACCTCAAAAAGCTTTGACTGGTAGACCACAAGATACTTTTGAAACTGCATCAGCTACGCTCGAGGGAGTTACTTTGGAATGGTTCGAGTCCTATCTAACTGGGCACAGTCAAGTAGTAAAAAGCGATACTACTTCAAAATATATTAATATTGAGTATGGAGTGCCACAAGGATCGGTTTTAGGACCTACTCTTTTCCTTGTATACATAAATGATTTACTGAGTTTACACACTTCTGGAAAAATTACTTTATTTGCAGATGACACCACCATTCTATGGCATAGTAAAACTGTTGACGATTTGAATAATAAGATATTCAGAGACATACATATAATCAAATCTTGGTGCGACTCAAATCTCCTTTTATTTAACTTAAGAAAAACAAATATAGTAACTTTCAAATGTACTCTTGAAGATATACCTCTCGATAATGAAATGATTGAAAATAAAGATTGCACAAAATTTTTGGGTCTTTTTATTGACAGCAATTTGAAGTTTGAAGCACACGTCAACCAACTGAAGAATAAAATCTCCTCAGGGTGCTATGCAATGAGAATTATTTCAAGGGAGCTTGGTACTGTCACGGCTATGACCGTATATTATGCATTAATTGAATCTCAATTGAGATATGCTATACCTTTCTGGGGGGTATGTAACTCCAGTCTGCTGGAGTCAGTACTTAAACTGCAAAAGAGAGCCATCAGATATGTGTTCAAACTAGGACCACGCAATTCATGTAAGCCGTTATTTGTAGAAAAAAAGATATTGACAGTTGTGGCTCTCTTCGTTATGGAAACTGTCTGTCTTATACATAAACATATTTCAAAATTTGAAAATATTTCATTGTGTCATAATACTGCAAAAATCAAAAAATAATTTAAAATTACCCTTGCCTTCCTCATCCCTGGTAAAGGACTCAATTTTCTATAACGGCGTCAAAATGTATAACCACTTACCGTCTCATTCTAGAGAGAGCCACGATAGTACTGAAAGCTTTAGAAAATAAATTAAAAAACTACTCGTGAGCAGACCCTATTATAGTTTGCAAGAATTTTACAATGACAACTTTCACTAAAAAAATGTGAACTGTCTTTTAATTTGTGATTTTATTGCTTTTATTGTATTGTATACTCGATTAGAGCGATGCTTATAAGTCGAAAAATTGACAAAATGCTCAAATAACATTTTTCATTTTTTATATCGATATTTTATTCATGTATTGACATTTATTTTATTAAATAATATGTATGTGTGCTTGTGCGTATATAACCATAATTATTTTGTACTGTTTACCTTTTACTTTGTCAACAAAACTAGATTTTATCGACAATAAAGCATATTTTGATTTGACTTTTAATGGGAGAGTATGATGTTAATAGTATTTCAATATGTGGCTGTGCTTTAACCTCATAAATTGTTTGTAAGTAGTAGTGTATTTGTTTAAAATGACAACGCTTTATCAAATTGGATGTGATGCAACGAAAAGCTATATTTAGAGCTTGCTTTCCTTTAGAAAGATTCCATTTACAAATTGATCTTATATATCAACTGGCTTTCTAACTAGTTAACTGTATTGTACAGGGCAGGATTTACACCATGAAAAAACACTGACAATTGCCGAATGCAATAAACATTTGAATATGTGGAATTTTCAACTGATTGATAAGGGTACAAAAATTCTTTGCAAAGTGAGATTGCTTCTAGAAAATGTGTTTCTCAATTCTTCCAGTCTTTCTAAAAATGCAAATTTTCACGTTCAGATTTTTTATTTTGAGTTAGGGCCCTTTCAAAATATCTAGCAGATGTAGTTCAATGTCCGGCGTGGTTTTAGCCGGTAAAGTAGTAGTTTTCTGTCAGATATTCACAAAACCTAACTTCTATTCAATATTCAATTGAGACTGTTTCCCTTTTCAAGATGAATACCAATCGATCAATGGATTTTTGTCACGATTCACTAAAAATCAAAATTTGGATTTGGAGGCTTTCAAAGTTGTGACCTACATATTTTTGGTCCAACTTTAGCAAGTGATTGACTGAAAAAAATTAAACAAATATAATGAAAAAACTTATAAATGCTCTAAAAGAAAATGTTCATATTCTAAATAAATTATATTAGCATTGGTCACAGATTAATAAAAAACCTTTTTCAGTTCGAATACAAAAGCGACAAGCTTTTGAATCTATAACTAACAGAATAACCTACTTCACACATCCAAAGCAATTATTTTTTACTTTTGAGCGCATTTGAATAAAAGATTGTCTTTAAAAAGGTTTTTTATTTATTATTTTATTTTGTGCTTTCTAGTAAGTACGCCATTTTTGTTAAAGCATCGTTATTAACAGGCCTTTTTCCTGTATGTTCTGAGCTATCTAGTTTTTCAATGAGGAGATCATCTAAAGATTAACTTGTCCGCCATCCTGGAGCTGCCATCTTCAATTTATGATTTTTGACTAAAACTCAATTATCTTCGACTAAATTCATAATCTCCAACCTCAAAAACCCCAACATACCAATTTTGAATAGAAACGGTCTATAATCTCAAAACTCATCCATCATCATGAAGCCGCCATCTTACATAATTACAAAACTCGTCCGTAGACAGTATTTTGTGGCAATAGAATCAATATAATTTGAAACTTCAATATTTTTAACCAAATAATATTGGATTCCACTCTATGACATCTGTCATTTGTAAAAGATTTTCATCAGAAAATTTCTTCTTAGGGTTGGTGAGGCAATCAAAATACTTTTATAATGATCAAACCAGGAATCCTCTTAAAATTACATAACCATCAAAGTATTCTAAGATCTCCCTTATTGTTCTTATCCGAAGAAAACATTTTCATTTCATTATTTTATTTATCTTTTACAATTATTACTTACGTATCTGGACAAGAGGTGAATATTTCTTCGATGAGACTGTGATCATTCAACTGCATAGCTAAACGTAAGGCTTGTGAATACTGTTTGAATTTACGGAACAACAGCAAAGCAGTCTGAAGAAGTGTAGAGTTTTCTGGATCAGCTACATATGGTACACAACTTGAAAATAGAATCATTTTAGTTACTCATTCTTTTCATTTGAGAATAACTCACCTTGTGAGATAGAGACAAACTCTATGGTATATGTTTTCATCTACATATTGTTCCAGGAGGTCCAGCCTTTCAATTTCCATGAGCAAATCACAAGCTTCTGCTTCGGCGTTGTGTGCCATATTATAAGGAACGATTTGCTTGGTCAATAATATCAGTTTATCTCTTATTTCTGTGTTTACTATGAAATCAGTTTCCGCCCATTCACCCGCAATTTCACCAGCCAAGTGACTGAAATTAATAAATTATAGTTATTTATGTATCAAGGATGTAAAATAGGCTTTTATGGACCACATCGTGTAAGTAATTAAAACGCCTAGGTCCATAAAAGCGAGTTATGCCCAAATACAGTACATGATAAATACATAAAAGAGTACAGCCAGTTTTGCCCAATTTGTTTATAAACAACGATCAAAGTCTGAAAATTAGACCGTAGAATTGTCTGATTACGTTTTAAAGAAAAGTTGGAAAGGACATACCAGGGTAATCCCAGAAGTACCTAACATATATATGGTTTGTTGAAAAGAATGATTATGGTAGAAAGTACCAACCTTATAAAGCTTAAGTTTAAAGTTTGACGATGCTACGTTTTTAGTATTTGTTTGGCAGCCATCAATATTGAATGCTCTCCTCAGTGAATTCGTAAAAATGGAAAAAATTGGTAATTGTTTTGTTATACAATACTTCCATTTAAAAGGCCAACCAATATCAAAGCGGAGCTAGATTCTACTAGGGGGAGTCTGCTCCTTCGTTGGGTGGCAGAGTTGAAATGAGGCCGCACAAGCTGCCAAGACGAACATTGCAGTGGTGGACCAAATGAGGTGACTATGCCAGAAATTGTGAAAAAATTCACAAAATGGTATTGGATGACCGTCGACTGAAAGTGCGGGAGCTAGCAGACATGCTAGGCATTTCAAAAAGTGCTGTACTTGCATATTGCCTGAAAATTTTGACACGAGAAAGCTGGGCCCAAGATGGGTGCCGCAATTACTCACAATGGAACAAAAACAGCCTTGTGAGGATGTTTCAATCGAGTGTTTGGCAAAGTTTCACAGCAATAAATCCCAGTTTCTGCGTGATTTATAACCATGGATAAAACAACATCACTTTACACCTGAGACGAAGGAACAGTCACAACAATGGACTGAAAGGCCGAAGAAGTTCCAACAGAAGGTGAAGACAGTGCCAACAGCAGGCGGGTGGGATAATTTCCATTGATTATCTTCAGAAAGGAAAACCAATCAACGGCTAGTATTATGCAAACTTATTGCAGAGTCTGAGTGATGAAATCAAGAAAAAAAGGCCGCATTTGCGAAGAAGAAAGTTTTGCTTCATCAAGACAGTTCACACATCCTTTATCGCGATAGCTAAAATCAATGAGTTCAAATTACTTCCGCACGCACCCTATTCGCCAGATTTCGCCCCCTCGTTTCAAAACATGTAAAAATGGCACGAAAGTAAATGATTTGCCAACAATGAAGAGGTGAAGTATGCGGTTGATGGCTATTTTTAAGGAGCTCGGCGATTCTCACTATAAACAGACGCACTAAGTTGGTTTAATACTAATAAGTTATATCTAAGTGCAGATAAAACAACGCGAGTTGTATTTTCTATGAGGGAATTGGGAAGTGTGAACTCTGACACTGGGGACACTAAATTTCAAGGCTGCAGTGGGACACCCATATAAACCATGTAGCTTCCAAACTCTTGAAAGACCTGTATTTAATTCGTAACCTAGCCACTAAAGTGTCTGTCGGAATTCTTAGAACAACATACTTTGCAACTTTCCATGCACACCTTTCTTATGCAATACTTGCCTGGGGCCATGCAGTCGGGGCCCAGGGTCTGTTTGGAATACAGCGAAAGGCGATTAGATCAATGAGTGGTTTGGGATTCCAAGAAAACTGCAGGGGGGCTTTCCGGAGCATGGGAGTGCTTACACTTCCATCTCTTTTTATTCTGGAAAACCTCTTGTATATCAAGAGAAGCATTGGTATACGAAACAAGAAACTGCGGCAATATTGTTCCTAAATACTGCCGGCTAAATAGGTGTCAGGATGGCCCGAGATATTGGGCAATAAAATTTCTTAATGTTTTACCAGAACACATTAAGGTATTACCTTTATTAGGTTTTAAAAAATATGTTAAAAAGTGTCTGATGTAATATAGCTTTTATAGTTTTAATGAGTACTTGTCCTTTGATTTTAATTTATATTTGAGCACATAACCTGAATATTTTGTATCTTAGTTGTATTTGACGTATGTATGTATTGAGTTGTACCTTGGAACAAATAAACTGAATCTTAATATCACTAAAACTAAGGCGATGATCATTACAACAAGGTATAAACAAAATAACATTGGGAGAAATACAATAAAAATTAAAATAAACGAATATGATGTAGAAATGGTGAGTAAAATTAAGTATCTAGGGTTTATTTAGATAACACAATTTCTTTGAATGATCATGCTGACTATGTAATAAGTAAAATATCAAAGAAACTGTATTTTTTCTCCAGAGTGTCATCTTTATTATCAATGTATGCCAAAATAACGTGCTATAAGTGTATGATAAAACCTCATTATGACTTCTGCGGGACTCTCTTATATCTCTTAAAAATTACAGAATCGTGGAATGCAAATAATATTACCCTGCAATAGAATTACACCTATACAAGATATGTTCTGTAGTTTAAGGTGGCTTACTGTCTCGCAAACGACTTTACTATCAAACTATGATATTCATATTTAAAATAATAAACAAATTGCAACCAATATACTTAGAAAATCTCTTAATCGCAAATAGTGAAGTACATCACCATAATACCAGATCGAACAATAATTTTCACATCCCTAGGACAAATTCACGAAGCAGTATGAACTCACTATTTTTCAAGGGTCTGGATAGTTTTAATAAACTGCCAAATAATATAAAAAATTCTACTTCTATACCTATGTTCAAGAGGGACTTGATAACATTTATAACGACAAACTGAATTAAAAAACAAATTTATACTTAAAATATATTAATAACTAAGACTTTGTTTTTAAATGAATATGTAAATAAATATGTAAAATATGTAAAATTGTATCATACAGAGTATATGTGCGATATAGTTTGTTATTTTCTGTTATTTTTGTTAAAATTTATTTTTGATTTCTATGTATTATGTGTAGATAAAGTACATTAATTAATTATGTTTATATTAGGCTTGCCTATTTGGAAATAAAGTTCTTCTTCTTCTTCTCTAAATTGCTACTGCAATACTGGCATGAATAAAGGATTGATTGAAACAGGGGATCCCTGGGAAAAGTGTATCGAGCTAAAAGGAGACTATGTCGAGAAATAAAGATATTTTTTCCCAAATTGTTTGTTTTCTTTGTTAAGTTGGGTACTTCTGAGACTACCCTCGTACTTGAAAAATGCTCAAAAATCATCCTAAAATTGATCAACAGTGAAGTCCCTTCGACTTCGACATAGCTCAAATCCAGTCAAAAGTCTTGGTAAAGAACTCATGTGCCTTTGATTACATGACTTACCGAACATATTCGTGACCCCATTCACCAATATTATCCAAATCAGAGGCGAGACGGTATTTGAGACATTCCCTTCCTTCTCCCATTGTCATGGCTAATACGGAAACGATATCTGCAAAAACTTTTTTTATATCAGGGTTAGTGACTTTCTCGTAAGCCTGTTTCATTGTTTCATAATGTGGTTTCATGAATTTCAGGGGTTTTGGTACTGATGTCATCGAAGTAGTGGAAGCTCTGATATTATTGCCAAGTGCATGTAATGCAGGCAAATAAAGCTTCTCATCACTTTCCTAAAATAATAAGATTCGTAAAAACTATCACACAAAAAAAACTTGGTAAAAATACAGTTCAGGGAGAATTTTCGTATCACCAAAATTTTTTGTTTAAGTGATATTTCATTTCTCTATGTCACGTGTTTTCAAGAAATTATTCAATTTTAAAATGTCCCCTTTTGATTGAATGTATGTGCCTGTGGAAGAAGAAACAGCCAATCATGAATTTCAATTAATTGGCATAGCTGTTGACTATTTGTCGACATTTGTGATGTAGCATATACTTGCATCTATTTCACTATTGTGCCTCAATAATAATTCGAAAAAACTAGGAAAGTCACCCCTAACGAAGTGTCCGTAAGCGGAGCGAAGCCTTACTTCGTAAGGTTGGTTGACTTACATTCAACTTCGATAGGAAGGTTAGCGAAGTTAAGGTTGTGTTCCCTTCTTTAACACGTGCCGCCACGGGTAGGAAATTTGATGGTTCATACTGACCACTCGATTCTTTTGTTGAAATTCATTAAAAATTATCATACGTACAACATATCATCACCAGTTGCTTCGTAATTTAGTTTAGAAAAATAAAAAATGTGGTGGACAGTGTTATCCCACTACGGCCACAGTAATTGAAACCGTCGATGTAGCTGCAGTGGTCATGCGCAGTCAACATCACCTGATCGCTTTACTTGTTCCTTATTTGGACTGTTATTGGAGTTATTCAGCAATTGTCAATGCCTACTTGCTCCACCAGAATGTCACACACGATAAAATGTCGATCACTAACTTCCGAGGGGAACTTTCTAAAATACTAACAATTTAAAAATTTCAGACCTCATAGAAAAAAATTTACTGTTCTGTTCAAAATAATCCTGATTACAAGTTATATGAATCGGATAAGAGACAAATGTGTTCTCATTGTTACAAAGAAAATTTCAAGGAAAAACTTGCAAAAAATAAAACAAAAAAATGGTTACGACATATTTGTCCCTAGAGTGCTTTTTGAAACTCATTCTTCAAAATAAAAAATATAGGTGCTGGCCCTAAATGTTTTTAACAATTTTTTGTTTAATTAATATTGTTTTGATTAGTTTTTTTATCGGCGAAGATTCAATAAACAAATTTTCAAATTAGCAATTTGTGTTTTTTGCCTGTTTTTCAGATCATAAAATAAATTTTCAGTGGTTAGAAAACTCCAAAATTATATGGTACTTAATTTTGGCGGTGGTGGACAACTTAGAGCACCAACCTCTCCCTATTCTATTCTATTTGATGTGGGGTGTCAATACACTGCGACCTATAAAGCCTATTTATACAAACACCTATAAGGTATAGTTATACAAACACCAAGAAATGAAAACGTTTGTCTCTCAACAATACCAGACAAGTTAGAAGTAAACAATTATCAGTGCCATTCTATCGTAAAGACTCTAATCACAGATTTGCTAGATGTCTTGCTCCAAAAATATTCAATATTTTGCCACCAAAAATAAGAAACATAGTTAACGAAAATTGTTTTCCAAAGAATGTAAGACCAATTCACAATATACAAAACATCATTTAATGATAACCTTTTACCTAAATTGATATCCGCTACAGATTTACATATTGTTCACCAGCTTTACAGCACAGCACTCTATTGTAGTAGATCAATTATGTTTTCTTTTTACTTCTAGATTAGATAATACAATAATATTTAACGATATTAAAAACTATTTTCAATTAACACTTATCTTTAGTTGCACATACAGGACCTACTAAGACCTAGGTGCTTATATGTATATAAAGCTAATATATATTTACTACTTATATGTGTTACCAGTGTATCTTTATTTTGTAAATCACTTTCATTCATTAAATAAATAAACAAATATTGTGTCCCCTTCTGCTGTCCAGCCATTTAGAATGTCTCAACGACTAAAGCAGTTCCTCCAGGCTTTTAAAAAGAAATGTGGATAGAGGTTTAGTCCTCATCCTCGCAAAATCTGCATTCTTCTTCCTCTACTAATCCGAGTTTTTTAAGGTGACCTCTCAACCGGCAGTGCCCTGTTAGAATTCCCAATAGTATTCTGAGCTTGTTTTTACTCTTATTGGTGCAGTAATTTGATCTCTTCTGGTTGTAGTTTCCCAGTAGTATCTTGGCCTGCATCATTCCTTGTGATTTTATCCAGTATTGGGATATTATGTTATGTACTTCTTCAATCAATCAATAAAAATATACTTTATTGTCTGAAGATAATTCTTATTGACAAAGCTTATAAAAAATTTGTATACATGATACATACATATATATATATATATATATAGATAAAAACAAATCTTCAAAAAAAGAAGGAAGAACAAAACATTAACATTTCAAACAGCGAAGAGCACAAATGATGCCATGTTTGCCTTACTAGAGAATATATATCTCAAAATCAACGAAGGTGATTCAGTTGCAACAATCTTTTGCGACCTTACAAAAGCTTTTGACTGTGTTGATCATAAGATACTTCTTCAAAAATTAGAAATTTATGGTTTCAGAGATATAACATTAAGATGGTTTCAATCATACTTAACAGAACGCAAACAAATGGTCTCGCTCAACGGAGAAAGTTCAAAATCTCAACTGGTGAGTTGTGGGGTACCACAAGGATCAGTGCTTGGCCCCCTTTTGTTCTTGGTGTACATCAATGATCTGGCAAGCATCAATATCAGGGGTAAATTCACTATGTTCGCAGATGATACTACAATACTGTGGCATGGCAACAACAGTGATGAACTGAATAAACACATAGCTACAGACATATCTCTGGTGAAAAACTGGTGTGATTCTAATAAATTATCATTCAATGTCTCAAAAACATGCATTGTAACCTTCAGATGCGCTCTGAATGACATAATCTTAGGGAACTCCAGAATAAGTACCAAACCATCAGCCAAGTTTTTGGGACTCCATGTGGATAACAGTCTGTCTTTCAATACTCATATTAGTACTTTATGCAAAAAATTGTCATCAGGTTGCTTTGCAGTAAGGATCATATCATCAGAATTAAATACATCTGCAGCGAGAGCAACATATTTTGCTCTGATTGACTCACTGTTGAGATATGGAATTTGTTTTTGGGGGAATAGCTCTCAATTTCTATTGAACTCGGTGTTCGTTTTACAAAAGAGGGCTGTGCGATACCTTTGTAAAGCAAACCCAGAGATTCATGCCAACCCTTGTTTATTACTCAAAAAATATTAACATTGACATGTATCTTTATTCTGGAAAGTGTATGTTTAATCCACAAAAAATTTTACAATAATATCCAATCTCTGTCAACTTACAAGACGAGGAGTGATAACTTTACAGTATCCCTACCAATTCCCAGAAGCTCCTTGGTAAAGGGTCAATAATTTATAATGCAAAAAAAATGTTTAACCACCTGCCTTCACATATTCGTTCTTTGGTGGCACATAATAGATTCAGGATGGCTGTCAAGGAGCTACTGCTAGATAGAGCATATTATAATTTGAAAGAATTTTATGACAATGTATTTTAAGTATTTGATTTCGAATTGTAATTTTAATTTAGCTTTAAATATGTGTCTGTTTATATACAACTGTACCTGTTATATACAAAAATTTTTTAGTATGCGTTTAGGACTATTCATTGATCCTGGCGTTATTGTGACTTTTCACATATATGTATGTATATATGTATGTATGTGTATATATGTGTGTTTATATTTATACACTTTGTACTCTTTTTGTATTTTAAATGTTTGTACTCTTTTATATTTTAAATGCTTATAACTATTTTATAATTACCTTCTAGCTTTGTCAATGAGAATTTAATTCTTTCGATATTAAAGCATATTTGATTGATTGATTGATTAAAAAGCTGAGTTCCTTATAATAGCTATTAAAATTAATGTCCTTTTCAAGTTTATCAACTATTGTTCTGCTACTTATTCCGCAGAAGAGTTCAGGTCCAGAAATGGTGTTTCAGCCCCTTTTTTGCAAGAACGTCTGCTATTTCATCACCCTCCACCACAATCTGGCTTTTTTAGTGCCATTGCGTTATCGACTATTTGCCATGACTCTATGTAGTTTCGCCAAAGCAGGTGTGGATTCAATATCCTCACAAAATTTTCTGAAGTTATTTTGTTTTGCTTTTCTTAGTTCTT
This sequence comes from Gonioctena quinquepunctata, assembly GCA_018342105.1. NCBI lineage: Eukaryota > Metazoa > Arthropoda > Insecta > Coleoptera > Chrysomelidae > Gonioctena > Gonioctena quinquepunctata. The sequence goes on along the minus strand of JAFIRS010000370.1, from coordinate 614,263 downwards.
TGTTGTAGGTGGTTAGTTTTTCGGTGTAACTCTGCCAATCTCCGCTACTCTTTGCACTATTGAAGAGGTTTCGTGTTTCGGATCTTAGTTTTGCCAGATTACTATTCCACCAAGGAGCGTCCCTACAATTTTTTCTTCTTTGTTTGGGGCAGCTTGGTTCATATGCATCGAGTATTGCCCCATTTACTTCTTCAAAAATGCTTTCCAGTTCTAAATGGTGCCTGGCCCTTCTGTTCTGGACATGTGCTAAATTTGCTTTCAGATTGGTGTTATATTTTTCTCAATTTGTTTTCCACTCCCTATATAATTAGCATGGCTCTGGTGGAGGACTATGATGGACCGTGGCCTGAACTGTAAAGAGGCATGGTGGACAACTTTGACCCACCATGGCCAGTGTGGAAAAATAAAATCATCTCAAGTGCACTCTATGTGTTAACGTAAGATATTGACACGGTTTTTCTGCGTGTCTTGGGCTGTAGACTACAGCTCAGGATGTCAACAAAATGCAAGCTATTATAGCGTTTGACTTTTGACTGTCAAGTTAAGGCAATAAACATCGTAAATATAAAAATTACTATGCTTTTGATGGGTAAAAGTAAGAATCATAGTACTTATGTATTAACATTCTGAAGAAACGTGGTGTTTTTCATAAAAGAAGGACGAATGGTGAGTGTTTTCAGTGGCCGTCATATCTCGGAAAGTATTTGAAAGTGCCATGTTTTGACTTCGGATTTGTGTTCAGAAGCGAAAATACGATAGTTTTTTCATTATTAGGTATTTAACGTTGTAAAAAAGTGGATTTAAAAAAAATTATTTTTTTATAACTGATCACCGGATTTATTTTTATTTGTTAGGAAGGCTTGATTATTAACAAAAAAAAATATCTTTCAAATCTGTGGATTCTCCCTAAACTGCACTTTTTCCAAAACTTAATAAATACCTGGAGTTTTTCAACACACAAGTTGAGTTCCTCTTGTAGCAGTTTATCTTCATCGGACTGAAAGAAAAATATCAATTGAAAACCTAAATGGATATTTGAGAAACTCATAAAGGGTCAGTGATTCATATTAGCATTTTGGATAAATAAAAAACAGGATACAAGTGCAATGAATGGTCTGAGAAACAAAAACATTACTTCAGGTGTTTTTAGTCAATTGTTACTTAGACTGTGTTAACAATATACAAAAACGTTGCCCAAAAAATATACAAACATCATGAATCGTCTACTTACCAGTTCATTTTTGTTTTTATCATCATTGGATTTTACCTCCACTTTGGTAGTTTCTATTTTTCCGTCACTACTCATTTTGAACTGCTCTTGTGATTTCTCAAGATAAAGGCGTTTGAACAATTCAAGTTGTTTTCAATAATGTATAGTGATTTTCAAATAGATTTCTTTGCTAAATTAACACACATTACAAATTGCTGGTCATCGCACAACACTTGTCAATTGTCATCTGTCACATGCTACAGCCTACAGCAATGTTGCCAGTCCGGAAATCCCAAATAGGGAATACCTTTTCTAAAAGATTTTCATTCGCACATGAAGATTACCACCTAGAAAGCTCTGCAACAAACTTAGAAAATTGAAAAAAATGCTCGATGTTTTTCATAATTTGAAATTAAAAACGCCACTTTTTCATCACATTCAAAAACATACACCTAGCGCCTCTGATGGACGTATTCATCGTGACTTCACACAGTTCAAACTTTTACCGCTAGTTGCTTCGAACTGTAAACTATAATGTCATCTGTCTTCGTTTATATGTTGAACGAATCAGGGTTATTATATATATATATATATATATATATATATATATATATAATAGAGAGTTATTGCAACTTACAAATAAGCGCTGACTTTATTAAAAGATTCGCTATTAAAGTATCCTCTAACGCGATTTCGAAAGGGTGTTATTGCAACAAACTTCTTTCAAGCTAGATGCTTATGTTCAAGCTTTATTTTGACAAGTACGTCAAATTGTGCGAAACAACTTCACGTAATAAAATTATATCGTCTTCGAATGTGAATTTCAATTTTTTGTCCCCTTTTTCTTCAGTCATTGTTTCACCAGAAAAATAAACTTATGAAAATAATCACACTATTGTTCGTTAGTTGGACGCATAAGTGACACTTGGACGAATTAATTCTTCACAATATTGTTGGGGCAGAAAATATACCACCACCAAATGAACCTGCTTTATTTGATTTTCAAAATATATAGACGAGCAGTGCTTAACAAACTTTAGATGTTCAACTGGCGACAGTTATATGACAGAAAAAAAACAAATCTGTCAAAATAAAGGAACTTTCAATAAAAGGTTCTTGGTCTTCATTTAAATAAAGTAAGGGATGCCTGTATTTTAGATTGAGGATATCCTCAAAGTCGGACACAATGCGCATGCGTAAATGTCAAAATAAAAGAAACTTTATTGAAAGAACTATAGAACGGACGTTGCAACAACTCTCTAATAACCCTGGAACGAATATTGTTATTATAACCGACATAACCTCAATCTAGACCGCTAGAGGTCATATTCCACAATTCGAAAAATTCATCCAAATAGAATTTACGTGAACGTGTCTGTGCAAAGCGCAGAAAGCACAAATAATGTCATTTCAGACATTGACATCTAACGAGGGGCCATTATGTGATTTTGAATCGTCACAGACACAAAATGAGCATGCTCTAAAAGATCTTTGATATCTCGTAATTGGATGAATTCTCATCATACGGGATCAGCAGTCTAGATTAAGGTTATGTCGGTGGTCTCACCTCACCACCACGCCACAGTTTATAGCTAAAGAAGCAGTTAGCTCACTTGGCCCAAATGCATGTTCCAAGGTAACATCCACTCCAGGGAAAGAATTCAGGATGCGCAGAACACTGTACGCGATTATCGCTCTTCGAAGTATCCGGAAAATGTCAGTATTAATAACACAGTAGAGCTCATCCAGTATTGAACATAGAAATGTAATTATAATATACTGACTAGAACGCGTTTAGTCTACTGCGCACCCGAATTTCGTGGCACCCTTATGCGATAGCAAGGAGGACACCAAACAATGAAGAAGAGTATGACTTCATAAGCATATTACATGCGTGCGACGAAGATAATCAACTGAACGTATGACGGTAGTATTTATATCATCTATTTGTAAACATAGCGGCGTTGTCGGTTGGCACTTATAAGCGTTGCCAAATCATTCCAATTTTCTTTAATTCCTTTGTGTTCGGTTTGGATGTGTCTTTGTACTTTGTTGTCTTTTTTGTTATAGTGATTATAGTGGATAAATTGAAAACTGTTATATATAATGAAGTGTTACATTAGTTTGTAGTAGTAGGTAATGATATGTGGCCATGCTTATATATACATATTGCCTTTTCAGTGTGTCCATAACGTAACGCATACATTCATTATTAGCTAAATGAACAATATCATTAAAAATTCCCGAAACAGGTCGATTTTTTATTTTAATTTACTGTTTTTTTAAATAATAATCCAATATACAGGGTGATCTACCTTCGAGAGATGACGCCATCAGCGGTGGTTTTATTAAATAAACACCCTCTTTTTTTTATTTATGAGTTAACTTGCTGATTCCAAATTGGTAGAGGGTGGGCAACAATACAAAAGGTGTTTTCAAAATTTTATTAGAAAGTTATGCGATACTGTATTTCACAAAAAACGAAATGAAGAATAAACGTATTAAGAATTATTATATGAAATTACGTAGTTATGCAGCTACTGGATACACAAACAAAGATGCATCAAAATGTTGCGGTGCGCCTTCTGCGGTCTAAATTATTGGCTATTTGAAAATCAGGAAAAAGCTGGGTCAAATCAGGAATTAATGTATTTTGTAAGAAATCCAGGTGCCGACAAAATTACGTCTCGTCTTGTTGATTATTTTCATTAACTGTAGGTCTACCTTGGTTTGGTGCACCCCTCACGTATCCTAATTCTCTGTATTTTCGCTCTATTCTGCTTACAGCAGATTGTGAAATAAGTTCACTATCTGGGTGCATTTCATGGAATAATCTGCATACCTCTTGTTGAGTCCGCATCATATCGCCAACACCATCATAATTAAAATTTCAATCCTTTCCCTTTCAGATGAAGGCATTTTCAAAAAACAGTTTTAATATGATACATTTTGAAGCGTCAACAATACAGAATTAAACAAATGGCAAAAAATATTCTCAAACAATGAAATATACGGTATAGTCGAGAGGCAAAGATCACTAAGATAAAAAAAATTTAACAAAAAATTAAACCGACGAAAAACGGAACTAAAAAGCAAAAACTAAAATAAACCTCCTTAGTCCTAATAACTAAGCATCTAAACTAATGTGAGTAACTAATTTTGAGTTGGCGCCAAACAAACAAGCTAGGTAAAGCGTAAAATGATGGCATCGAGATGCACGGTGGCATTCTGATAATTTTTTCGAAGTAATTTAATGATCTTCGTTGATTATTCGTTTGGCGCCGACTCGAAATTAGTTACTTACATTAGTTTAGGAGCTTAGTTATCAAGACTAAGGAAGTTTATTTTATTTTTTGATTTTCAGTTCCGTTTTTCGTCGGTTTAATTTTTGTTAAAAAGTTTTTATTTTTCAATTTTTTGTGGCTGAAATATACTAATTACTACCTACTTAACTTTTGAATAATTCCAAAATACTTACTTATACCCACCTTACTTCAACTAATAACAGTTAAATAATACGATTATCTACTTCAACTATTTATTGTTATATAAATTATTTTTGATAGTTCTGGTAAGTTCATTTCATCACTTTGTATATAATTCCATCCTTCCATAGAATGTTATTATTGTGACGGATGTAGGAGAACAAAAATAATGACAATAGCGATCTGTCAATGTCAACTACATATGTGTGCCAATGTTCACAAGTGAAAAATCAATCATTCCCTATTTTTCTACCCATAGGGGTGGATTAATTCCTTCGAACCCAAATATGATCAACTATGAGGTATTTTCTAGTTAATAAAAAATCATCCAAATCGGAAACCCAGTACAAAGTATGCCTGATAGAATCGATTAACGGATCAAAATTCAGAGGGTGAACGATAAATATTTTCCATTTTGCTACCCTTAGGAGTGGATTTTTTTCGAATTCAAATGGGACTAACTTTGGAGTATGCCCTATCCAATGAAAAGAGAATAATCGGAATCGGACTCCTCTGTAAAAAGTTATGCGTGGTCATACATAAAAAAAATATACGCGTCGACTAGAGAAACTCCTCCTTTTTGGTTTCGTCGGCTGAAAAATGGATATATTCAGTGACAATGGCACCCACATCAAATGTGACCTTATAACTTACTCATTTTTCAAATATTGATGTAATAGTGCAATGAAAAATCTTGATAGAAATACCTATTCAATTATAAGGTTATGTAAAACATGTCTCATATATCTTCATATAATAGATGGGTGGAAGAGTGAACATTTTTTACACAGGTATATAACATTTATATTCACAATTCTCTGTACCTTTGATGCATCATCTATTTAAAAAAAACGTTTTATGATGATATACCCTATTTTCCATTACAAGCAATGCCACTGGAATTGTTCCGCTACTGCGAGGAGGACATAAACAACAATGGCGGCCACCATGCATGGGACATTTCGCGCAGCTTGAAACGCATTCTAGTCAGTATATTATAATTACATTTCTATGGTATTGAAACGACCACTTTGGCCTTCCCCCACCTAACAACCAATTTTTATCGAAGATACCCGAACCATTGTCTAACTATGGCTATTAATAGAAATTCCATAGGCGTGCCAAATTATTTGGTACAGGCGATTCACGAGACGTAGAGAACTTACACTCCTATAACTTTCCTAACACTCCTATTTCTTTTTCCGCTACTGAATAGTACTTACCACTGGGCATTTTGGCAAGGTAACGAGTAAACTATTGCAAAGTTGAATAAATAACTGCACTACCTATTTATTAATTAAACAAACCTAACCTTTCAAACGCTGCATGCCAAGACACTGGTGAAGATTCGCCGTAGCACAGCAAATCGTGTCCACTCGTGTTTTCCCCCTCTCTACCTACCAAACGGTCGTTTCAATACTGGATGAGCTCCACAGAACTCATAGAACTAGAAGGCTAATATAAGTTGAAGAAATTGATATGATTCATAACAGCATGTATAGATGGGACACAGGTAATCATGCGCATATCATCAACAACATTGCCAGTTCATGTACTTGTATGAGAATCTAATATAATGACATTATGATGAAATGTATTACATTATATTCCCATTAAAAGAGCCGAAACTCATCAACTATCGATTACTCAGGATCATTAAGTTCTTTTGTTATATGTATTCAGAAGATAATATACAAGATAAGTGTAGCATATAACAACAGATTTAACCCTAATAAGAATTATAATTTCCTACAAACTCATTTGGCAACGCTGTTAACGTCAACAACTGTTATTTAGGGTGGGTATTATAAAACTATTTCGACAGATAACTAGAAGTTAACTTGTGGATGACGTCACATGTTATAGTTAACTTCAAAATGTAGCAGTTAACTTTATCGGGTGGAACGGGTGTCGGTTAAAGTTAACTTTGTAGAAAATGGTGGTTTTCGATCGTCGACAATTCTCCAGAGGTGCGTTCGATTATTAACTCCATCGAGTAGAATTTACTAAATAGCGTTCGAAAATCGTAAAGTTGTGTATATTTTACTATAACACTGTCGTTCGAAAATACCCGAGTATTCGCTACCGAGTTAACTCTTGTAACTCTACAAAATAGCTGGGTTTATTTAACTCCAGAAAATTGACACACCTCTGGGGGACGGAAAATCTCTTTATGTTGTGTCTCACATTCTCACAGCTAACCCAAGATTGAGATTATTTATGCGTATGTAATTAATGCTGTTCACTGATAATAGTTGTGATCTTGGAAAAACATATGGTCTACAAAGTTCATAATGTGTCACTCGAATTCTTAACTTAGGACCTATTTTTAATCAAACTGCTTCCAAACCATCACATGGCATTTGAATATACTGTAACGAACCTAGGCCGGACCTGTCGCCTCGCGCGTTGCCGTCGACAGCGATGAGGTCATCCCCGGAGATGTTCGAGAACAGTCCAGTCGCTCTGCCGCGGAGAGCAACGGTCGATATTGGAAACGATTGGAACATGCTGGTCGCCAACTGCCGGAATTCGAAAGATCGGGAATTCTGTGACGGAGATAAATAGGTAGCCGTCAGGATGGCACGGACAGTCTGAACGAGCCCATACGATCGAGCTATACAGTGGCGTAGTTAGTAATATAAATTAAGTTGTATATTTAAGTGTTAAATAAATTAGTAAAACCAAGTTAAGTTTATTTACGTTACAATTGGTGTCGGAAGTGAGATTTTGAAAATAAACAAGTGATCGTGGAGTGGATAGTCAGAAAAATAAATTGATAGACCTTTTTTTATTATTTAAAAAGCGGTTTTCGCGAAGTGGACAATTGTGCGTGGGAATATAAACTGATACACTGTTCGCGTGAAACAGAAAATAGACAGTGGCCCGGTTTTCGCGAAGTGGACAATTGTGCGTGGGAATATAAACTGATACACTCTTCGCGTGGAACAGACTGGTGGCCCGTGGAAAAGAATTCGCGAAGTGAATTTTTAACAAACTGATAAACTTTCCGTGTGAAACAGACTGATACCTCGTCAAAGACAAAATGTGTTCAAGAAAAGTGCGCCTTGCGGACTTGAAGGTAGCGGAATTGAAACAGGAATTGGAGGAAAGGGAAGTGGAAACAACGGGTAAAAAGCAAGTACTCCAGGAAAGACTTGCAGAAGGACTTATACAAGAAGGTGAGAACCCCGAAACATTTTTATTCGAAGTTCCCGGAGGTGATTTGAGTCCGATAATAGAAAAACTGGAAGAAAATGCTAGAAATCTGGAAGAGAAGCTTCAAGAAAATTCAAGAAGTCTGGAAGAAAATGCTAGAAATCTGGAAGAGAAGCTTGAAGAAAATTCTAGAAATCTGGAAGAGAAGCTTCTAGAAAATTAAAGAAGCCTGGAAGAAAATGCTAGAAATCTGGAAGAGAAGCTTGAAGAAAATTCTAGAAATCTGGAAGAGAAGCTTCTAGAAAATTCAAGAAGCCTGGAAGAGAAGTTCCTGGAAAACACAGAAGGCCTAAAAAAAGAATTGGTGGTGTGGCTAATTTTCTAGAAGAAAGAATGGGAACCGTTGAGACAGAGATAGATAAAATTAGGGAGCAAATGAACACGGAGATAGATAAAATCAAAGATGGGGTCGAGGCAGAAATGGACAAAATAAAGGAAACAATCAGTAAGCTGGAAAAACGAATTAATAGTGCGCCCTCCACAGAGATGGTTAACGAAAATGCAATGCTGGACTTGAGTTTGAACTTGGATAAAGTTCAAGAGGGAATAAAAGATGTCAAGATCAATTCAGAAATAGGGAAGCTTTCCATGAAGCCGCCTCAGTTCGACGGAAAAACTCCATAGGCAAATTACCGCCGGCAGTTTGAAACAGCGGCCAAAGCAAACGGATGGAATGCAGGGGAAAGAGCTGTAGCACTAACACTTGCATTACGTGGAGAAGCGACGAATATTCTACAAACTCTCACCGCCCAAGAACAGGAGGACTATGATCAGCTGATTAAACATCTAGAATTACGATATGGTCAGGCCCATTTGGAACACGTATACCACTCCCAGCTGAAAAATCGCTGTCAGAAATCGGGCGAATCCTTACAAGAATTCGAAACTGACATTGCACGCTTGGTTCGCCTCGCATATCCAGCCATACCGGAAAATGTAATGGAGCGATTAGCGGTTCAGGCATTCTTGGATGGACTCCGTGACCAAGAAACCAGACAAGCGTTGATATTAGCTCGCCCAACACATCTCGTAGACGCACTGGCACGCGCTTTGGAATTCGAAGCAGCAAAACAATGCTGCGAAAGCCAAAATAAAGTTCGAACGATTGAGGAAGACTCACAGGAGCCTGCTAACTTGGAAGCTGCCATAAGAAAAGTGATTAAGGAAGTGTTGCCTGAGAAAAGACAGATAAGATGCTGGAATTGTGGCAAAATTGGACATGTGCGTAGCAAATGTCCAACATTCATCGACTACGATGCAGGAAAACTAAAGAAGGTCGACGAGAAGGGGCAATCGTCGGCATGTGTCCGGCAAGCCCCGGTTAACAACGCATATGTCGCTATCCTGCAACGACAGAACAGAGGTGTTTTCGTAGACGGTCTCATCAATAACGAGCCTTGCACCATGCTGCTAGATACAGGTGCGACTAGGACAATTCTCGGGCCTTCCTTTGCCAGAACACCGGAACGGATTGAACCGACAACTTGGAAGCTACGCACAGCAACAGGGGAGCCAGCTACTGTATATGGCGAGCTACCGATTGAAATAATTTTGGGCAGCACTGAAGTGAAACATCAGGCACTTGTAGCGGAGATCGAAGACGATGCAATCATCGGAATGGACATCATGAATTCCAGAGGGTTTGAATTGGATTTCAAAGACGGCGTCCTACGTGTCAACGCAGAAGAGCTGGTGCTTCATGGGAGGAGTGAGGAGTTGATCCGTGTGCTGTTGGCTGAAGATGTAAGCGTACCTGAGAGGGCTGAAACCATTCTGGAGGCTCGCCTGGACGGGAGTGCGAGCAGTGGAGACGTGGTGATGTTCGAGCCCAAACTTCATGATGAGAAAATTGGACGAGGGATTGCACTAGGGAAGACCTTGTTGCGTGCTGACAAATTTTGCCGGTAAGGGTCATGAATTCAATTATTTCCCAGTGACCTTGAAGAAAGGAACAATTTTGGGGCACTGCTCGTCAGTTTCATCTGTGATCCGGAGCGTACGAGGTACGATTAGCCAACCCAACAACTTGCCCACAGAACTAGAAAAATTAGTTGCCATCTCTTCCAAAGACATAAAACCAGCTCAACAGCCCAAACTAAGAGATTTAGTCAAAAAGTACCAAGACATCTTCGATACCGGACAAGGAAAAGGAGGTCGAACTAATGTGGTCCAGCACAAGATCGATACTGGGGGTGCCCGACCGATCCGGCAATCAGCAAGAAGACTTCCTCTTGCCAAGAAGGAAGAGGCTGACAAAATAGTCAGCGATATGGGAAAAGAAGAGTTATCGAACCATCTGACAGTCCCTGGTCCTCTCCAGTCGTACTGGTGAAGAAAAGGATGGATCGACACGCTTTTGTGTAGACTATCGCCAACTTAATAATGTCACGAAGGACAGTTACCCTCTCCCGAGAATATATGACACCCTAGACACGTTGGCTGGTTCCACGATTTTCTCGACCCTTGATCTGAAGAGTGGATATTGGCAAGTAGAACTGGCTCAGGAAGATCGAAAAGACTGCTTTTACCATCGGCTCAGGATTGTGGCAGTTCACCGTTATGCCATTCGGGCTCTGTAATGCTCCCGCCACATTCGAAAGATTGATGGAGACAGTGCTGAAGGGGCTCTCATGGAACACGTGTCTAGTGTATCTCGACGACATAATTGTGGTCGGCAGATCGTTCGAGGACCACGTGAAAAACTTGGAGGAAGTATTCCTGCGACTGAGGAACTCCGGATTGAAGCTGAGCCCTAAGAATGCCATCTGTTCCAAAAGAAGTACGATACCTCGGCCACGTTGTCTCTGGGGAAGGAGTAGCAGTGGATGACCAGAAGATCAAAGCTGTTAAGGATTGGCCCATCCCAAAGACATTCACCAACTTCGAAGTTTCCTTGGTTTATGCACATACTATCGCCGATATGTGCTGGGATTCGCCAACATCGCTAAACCACTGACCAGGCTCACGGAGGGCCAAACAAAGTTCCAGTGGTCGAAGAATGTCAAGACTCATTCAGGAAGCTGAAATGAGCTTTGATCAACGCACCTGTACTGAGCTATCCCTACCCAAAGGGAAATTCATTTTGGATACGGACGCCAGCAACGTGGGACTTGGAGCTGTCCTATCTCAGATCCAGGAGGGACAGGAGAAGGTCATTGGTTATTTCAGCAAGACGCTTAGCAAACCAGAGCGCAATTACTGTGTCACCAGGCGAGCTGTTAGCTGTTGTAAAGGGAGTGGAGCACTTCTACAAGTACGTGTATGGAAGAAGATTCCTGTTGAGAACTGACCATGCAGCTCTCAAATGGCTCTTACAGTTCAAAAATCCTGAGGGTCAAGTAGCACGTTGGATCGAGAGACTCCAAGAATTCGATTTCGAAATCGAACATCGAGCCGGGACTAGCCATAAGAATGCAGATGCCTTGTCGCGAAGACCATGTCCAGATGATTGCTCACATTGCCGACGAGCAGAAGAGAAAGAAGCAACACTTTGTAGAACCGCGGCAATGGATGACAACTGGAATGACAGCAAGATCCAGAAAGACCAAGAGAAAGACCCCGACCTTGGCTTAGTTGTCAGCTGGAAGAAGGGCAATCGAAGACCATCATGGCAGGAAGTCGCAGGTTACTCGCCGGCTGTTAAGTCCTATTGGGCACAATGGAACTCTCTTATTCTGGACAATGGGATCCTGAAACGTGTGTTGGAGGCCGATATTGGTGGGAAGACAGACGCCAAATAATTGTTCCCAGGAACAGAAGAGAGGAAGTGCTGCGGGAAATCCATGATGGAGTCGCTGGGGGACATCTGGGAGTGACGAAGACCCTGCAGAAAGTGAGGCAACGGTTTTACTGGACCAATTGTCAAGCTGACATCCAGGACTGGTGCAGAAAGTGCGCTGTATGCGCTGCTAGCAATGGACCTCGAATACGACCCAAGGCCCCGATGCGTCAGTACAACGTAGGCAGCCCGTTCGAGAAAATCGCCATTGACATCGCCGGCCCGTTTCCCGTATCCGACCACGGGAATAAATACATCCTTGTGGCAATGGACTACTTCAGTAAAGTGGGCGGAAGCCTATGCCCTGCCCAACCAGGAAGCCATCACCGTCGCCGACGTCTTGGTGAAAGAGTGGATATGTCGATTCGGTATTCCAATGGAGCTGCACTCGGATCAAGGCAGAAATTTCGAATCCAACCTTTTCCAAGAAATATGTCTACTGCTGAACATCCGCAAGACAAGAACCACGGCCCTACATCCGCAGTCCGATGGAATGGTGGAACGGATGAACAGGACGATCAACCGCCACTTGTCCAAGGTTGTCTCTGACCATCAAAGAGACTGGGACCAGTATCTTCATTTGTTCCTGATGGCCTATCGATCCGCAGTACACGAGTCAACCGGTCAAACTCCTGCTAGTATTATAATGGGCCGAGAACTGCGACTGCCTTGTGACCTGAAGTTTGGGATACCGCCAGGACAAGACACTGCGGGAGAGGACTACGTCAGCAAACTTCGGCAGAGAATGGACGACATCCACGAACGAGTCCGGTTGAACACCCAGAGTGCCAGCGATAAAATGAAGAAGACCTATGACATCAAGGCCGACGCTGGAGGATTTAAGGTTGATGACCTGGTTTGGCTGTACAACCCCAAACGTCGTCGTGGACTATCACCAAAGTTGCGGAACTCGTGGGAAGGCCCGTATAAAATCGTGAAAAGGATAAACGACCTTGTGTACCGAATCCATAAGCCACCCCGAGGGAAACCAAGGGTCGTCCATTTCAACAGGTTGGCCCCTTACGCTGGAAACCATGACCAAGTTCGCACCCTCAAGCCACCGGAGGATGATATGACGTTCGAAAAGTTTATGTCCTTGTATTCAAACGGGCAGAAAGTTCTACATGGGGTTACTAGAGAGGAGTCACGAGACCTTTTCGAGGTGCCTGCTGACTACGCACTAGCGCACTGTGTGGCAGAAGATCTTCGAATGTCCAGGGGCATCGCCGTAGTGTTCTCCAAGAAATTTGGTCAACTCCAAACACTGCGTGAGCAGAATCCAGAAGTTGGTGGGGTGCTACAGTTGAAGAAAGGCCAGAGAAACATCTACTACCTAGTTACCAAGAGGCATTCCCAAGATAAACCGTCCTATGAAGATGTCTGGAAGAGTCTCACCAAACTAAGAGATACTATGGTGGACCAGAATCTGGTGGATCTAGCAATTCCAAAATTGTCCTGTGGTATTGATGGGTTGGACTGGAGAGTCATAAGAAGTATGCTGGAGGCGATATTCAGATCCAGCGGCGTCAAGATTTTGGTTTGCTGTAACCCTCTTCCACGACCGATCATGAAGACCGTGGAGTGTTACTTCCATCGAACTTCACGGTGCAGATATGGGGAGTCATGCAGATATCGTCACACTCCAAGGATGAAATTTCGGGACGAAATGTCTTTAAGAAGGGGGCAATGTAACGAACCTAGGCCGGACCTGTCGCCTCGCGCGTTGCCGTCGACAGCGATGAGGTCATCCCCGGAGATGTTCGATAACAGTCCAGTCGCTCTGCCGCGGAGAGCAACGGTCGATATTGGAAACGATTGGAACATGCTGGTCGCCAACTGCCGGAATTCGAAAGATCGGGAATTCTGTGACGGAGATAAATAGGTAGCCCTCAAGATGGCACGGACAGTCTGAACGAGCCCATACGATCGAGCTATACAGTGGCGTAGTTAGTAATATAAATTAAGTTGTATATTTAAGTGTTAAATAAATTAGTAAAACCAAGTTAAGTTTATTTACGTTACAATACCATTGTCATTCCCTACCATAAATACTAACATTTAATTCACAATTGGCGAACAAGATTCTAGAAGAGTTATCTACTATTGTCAACAATATTTTTCTCCGGTTTTCATCAACTTTCATTGATCTTGCCATTTTTCGTTTTTTTAACAATAACAACCTGCTCCTGTCAATATTGCATACGAGTCATATAACCTCATTTTTATTGTTTTGATTTTTCGTTTTCGCAAAATGTTAGCAAACGATATCCACGTTATTTTTGAGGAACTTTTAACCGATGATGAAGAAGATGCTGTGAATATTGTTGAAGCCCCTCGGCGACAAAGATATTTAGGAATCGGTTAGACCATTTCACCTTGTGGAACGAAACAGAATTTAAAAACCGATTTCGACCATCAAGAGAGTCTGTACGCTTGTTAATGGGGCACATTGAAGCAAATTTACAAAGACCAACTAATAGGTCAGCATTTCTAGTACCTATTTTAATTATTGTAGAATTATAAATATTTTTATTTTTAGAAATCATCCTCTATCGCCAGCAACACAAGTGT
>JAFIRS010000369.1:600000-786956 GCA_018342105.1 Gonioctena quinquepunctata | reverse complement strand
AAATTTTGGAAATGAATGATTAGTGTCATCCACTTCTGTATTAAACAGTTCTTCGGAAACGAAATTTCTTTGCGGTGCTTTATAATTTGAAGGTCCCGGTTGGAATCGATTGAATGTTTGCCTGGTCGAGGTACTCATTGGGGACGGATTTGGGAACCTTCGATTTGGATTTGGTTCAAAGGCATTTTGATTCTGAACAGGTTGTTTGAAAACTCCTGAATTTCTGAAGAATTTTGGCTGTGGCGCATTCACTCTGGGTTGGATATGAATGGGCTGCGAAGGGAAGCTATTATTCGATCGATATTGATTATTTTGCGGAGTATATTGATTATTTTAAAATTGATTCTTCTGTGTATGTGAATTGAATGGTACTCTCTGAAAGGTTGTTTGTAGATTGGGTTCTTGTTGGGAATTTGGTTTCATTTGAACATTATTTTGCTGCCATACTGAAATTCTATTGGTTTGATTCTGATAATAATTGACGTTTTCTTCTTGAATAATGAATTGCAAAGCTTGATTCAAGGTAGTGAGACGAATACAGCGAATTGTAGTCCCTAGAGGTTCCCCTCAAACCAGACAAAAATGTTTTCAATGCTAAAGAGTTATACAAATTTCGTTTCAGAAGCTTGGCACTATCATCAACTTCGTGAGAATCAATATAACAACATAATTCATTGAGTATTTGTAAAATTCGATCGAAAAACTGTTGCGGTTTTTCACTAGGGTATTGTTTCATCATTACCATATCTCTATTCAAACAAGCTTCATCGCGTTGATCAGCAAAATTCCTATACAAAGTTTCTTTCAAAACATTCCAATCAGTAACGTTTTGAATATTTACTACCAATTTGGCGTTACCTGTCAATTTTCCAATCAAAGAATTCAACAAATGTATATTTTGAAAGCACCCTTTATCAGTATTATCATAAAAATGAGTTATTAAACTTTCGCAACTACTCAAATATCTATTCAATTCGTTTGGGTTCCCATCAAATTGGGGAACACAGTGCAAATATTCAGGTTTGAAATGATTTGCCATACTAAGATTTGTATTTGAAATATTCGATTGATTATTGATATTGATTTGGTTTGGCATATATTGGGTATCGATTTGAAGTGGAGGACAATTCGTATTGTTTGAGTCAGCTAAAGACAATGATTCGAATTTTTCAAAAATATTTTCAAGTGACATATAATTCAGTTGTACTCACAATATAAGCAAGCTTTTGGCCATCGCTCTTAACCACTATAAGGAGTCTGCCCCGGATCAGCGAATTCTGTCTTCACCAAGCGATTTTTCCTTGCAGAAGGGGACGATGGGGTTCCTCTTCTCGAGAACAGCTGGGATGGGGTTTTCCGCAGGTCTATGAATGACTGGGTGTCCTGGAGTCCAGAAAAACACTCTGTTTCCAAAACCAACTTCGACTGTTCACAAAAGTTCGATTGCCGATCAATCGTTAAACGAAAATCACCCGTTCAATACGTGCGATTTCGACAATCCTACCGACTGCGCCAATCAACTATCGACAACACGAAACTTGTTTTTTAAAAATTAGTTTTATTACATGAATTAATATATACAATTATGGAAATAGGTGTTGCTATGTCTAAGTGCGAAATATGAATGCCTTCCCGGATCGTTCCAAGATGGCTCGTCCCGTGAGATAATGTCCACTCAGCATCTTGGATGGAGTGGTGGTTCTGCTGGCGTCAGCAAGTATGGCTGGAGATGGTGACATAATTAACATCAATCAACCTATCATATGGGATCCTATATTGGTAATTATCTATCAAATTATATATGGTGATTATGATAAATGAGTAAACATATACTCACTGTGTTCCTATATATTTGTGTTTTTTTTAACCGTTTTATATATATAATATTTATATATATATATATATATATATATATATATATATATATATATATATATATATATTATATATATATATATATATATATATATATATATATATATATATATATATATATATATATATATATATATATATATATATATATATATATATATATATATATATATATATATATATATATATATATATATATATAGTATAAATTCAATAAATATCACAATAATTATGATCCATGGTATGTAACATGAATTTTTTGACTCAATAACCTTTTTTTTACAGAATTTTTTGATTTTAATATTTTCTTCACAGCACTTTATCAAGACTTTCCACAATTGCCTGAAATATCTATAAAGGGTAGGTCAAATTGAAAAATACAATTTTTTTTATTTTTATTTGTTGAGTTACCAATTATTCACTAAGAATATCTGAATATTTTGTGAGAAGGTAGGTACATGAACATTCATTTAGAGTTTTCTCTCCTCTGGAAGGGAAAGTATATCAATTATCTGTATGTATACGAACTTCATTCGAATTGAGATATGTACAATTCAGAGATAAGCAAGTAGACGAAATCAAACAACTAATGTAAGAACAAATCAAAAAGTTTGAATGAATGATGTATATTTTCATGAATGTGCACATACACAGTTATGTCTGCTGCAGTCTTGAATTTCGAATCCGTTGGATAATCTCGCTAACCATAAAGCTTTTCTCTTCTTCGATAAGTGATTTCTACTAGTTAGAAACTTGTTATTTCGAAATGTAGGCACCGAGTGAATCCCGACTCTACACCTATCTTACAGTCAACTATAAAGCAAGTAACTGGCATTTTCCTCCAGTAGAAGTACGAATTAAATTCCAGAATTGAAAAGACTACTCAAATTTTATGATTTTCTATTCATGAAATGAACACTTTCACCACTGTGGTCACTTATAACGAATTACAATATGTACCCACAGCCGCCATATTGCTTTCGCTTTCGGTTATAAATCATTCATAAATTATGGTTTAATGGTATTAAAAAAATAACAGTTCATATTCTTGATGAAAATTGATTCTAGTACGATAATATTGAAAAAAACTGACGGCATAAATAGAAAAAAAAAGTAGGTGGGGGCCCGGCTGCATACTCTGCCCCAGGCCCACTGCTGGCTCTCTCCGGCCCAGGTTCACCGTAAGAAAATACTAGGTGAGAATATTTCAAAACGGACTGATTACTTGATTTGTTGAAAATATGAACAGGATGTTGATGAAATCAGATGTGGAATCATCTGCGACTGAAAGATAAATTCTAGTCACTATTTTTCATCGTCAAGATAACCTATTGTGGGGTATTCTCAATTGAATATTGATAGAAATATTTTTCTGTGAATTGAAGAATCCACGATAAAAATTAAGTTATTTTTTGTGAATGCCTTACAGAAAACAACTACTTCATTAGCTAAATCCAAGCTGGACATTGAACTACATCTGATGGATATTCTGAAAAGACACTAACTCAATAGAAAAATTCTGAAATTGAAAATTTGCATTTTTATTCAGATAGTTATTTGATTTTCTATTCCAGTCTTTCTATCAATATTCAATTGAGAATGTTTCCCTTTTCAGGACTGATTGCATCCTCTACAGTTGATAGAAGGCTGATTCATCACGTTCTCATTCCAAATTGAAATATTTCAGAATTTTAAAACGGAATGGTTATACCAAATATCTGAAGGAATGAACTTATTTCTGGGGCCACTGTTTCGATAATAGCCTCCATTAAGGTATACATATCACAAAAATATATTCCTTTTCCTTTGAAACGAAAGAACGTGCTCGAAGTCCATTATACCAAATGTTCATTTTCCAAAAGGAAAACGTAGAAGAGGAACAAATACATAATCGTTATCGTATCGGATTTCCATTGGAAAAGTTCCAATATCATAACTTTCTTGGACGCGTTAGGAAAATGCGCTTATTGGAGGTATATTTGAGGATATGGCAGATATTCCATGGGATTAGGCTTTGAACGATTCTCGATAATTCTCTCCGAAGTTTCTGAAAATATAAAAAATTTGATACCACACAATCGATATTTCGAATAGATATCCAGTATCATGATATATCTAAGCGCTCTAATAGTTCATTATGACGGCCATCATGGCATCAAACGGCATCGTTGATATTTAAAAAAAATAGAAGGCTTTGAAAAGTGATTAAAAACAATTTTGATGACATTAAATCGAATTTGTTAGTTTTTTATAATCTGTTTATCATTACAAATAAGGAAATGAAAAATTACAGCCGAAATGAAAAAACTTACTTGCTGAGCTAGAAAAAACACCGTTGTTGCACCGCGGCTTTTTTGCGGAAAGATATTCCAGTAGACGACATCCCCCTCGTCATTTATTCCCAAAAATGGAACAAACATTTCGAAATGAGACTGAATATGGTAACCGAAACCAATTCAATGTGAGAATAAACAAATTGACGAACTGTTATCAGTTTAAGTAGAGAACAGCACATCTGTGAGAGAAATTGCTCTGCGATGTGAAATCAGTGTTTTATCTATATGGAGAATCCTGAAAAAATCAAGTACCGTTCATTTGAATATCAATGACTCGATGACAATCCCAACAGCTTGGTCTACCATTTTACTCTCTATGTTGCATAAGGGTGGCCCCTCAAAGACCCCGGATAATTACAGAGGTTTGGCTTGGGTGAAGTGTTGCCTGAAACTATTCACAACCATTATCCTCAACAGATTATCTTGTTGGGGAGACGAATCCAATATATGGCCGGAATCCCAGTCAGAGTTTCGCCCATCTCGAAGATGTATTGATAATGTTTACACTTTCACATTCACGTACACATTAGGCATAGAACGCGTGAACTATTTGCTATTTTTGTTGATTTCAAAAGAGCCTTCGGTTCTGTTAACCACAACATACTGTGGATGAAATTATTTAATTTAGGAATATCCTCAAGAATAATTCGCCCAATAAAAACTTTATATTTACGAACAACTGTGCAAATGAATGGCACCGATGGCTCGACGGAGCTATACGAGGTTACTAGTGGTGTTTTACTGGGTGAACCTTTGAGTCATCTATTATCAGCATTATTTATAGCGGACGTTGATTCCTTTTTTCATGACCGTGGAGCCCAGGGTGTGAATATCGATGACAGAATGCTGATGGTCTTGTTATCCCGGCACATTCTGATATCGACGTTGCGAGGAAATTAATAATCCTTGAAAAATGAGCTAAGTGTTAATCTGAAAAAAAAACAAGATAATGAAATTCCCACGGGGTGGGTTTCATAAACCCAATTTTAAATTTAATTTTGCCAATCACCTGGTAATGAATATAATTATTTGTGCGTAACATTCACCACCTCCGGTCTCTTTTATGAAATGTCAAATCTGACAACCACTAAAGCCAAACAAGCTATTGGTTCGATTAAACCCTTCAGGTCTCTAGATAAAATTGATACCTGGCCACCCAGGATGAAACTATTTGATCATTTGTGTTTGAGGGTCATGTATAACTGCATTGCCACTTGGGGACTTAGATAACTAGATGTGCTTGAAAGGGTTCAAATTTCCTTCATTAAAGTAATTCTACTTACTAGTCCCTATCAGTACACCCGATTCTCTCGTTCGCTTAGAAGCTGAAAGAGTTAAATTCGCTCATAATATTCCCAAAATAATCCTCAATTGGTTATATAAGATACTTTTAATGGAAAATTCTCGATACCCTAGGCTTTGTTTCGTACAACAAATGCGTGTGATTAAAAATGCAGATCCTAAATATAATTGGCCATTGCAATCAAAACAATTTTTCTCCGATGCTAACTCCATGCCGTTATGGAATAACCTCAATTACAATGACCTGTTGAAAAATATAAAATCCTTTCTTGCTAATTACCACCAATTTTCGCATGATTCAGGTCTTGCAATAACCTCTCGTTACCCATTTATGAACATTTGCAATCTTTTGAATACTTCCATCGATCCAAGCACATATCTGCTGCTGAGACTACCCATTCTAGGTCATCCGCACTCTCACTCAATTACGTATGGCCAATTATTTCAAGATCAAGTTCACTCTTAATGGAGTCTTTCATTCTATTATCCCGAAAATACTTACCCAGTTTGTAATAAAGACGAAAGAGAAACTCTTTTATTAATTTTGACTGTCCTATCTTATGAGCTAT
The DNA here is from genome assembly GCA_018342105.1 of Gonioctena quinquepunctata. Taxonomy (NCBI): domain Eukaryota; kingdom Metazoa; phylum Arthropoda; class Insecta; order Coleoptera; family Chrysomelidae; genus Gonioctena; species Gonioctena quinquepunctata. Next base: position 780,874 of record JAFIRS010000369.1, on the reverse strand, counting down.
GGATTACTGAGTTGGGGAAAGGCAAGTTTCACAAATTTACAGAGAGTTTTCTTATTACAAAAAGCTGATGTACGTAGCATTGCAAGGGTTAACTATGATGAACACTGCAAACCACTCTTACAAAAATTCGGCATTATGACACTGTTTGCTCAAATCATCTATGAAAATTTGATACACGTTGAAAAAAAATATACTTACTTTTACGACACACTCTAATGTTCACACCTACCACACCCGCAACAGACATAACATCGTGCCTAGTAGGAAGAGATTGGAAAAAGTAAATCTATAGGTTTTCTATTTTCAACATGCTCTCTCGTGAAACAGGGAACTACCCTAGATCTTTCAAAAGAAATTAGGAAAATCTATACAACATGGTTCCCTACAAGAAAAAAGTGAGTTTAGCAGAAACACTAAGTATTCAGCTGCTGACTAACTAGTGCTATTTTAACTTTCATATTCGTTTTTTGTTTATTTGCATATGTTGGTTTAGTATATATATATTATATATATTTTAAATATATATTTATATATATATATATATATAGCCTATATGATGGAATCTACATTATATCATGTGACTAATTCATGTAACTTTCTGTTCTGTTTTAGATTTCTTTACATGGCAATATGTACATATATCTATACTTCGTATATAGTTAAAAAGAAAGAAAATTATTAATTATCTGTCCTATCTATACAGTGATGAAACAAAGTACTTCACGCCAACGGAGTTTGGATACATTGATTTTCGCCTTACAAAATATAACAGTAACAAGCAAATATCAGAGTACATATTAGATTACGAGTAAAATATTAGATCACGATCATTTATTTTAAATGAGTAGGTAACTGCAATTCATGTTTTTTTCCCATTCTCCCAATCACTGTATCTAATTGGTGAAACTCACATTATTTTTTTCCTTTTCCTTTTTTTGTTACCCCTATACATTTGTTGATGTAACTTGTTTTCAGAAGCAATAAAAATATTATTACTATTATTTTTATTATCAAATATCAATTACACCAACACCTGTACCCAAATGACCAAGATGGGATATTGCAATTCGGTTTTAGAACAATACGAAAACGATCTTAGATTTACTTTTAAATTATTTATTCAGATGAAACCCTATTTACGAATTTGAGCATGTTTAACAGAAACAACAAAAGATTTTGAGTTCAAGAAAATTATCATCAAATGGTAATAGTGAATTTTCAAGAGAGATTTGATTTTAACTGTTGGATGGGAATAATGGGAGAAATAATGTTAGAACCAATATTCTTTGTTTGATGGGCATCTAGATGGTAAAATATATTCAAACTTTTTACGAAATAAAATTGAAAATTTTGTGGATAATGTACTTTTAGCAAACGCTGTTGGTATTCTCTTCCAACGAGATACCTCCCCATAATTAAAAATTGGTTAGGAAATATTTGGATGGCGGGTTTTCAAGGAAATCGGATTGATACCAATGGACCGATTAGATGGCCTCCAAGGTGAAATTAGTTTCTGTAATTTTAAGCCTTTTAATGTGATTTTATTTTCTGAGTAGACTGCTGATGAAAAATGAGGTGTATAATGCTCCATCAGCTACACGAGGGAAATTAGAAAGGAGAGTACGAGCAGCTATTAATAGGAGTACACCAAAGCAACTACGAAATGTAGTGAGGGCAACAATAGAAAAAGCACAACTTTGCCAAAATCAGCATGGTGGTTATTTTGAACTTTTAGAACATTAAGTTCATTGGATTGTATAGTCACCTTTCAGCAAGTTTCCAAAATAGCGAGATAATTTGGTATTTATTGTTACATTTTTGATGATACATGAGGTATCCTATGATTCATTATGTTACTTTGTCCAACCATTTGGCATCATTATGCATTGTCATCATGGTCATTAGTGGTTAATTCAATTCTTATATTAGTAGGAGTTATGTTATTAAACGTTTGAAATATCGATTGTGTGGTATCAAAACGTTCGTAACAAGATGTCCATTTCAGATGTTGTAATGAGCTACGTTTGTTTTATTTGAAATAATTGAGGAAATATCATAATAACGATTTTGTAAACTTGAAATGAACCAGTAAAATGGAAAGTAAAACTCGATCGAAACTATTTTTCCCTGGCTACTCACAACACTATAGATTAAAATAAAAATTTGAAACTTTTAGGATGATAATGCCAAAAAGTGACGAATGGAGTATTATTGTACTCGCAATGTGATATTCTATTGAAATATGAAAAAATATACCGGGTGTCCCATTAGGAATGAAAAAATTAAGGGCCATTTTCGGTCAAACCTAAGGTGATATAAAACAATTGAATACGTCAAAAAATGCATATTTATGTACTTCACCTACTCACCAAATTACACTTGATTATCTGTAGGAACAAAAAAGTTATAGGGGTAAGCCACTTTGGAGAAACACCCGGTATATTGAGATAATGAACATTGTACATTTGTTTTTTCATTCTGAGTTTATAATATGATTATCACAGAAATTATCTGAAAGCTTCCAAGCATTTTTAAGTCCTCTAAGGCTACAGAGTTATAACAAATGGTGGAGGCTGTCTCTCTAAATGTAAATTATGACATATGATGAATGCGCCAGTTCAGTTCAGTGGAAGCCTATATTTTTTTTAGCATTTTTTCTAATATGGCCAAGCATAACTTTTTAGAGAGTATTTCGATTTGATGATTATTCCTTTATTGGATAGAATACCACGAAGATGGTTCCATTAAAACAATGCACCTCTGTGAATCGTTTCTGATGAAAATTGGCACAGATATTGAGGTCTGATGAAAATATAATATAATGGAGTCCCAGACTTATTCTGATGATGGAAGACGGAAGACAGTTGAGGAAACCCGTCAAAGGTTTCCAGCAGCAGGGTAATTGTATTATGAAACAGTTGAGGAGTTAGATAGGGTAGGTAAGTATTTTGAACGTATTTTTATCAACAATTAGGTGAGCAAAAGTTGATTGGTAGATTTTAGCCAAAACAAAAACTATAAAAATTTCTCAACGAGAACATAAAACAACGAAATGAAAAACTGAAAACCAAAATATAAAATAACCCTTTTCAATCTCAATAACAAAAAAATTTTTGAAATTATAATTTTGAATTATTCTTATTTTCCATATGAATCATTGAAAAGACATGATATATTTGGATGTATTCCTTGACACTCAAAATTAGATTATCAACGGAATTTGACAAAAGGGAAAGAAATATGTTTTACAAGATTTCAAAAATCAGCTGAAGATGAGATGAGATTCATTATGAAGTATAAACCACCGAAATCTAAGCTAGATGATTCAAGTGAAAACCAGACTGAGAACCCAGATTCAAAAAATCGATATACAATATTCATTAACTCGATATACACACTAACTTCATTTACACCTATAACTACCTGTACTCTGCTGTCAACAAGGCAGTTCGGCGGTTAGTACTACATCTTGTATTACTTGGGTTAGGCCTACATCTTCCATTACTCATGTTGGATCTACAAATTTCATTTTCTTGTATCACTATATTCAATATATATTTCAATCCTGAAATGGATGTCATTTTCCTCGCGATAGTGCCAGCAACATTGTCCTATGTGATCTATTCCCAAACCATTTAACATTGAAGGATTTTTTAACAAAATGAATAGGATAAACAACTGAATGCGCTAACCCTGATCCTGAGAATATGGCGCGATTACCTTTGGAGGGCATGTACCTGACAATATTTTCACAATATTTCAATTCCAAATACTCATATTTGTCGTAAATGAACAGGCAATTCAATTATACAGATATATAGGAAAGTGTTTTTTTTTGTTATTCCAGTGGGCGCTGACCACTTGATTCTAGTACAAGATCCCGATCAGGTCGTTTTTCCCACATGTTTTCCTTATTAAATATATATCTCATACAATATCTTGTATGAATAACTAAAACGTGTTAGGGTTGTCGCCCCATATCCTGGCAAGGCTATCTCAAACCAAAAATGGTAAACAAGTTAACTAGTTTTAGTATTTTACCCACATCGTTTTTCCTAATGAATTATATATGAAAATGTAGGTAATTTTATCACGAATACGATTGATGAAGGGTTGCCCTCAGAAAAAAGTGGATTTTAGGGTTGTCGCGATCTGAATAATTCAGTAGGAGGGTGAGACGCGACAGAGAGCACGACACCCACTATTATATACGATAAAGAGGGACGCAAAATAGCAGCTGAGATGGTTGTCAAGGAAGGAAGAGTGCGCATGCTCATTCCTCAGTGTAATATAAAAAGGTTAATCTACTAAACCTCAAAAAATCCGTTTTGGGGTGAATTATATTCATGTTAACAAGTTTATTAAATATATGGAATTCGTGCGATTTTCTTGTTTAATTTTGCTTATGCTTGTGGCTCCACCCGCTAACTGTTAGTCCCACAAATTCATATACAGGGTGAGTCAGGAGAACTTTCACAAACTTCAGGAGGTGATTCCTTACAATATTCTAATATGAATTGTCCAAATAAATATATGTCCGGAAACGCTTCGTGTGTTAAAGTTTTATTTTTATTTTCGTTTTTTTTTAACTTTCGAAATACTGACTTCGATTGAACAGAAATCAGTATTGAGAAGTTTTTTGAGTGATACATTCGAACCTGTTATTATTGTTCTAACTCGTAGGGGGCGCCACCTATACGTCTTTTTCTTTTTGAAGATTCATAACTTTTTTGAGCGTACTTCCAGCACATTTTTCAGTACAAAAATTAATTCCTCTATCATATCTACGTAAAAAAATCTACCCCTGTTACAAGTCGCTATAAGCAACCATTATCTAGATATTTGGACTTGAAAATTTCAAGTCGATTATTTGATATTTGATTTTAAGTAACTAGTTTTGGAAATTACATATTATGTGACAGTCAAACGTTTTGTTGTTTTGTTAATGTTTCTGTGAGTTTCAAAACACTAATTTTGAAAACAATTGATAATTTGAACAATAATGCTCATTTAGCCGATATGTATTTCGTTTATGACCTTGCTGATGGCAATGCGTGCGAAGCAAGACGTATTTACCAGGAGCGATTTCCTAATCGAGTACTGCCCTCAGCTCCAACATTCGCCAGTCTCCACCATCGTTCGAACGAAACAGGTAGCTTTAAGAGGGCAGCTGATATTATTGGAAGACTACGAGCAGTCTGAAACCCAGAATTGGGAGAAGCTGTTTTGAACGCTTTCGAGGAGAATCCAGAAACCAGTATTAGAATAATTGCTGGAGTTCTCAATTCCACTCAGTCCACAGTTTGGAGAATTATCCATGATCAATAATTTTACCCATACCATATTCAAAAGTTACAAGCTCTTTCACCACGAGACTTTTCCCAACGCATTACTATGTGTCAGTGGTTTGTGAGAAAATTGGCTGGAAATCCTCAATTTTTAAGATATGTACTCTTCACGGACGAGGCGAACTTCTCTCGAAATGCTATCACATACTTTCATAACAACCGTGTTTGGGCTCTGGAAACTCCGCACGCAGTTAGTGGAAGACATTATCAGTATCAATTTTCTGTAAATGTATGGCGGGCAATAATTGATAATCACTTGATAGGTCCTTCCTTTTTTCCTGTTCCGACTGAATGGCAGATACTTTTTAGAAAAGTAATTGCCGGGAATTCCTTAACACTGTCTATCCAAATCGATGGATCGGTAGGGGTGTAGAAGAACCTAACCAGGCGTTGGCACCGAGGTCCCCAAATCTTAACCCGCTTGATTTTCATTTCTGGGGACATTTGAAGTCACTAGTTTATGAAACTCCAGTAGCCATCGAGAATGATCCAATAAACCGAATAGTAGACGCCTGTGAAACAACAAGAAACTCCCCATTAATTTTTAAGCGGGTACGAGATTCAGTGACTAGAAGATTGAATTCCTGTATATGTGCTGAAGGTGGACACTTTGAACAATTTATTTGAATACAATTTAGTTTCCTTTATTTTATTTTCATTTGTTTTTATTTATAAAATGTTTATATTTCTTGCAAATTTTATTAAAACAAATACAGATTTTGCACCCTTGACACAAAAATATTTATTTCAAACAAGTAAAATTAAATAGAATAGGTGGCGCCCCCAACGAAAAACCAAAACTACTTACTTAAACGACAAATTCATTTCCTCAACATTCTTGTGAAAAATGTATTATTGTTTAAATAAACCATTTTTTTCAAAATTAGGCTTTTAAAACTCACAGAAACTTTAACAAAACAACAAAACGTTCAACTGTCACATAATATAAAATTACTTAAACTATTTAGTTAAACGTCAAATTCATTTCCTAAGCATTCTTGTGAAAAATTGAAAATAATGGTAATAACTTTAACAGGTATCGATTATCAAATAATCGTCTTGAAATTTCCAAGTCCAAATATCCAGAAAACGGTTGCATATAGCGACTTGTAACAAGTGTAGATATTTTATGTAGATATGATAGAGGATTTTTTTCACTGAAGAATGTGCTAGAAGAACGCTCAAAAAAGTTATGAATTTTCAAAAAAGAGAAAGACGTGTAGGTGCTGCCCCCTACAAGTGAGAGCAATAATAACATCAGGTTCGAATTTGACACCTCAAAAAATCTCTCAATACCAATTTTCGTTGAATTAAGTTCAGTATTTCGAAAGTTATTTGAAAAAAACGAAAGTAAAAATAAAACTTCAACACCCTGTATCTTGGAAACAAAGCGTTTCCAGTCATATTTTAATTTGGACAATCCATATCAGAATATTGTGGAGAATCACCTCCTGATGTTTGTCAAAATTTGTCTGACTCACCCTGTACAAGGGGAAGATATACTTGCAATGGAGGCTCACTTTACATCGGTTTCACTTGGTTGTGAATAAATGTGGTTTATTGTTACATATCTTGGTCACACTATTGTAGCGAGATAAAGTACATACACATGAAAATCATTTCTGTAGTTTTTGCCTAATGCTCGAATAAACACATAAACGGATAATAACAATTTTATATTAGTATAGATATTCCAACGAATTATTTGCTGTTGACGATTCATTGGGTGCTATCAGACCAATTAAGAGAGTTTTTCTGCTGTGTTGATTCTCTGAGAAAACTAGTACCAGGAAAACGACTGTGCCATCATCCGAACGAAAATCCGTAGATTTATCCTGTTATGTTTTCGTTCGCAACTATCGTTGCTCAATTTGTTATATACATTTGAGGGCAAAAATATATTTTTTTTTCGTTCATCGCTTGTAACATGAAAACTAATGAAGTAATTTCGATGATCTGGCATGTTTCGATCGGATCATTAGCAACAGAGAAAAACCGATTCGGAATTTTGACAGGATAAGGACTGAAGACCGGTCTCCAGCCCTCTCCATGATGGTGATTCTCAAAAATGGACGAGGAAGAATTTCAAATCTGAATGTTGAAAAATTTCTATAGAGGATGCAGCTTTCACTACCCAGGATAGGTTGATATATAGCCTATCACTCCAGAGAGTGCCCGGGATGTTTCAAACGTGAGGGGTCGTCTATGTTGTAATCAGTAGCTACCCTTACGAGGGGGTTCTCGTGGGTTATTGAGCAGTCGAATACTATCCGATTGCGGTATCCGATTAAACGCCTGAAGGAAGTGTTCGTTATCATCCTCATGAATTTCATTAGCGCCCGTTCCAGGACGCGAATGCTAGTCCTGCAGGTTTTACCCGGGCGGCTGAGGCATACAAAATAATAGGCCTGAACACCATTTTATAGATCTTGATTAAATTTTCTGAGGAAAGTTCACTTCCTCTATTAATTAGAGTGTAAAGTGCGCAGTTTTTCTCAGCAATTTTGTTTTTGATTATATTCACATGCGGCTTCCAGGTGAGCCGACGATCCACGGTAACCCCTAAGTACTTGACTTGTTCCGACCATTCTATCTCTTTCTCATAGATAGTCACTTTCCTCTACGAGTTGTTTTTCTTGCGACCCATCGAGATCGCTTGTGTTTTATCGCGATTTAACCTTATTCTTCACTCCAGGTACCACCGCTGGAGGTCGTTTGATGCATTCTGCAAATGAACAACTCCCATCAGGTGGTTGGCTACCATTCTAATCAGTGACACGACTCCATTGTGTGTGCTCAGCGTTCAGATCACCCATGACCAAAACAGGTTGATCTGTTTCCATCAAGAGTGTACCGAGCGCTGTAGAAAGTATTCGATTGTTCGGGAGGTTATAAGCACTGAATAAACGCATAGAACTACTCCCCGTGTTGAAAACAATACATACAGTTTCTATACTATGAGTATCATCATTGGAAATGCCAAGCTGATCATGCGAATGGCAGAGCTTCACCAAGATAGCAACGCTGCCACCCGGACGTCCATGTCGATATTTTCTGAGCATTTTGTAGTTAGGAAATCTAACAGTTTCTCCATTAGGACGAGTCTCCTGTAGAAAAGCAACATCAATGTTGTTTCCTACAAGAAACACTTGACACTCAAGTCTATTCTGGAGAAGGTCATTACAATTCCAACTCACAGCTTTGATGAAGTTCGGAAGCTGCCTTTCACCCATTGGTTAGGGTTGAAACCAGTCCAGAGTACCATTTGATTTCGAACTGTGCAAGGAGCGCCCTCATTTGATCTGAAGTCGACAGAATATCTCTGGGACTATCAAGCTGAGCTGTCTGTGCAGGAGGGTTAGTAGTGGCAGCCGCTGCATATGACATCCCTGTTTGCGTCTGCCTAAATTTGTAGGGAAAAATCAAGGATTGTGGTGCCCCGTGCTCGGGAGGTTCACCCTACGCCTTATTCGAGGACACTCGGGGCATCCTCGATAATTTGCAGTGTGCTCCCCCTCACAATTTGAATACTTTGCTTTTCCGGTTTTCGGCTACACACAATCTTAAGAAATATGATTTTCCCGCATTTATAGCGGAGGTGGTAAAGCAATTCAGCTGAGAGTGGCCGAAATTTTGACAACGGTTACATTGTCACACATAGGCCCTGGACCTTCGTGGTTTCGCTGTCACCCTGATATTCAGGATATCTTTAACGTTAAATATGTCACGCTGTTCCTTGCTCATTTGAACCAAGACAGGAGGAAGAGCTTTCTTCTCTCCGTTCAACTTATGTAGTCGTGGCACTGATTCCGTGGTAGAACCCCTGTCAACCATGTGAACTTCGATGTCGTCAAAAGTGAGGAACTCGGGGACGCCTCTGAAGACGACCCCGAGTTCCTTATCTTCAGGGAGAGTGTATGTATGGAAAGGGATCTTTTGATCCCTGGAGATGCTCAAAATCTTTCTATAATCATCGGGTGATCTTAGACAAAAAAATTATTCCGTCGAATACATTTTTTAAAGGTTGAACTAACTTGATGTTGTTTGATTTGAACAGTTACCCACTTGCTCTTGTCCCTAACAGTGATAGGAGGGACCTGCAATTTTTTCAACTTTAGTGGTGTCTGTTCTGTTTGTAGTTGAACAGAGTCGCCAGTTATGTCCATATTTGTGTCGTCTTCAATACAATTTTGGGAATTCCTGGAATTTTCAGTCGTTGCGTGAATGTTAGAACCCTCAGTAGAATTAGAAATTTGGTTTTGGCAATTTTCTAAGCCCTGGGTCAAAGTGAGCGCACTGTTTGAATCCGCCCTTGGATTTCTGGATTAATCGACGTAGGATTCGTTTAATGTCACGTCTGACAGAACTTGAAATACGTTTGAGATTTTGACGTTTGTGAAATTTTGCAAATTTGTATATAAATCAGTATCTACAAGTATTCGATTACTACTACGAGTGCCAAGAAAGCTTTAAGAAGGTTTCAACGTTCTTTTTAGTGGTGGTAGAGCTGGGAAATCATTTTTTTTATGCTTTTTTGGAGCTGGAGTGCTGCTATCAGTTCCAACTTTGGCCTTTTGGGTGGATATCAGGTTGATAATATCCACCAAAAGTTCCGCAAAGTCCCCAGCACCTCCAGGAGATTGGCTTTCGAAAGAGAGCCGATCCCCAGGAGCATTGATTTCTTCGGATCCAGACTACCTTTACCAGGGTGCTCGTCTATTTCCACTCAGTGGAATTTCTGTCGGGACTTCAATGCAGAGCGTGGATGGTGGTTCTTTTCCTGATCTTTGGCACAAGACTGTCAATCAATTGAAGAGAAAGCTTTATAACACTAAATATTCGCAGAGCAAAATTCGACAATGTCGTCCGAAGGTATACAGGGCCGGACTATGATAGGCCTAGTGTACACATCCGTTCTTCCGAATTGCGGCGCCGTTGAAGGGCGGGACTTGCGGTCTGAGGTACAAAGTATCAAATGGGAGTTTGCATCCCGCCGTCCCGTTGCGGCGCTGCAACGGCTTTCTCACGGTCGTTTTTTCCTAGAACTTCACTCTAGGCCGCAATGGGGCCGTAAACGTATCTGCGGTCTCTCAGTATAGTATATTGAGTGGTGCACACACCAGGGCGTTCATGTGAGTTAGTACAATGGCAGATAGGGAATTGAACATTGAGTTCTTCATTGAAAAAATCAAAAAATACTTGGTAATATGGAATTTGAGCCATGAAAATTACCACGATCGAGCAAAGAAGAGAGCAGCATGGACAAATATTTGTTGTTTGTTTAGCAAACAGTTGGCAAAATTCCCCTTCTTTTCTTATAAGTCTCTGTTGGAACTTGTACGGGTAGAATTTTATGTTTTGAAGTTGTTATTTTCCAAAGTAAGTTGGATTTTGGAAAAACTTTCATCCAATTGATGGGGTGTATTCTTCAAACTGAATTTTCCAAAGCATTATACAATGTATCAAAAAAGTCTATTCGCGAATTAATATGGAAAGACTCACTTTCGAAATGGAGCTGTATATCTAGCTGTTTTTCCTGGTTTTCTTGGACCATACGCTTTTTCCTACTGAAACTCAAGGTATGATTCACCTTTTGGTCGAAAATTTTGAACTTATTTTCTGACGGTGTTGGACGATTTGGATACAACACCCTATATGAACTTTCTGCTGCACATAACGAATGAAAAAACTATTTTAAATTACATATCTAACATAATTTCCTCGTACTTCAGAAGTTATATTGGTGAGTCATCAGAATCATTAGAAGCGCATGAAAACTCATATTGGGTTTACACTAGAGGGAGACAAATCACAGGATCGAAATTAACGAAGAAATATCGTGGAACTACAATGAAATCGAATCAATCAATCGAGTAGTCCACTCCTATGTGACCACAAATATGTTCGATCAGAATGGAAATCAAGAGAATTTTGAATTTTGAACAACATATTTGTTTGAAAATTTACATGAACATGTTTGATATAGGATGCGTCAGAGGAGACTTGTACCAAAGCCCTGTGTATTGATATATATATATATATAAATTATATATATATATATATAAATTCATATATATATATATATATATATATATTGTTATGTTATGAAAAACCAGTTATATATTTTAAAAGAAAAAAAGGAAACAATTTCATAAAAAAACCATAAAAAGAATAATTACTAAATAGCTATTAGTTCAAGAGATATTGTTTTTACATAATTATGAAATTCTATTTCCTTTATCAGGCCTCTGTATAATATTAATAGATAAAAATATCCAAATACTATAATACAATCAATTTCATACACTGTCATAATGATTATAACCCATAATTGTTTAAAAGACAACAAAAAAGTCCAGATTTACAAAATCATCCTGAATAAAATGAGATCAACAAAATTATAAGTTCAAAACATACAGTATATGAAATTGTATCTAACTAAAAATAGCCAATGGGAGAACAACAAACTTCTTGATGACAAAAGCCAATCAGGAAACAGTATGGTCAGATGTAAGATTTGAAATTGTGAGAAAATAAGAACGGAAAAGTGTAGAGACAATTATCACTGAATATTGTACATAGTTTGTAAGGAAGGAAGAATAATTTTATTTATAAGTTTTGACAAATAACCCCAAACAGTGAAAATGTGACAATAAAGTGCGCGAATTCAAAAATTCAAATCATAGGGAAAAAGGAGAGATGGTATCCAGGAGACGGAAAACAAAGCCAGAAGGAGATTGAAAATAATTTGGAAAAGAACGCCACGTTTGGGTTTGAGGAAAAAAAAAATTCAATAACTTCATCAATATAAGCAGCAAGCGACATTACTTTTTCATAAACTCCACATAAAACTTTTCCAAAGCTGATTCCTGGATTTGTATGGTTCCTTTTTGGTATTGGGAAGCCTGAGAGTGGTAGATTGAAGGAGGATTCCAATTCTTGGTGTGTATTGAAACAGCGACAGTTCCAGCGTCAGGTATACACTGTTCTAGTGCACATCACAAACTGAATAACTTCACAATAACTCGAAAATTATTTCATTTGATTTTGAACTATTTAAGAAGTTTTCAACCTCCAAGGTAAAAGTGAGGTTGTGTGTATTTTATGCTTGACCATTTCTCATGATTGTCCATGAAAATTTGTAGAATGACCATGGAATAAGTTATCTATCGTAGGCCAGGTTAATATACCTGAATGAAGGAAATAATTGTTTTTCGATACTTTCTCGTTTGTTTTCCACAATGATCAGCAATCGTACTTATAAACATTGAATAGATTGAAATTTGATATCAAACAGTGGCTCAATTGCCTGAACTGGCTATCTGAGACGAAGGGAGAACTAACTGAGTTCAGTCGTGGTAAAAAGTGATAACAATTGGCAGCAACGTGACGAGAGAACTGTGACGTTAGTTGGCAATTATTATTACATAACAGTATATCATACAGAGCGAAAATAATTATCTATCAATATTTCATAACAAGAAGCTAATATCATAACAACTATTGTTTTTACAATTATTATTTCATTACAATATAAATATATATATATATATATAATATATATATAAATATATAAAGTTTTACTGGTACAATAAGAACAGCAGAATACAGAGTTTACATTACAGATTTATCCCTTTTCGTGGGAACCAGAACATAAAAAAAAAAACATGTTGAGACCTATTACAAAATTGGTCTAAGGTGTAAGATTGGTGATATTTTTTATTTCCGATGGAAGGTTATTAAATATTTCAATCGACATGGCATGGTGCTGCTAAGACGATATTGTGGGGTGCATAGTTTATTTTTCCAACGAATATTATATATATGAACATTCTCATGGGTTTTGTAGTTGTTGATCCTGCTTTCGACATTTACAACGCAGGCTAGGATGTATATTGATATTTCTGTTGAAATATCATATTTGATGAAAAGCTCTTTGCACGAGTGCCTTTGGTGTACCCTTGCGATTTGGCAAATTATATTTTTCTGTGTAATCAGTACCGAATCAATATTTTGCGAGTCTTCTCAACATACAACACCATAGGATAAATTAGAGTAGCACTGCCCATAGAACAGCATAAGCAGTGTAGAATCACTCACATGTGTCTGAGTTTACGATGGTTTCACATAATGACTCTGTATGCGCGACCCAGGATAGTTTACAGTCCAGACATACCCCCAGGAATTGTGTGCTGTTTGTTTACTGTATGGTATTCTCATTGCCTGATCTAATCAAGATGCTATAATCTAGAGGTTTATTTTTAAGTTCGAAGTGAATGATCGGTGATTTTTCATTATTGAGCCTCAAGCCATTTTGCTTCGACCATTCCTTCATTTTTCGTGCAATGCTCTGTGAATATTCGGAATTCGTAATGAAATTCGAATCATTGGCATGGAGTATAGGCCGAGTTCTGTCTGGTGGAGAAAGTGGACTACCTTGTGGTGGGCCAATATTTGTTATAACTTGGTGAATGGAACGATAATGATAAAAATTTGTGGAAATATATTTATCTTACGAATATTGAATCGTTTTCCCACTATAGATCTAACTGATCACGGAAGATGCAAATACGTCAGATTGAATACTCGTTCATAACCAGTGACCGTATTTCCCAGAGATTTGACATAGTTTATAGTAAGCGTCAATTCGTTGAACGAAGACTAATGAGTTACCCCTAGCGATTAGTTGATTACATTGGAGCCATGTTCAATGTTTATCAAACAACTTCACGGTATTAGCGTTCCTTTGATTGCAGTGAAGTGTTCAATTACGTCTCTGTTTCGTTCCGAATATAGAGAAATTAAATTCACCCTCTGGGATAATCTAATAGTGTTCGGGGAGAAATCTATTCTGGAATATGGTCCCCAATTTTTCATTCTGTATACGTTGATCTGATCAAACGTCCAGGAATATTCATCAGGAATAATTGAATAATTTCTTAAATAATGATTTCAAAACGACATATTTTTATTCAATTGATACACTTGTTTTTTATAAACCAATCAAGATATTAGTATTCGACTCCCGGTAGTACCCGCTCCATAAGAAGTTCAATTTGGAAGCATTTCGAAGAATTTTGCGAAGTTAGGCAGCAGGGAGAGTGGGGGAATTGGGAATCAACTTCCACTGTTCAAAAATAATAGGAAAAAGTCACAGACATAATTAATTTTTATTGCAACATGAACTCTGCTTACTCATTTACTCATTAGTGATACAAAAATTCTTGAGAATCAACGTTTTACCAGAAATTAGAAATGAAACAAAAATCATTGCCGTTCTTTTTACCCTTTACCCTATGGGGTAATTGAGATCACCACGCTGGGAGAATGAGAACGGTATGGGATGATTAGGAGCGACACAATTAAGCCTTTATAATAAACTACAATTCCTTCGTGTGACACACATCACACTCGTAACCTTCACTAGTTTCGCCGGTGGTACATTTTTCATGTGCCCAGAATTTACAAACGGCGCACATTATCCAATCTTCTGTCGGTGGGATTCATACTTTTCATTACATATTATACAATTAAACTCCTTTTCAGTTTCGCTTTCTTGTAAAGCCTTCTTGAAGTTTTTGACTCCTTTGCCCTTGACTCTTGGCTTCCTTTGTATGGATTTGAAGTTTTTTTCTGGTTTTTCAGTTGGAACTTTCTATTTTTTAGCGTTTCTCGCTTTCCTGTGTTCCTCTAGACTTTTTTTTCGGTGTGCTGAGAATGCTTCTTATTCCGTTACTTAGAAGTGGTTCCTGTTTTGGGGATGACAGCTACATCGATAATTTCGGCAGAAGGCATAGGACTAGATGGAGGAGGAGTTTCAATGGCATTTGCAGGAATAGAAGTGGCATCCTGTGTTGGTGTTTGACTCTGGCTGAAAGAGTTAACGAACTCATTCAAACTCTGCCCAACTGCAGTTCCACGAACATCGCATTCCTGAGTCTGACTGATGTGGGATTGATCAAATACCGTATTTTCAAAGCTATCTTTTAATTTGTCAGGATCAAAAGCATGAATTCCAGTGGCTCTAAATCCATCTTCAGTTCACTGGATCTATTGTAACAAGCAGACTGACAGCCTGCACGCAAATGGTAGTTGAAATAACTCCAGGAAGCAATCACATCGTCAAATAGAATAACTCAAAAAACTCAAAGAATTGCCTCACAAAATGAAAAAAAATATACTTTTATTGAAAAACTTATAGAAATAGTACTTTTGGCGGGCTCCCATAGTAGGAATTCAACAGGTATGTGAACAAATCAATCCAAAAGCTCTGAAATAGTAGAATCCACTGAGCCCAATGTACTAGATTCAGAAATTGTTATAACTGCAACATGCTTCGCAGAAAATCTGAACAGAAGGGATATATTGATCATTTCACATAAAACTGATAGATGAATTTATTGTTAAAAATGACACAAACCCTATCGTACTGATCAAGCCATATCTGTATGGTGATGACTCAAATGATAACAGTAGAATATAGACGGACAACCAATCTTTTTCCAAAGGCATCCACTCAGAATGTAACACAGCCCCCAGAAAATCGAATAACAGCAAAAACGGATACCACATCGAGCATATTGGTAAATGGATCCTCGCTAAATTCATGATGAGACACATTCAAGAAAACTTTGAGATATTTAATTCACATAAAAAACTTGAAATTCATAGACATTCGACATGAATTGCCCGTTGATTATTACCCTCTTCATCCAAGTCTGTAAGACACAAGTGTACTAGAGAACAGCAAAGTTTCGTTCCTCACAAGAGAAAAACAATATCAAGATACAACCCCAAGAAACCTGAAAAATGAATTCGAGAAAGCAACGCTAGCGATTCTCATGACAATTGAAGAGGCCAACAGCCTGAAATGCATGAAAATAAGAGCAACGAATTTTCTTTAAGGACACCCCCAAAGAAAGAGGAATTGGATTTACCAAGTCTGGTCTCATTGAGCGAACACTGGTTAAGGCATGACGAGCCAGTTTTCAGAACAATATCTGCTAACGGCGGCACTATTATTATGATGATAAATTCTGTCAGTGACAAAATGGGCTTCGAAACCTGTGAAAAACAATCATTACCTACAAGAAAAAATAAAGTCCTCCATTGTCCATTCCAAGAAGCTCAACACATATATTTTATGCATATACCGATCACCTTTGTCAGATAAAAACACTTTTCTCTCTCAGAATCATTGTTGAAGGAGATTCCCGTGAATTCAAATATTTTACTAACAGGTGACCTGAACATTACCTTTTCAGAAACATAAGCAAGTTTGTTCGATCTGAATATGCATTATACTCTTCAACTCGTATTACATACCAAAGCAAGTCTACGGTTGATTATGTAGTAGCAATCTAGATGAAAAATATATATCTCATGATCTGCAGCTCTCTGATTACGAAGCTATTTGATTCTCTGTCGGCATCGAACATACTTATGATCATGATCGTTGCAAATATGAAATATTGTTCAGTACCTTCTGCAAACTATGATAGGTTCTATCAAAACTGTCTCCAAACTAACTGGAAATTTTCCCCAGATAACAATGACCCTTCTCCTAGATTTTCAAGCCGTCTCACCACTATTCCCAATGGATCTTTTCAGTACCAGAAGATTTAAAAGAAAGAAGTAACTAACTAAAGGCATAAAAAACTCATCTAGAAATTCAATCACTAAACAACATAAAGAAATTCTCTAATAATAAAATTTTTCATACACGTGTCAGACGCTATAGGATAATTTATAGGAAGCTGATCATTATTGTTGAAAGTAATTTCTATGAAAAAATTGCTCACTCGAATAATAAATCAAAAGGAACATGGTCCATGATAAACGACTTCAGAGGAAAGCAACACCCAAATCAAGTTGATCCTCCAATTCCTGCTGATATACTAAATAGATATTACTGTTCGATAGCTCAATAGCTAACATTCAACACTCCAACTTTCTTCGATCCACTGATACATCTCGAGGAACATGTCATGGACGAGAAATTTGTCATGTATCCGAAAGATGTCAGTGAACAGAAGGAGGTGATCTACTCTATAAAAATGAAAAAGCTTCCGGAATTGACGAAATTTCAATCAGAATTTATGAAAATTTTCATGAACTTGTCCTGACCTCTTTGGCAGCAGTAATAAACCATTCTTTTGAATCTGGCTCATTTCCGTCCCTCCTCAAAACATCAGTTGTGATCCTGCTTCACAAGGGTGGTAATCCATCGAACTTTCGTCCCATAGCCCTAATTCCTTTGCTAGATAAAATTATAGAAAAAATAGTTGAAATTCGTTTATCTGACTCCTTGTCACTACCCAATGTAATCAGTCGTAAACAGTTTGGATTCAAATCGAAAAATAATACCCATAATATCATACTCTCTTTCTTACACCAAGTTCATCACAACATCAATAGTCAAGAGGTGACCGCATCGGTATTTTGTGATTTGTCCAAGGCGTTCGATTGTGTGAATCATGAAAAACTGCTTCGGGAACTGAACCACTATGGCTACGATGGAACTGCTCATATAAGGTTCAGATCATACTTGACAGGTAGAAGTCAGATTGTAAAATCCCCAACATCTTCGGCACAGGAATCAATTCTGAAACCTTCACTTTTTCTGCTCTATATGATTTGGAAACTATAGATATTTAAGGAAAATTTTCCTAAATCGCGAATGTCACGTCGATATTATAGCACGGAAAATGTATAACTGAGCTTCATAAAATCATCATTTCAGATGTAAAAAAACTAAAAGATTGGTGTGATTCAAATTCCTATCTTTCAACTTCTCAAAAACCAATTCGATATTCTTCCGATGCAGTATCGACGACATATCTTCAGCTCCAAATAACTGCACGATAGAGAACAAAACCTACACCAAATTTCGGGAGGTATCTATAGATAACAAGCTTTAATTTGATGACCATATTGTTGCGCCCAAAAAAAACTCCAATCAGGGTGTTACGCAGTGAGAGTCACCTCCAATGAATTGTGATCTTCCGCAGCGAAATCTGCTTTTTTCTCGCTGATAGAATCGCACTTGCGTTATGGAATTCCATTCTGGGAAGTATGTACTACAACTCATTTAGAGTCAGTTTTCGTTTTGCACAAAATAGCAATCAGATATATTTTCAACGTCAAACGACGGGAGTCCTGCAATTTTTAAAGTACATGCCATCTTTATAATGGTTACGGTTTGCTTGATAAGTAAAGACAAATCAAAATATTCACCAGCAACTTCTTATCATTCCACCCGTCAGACCGCTGATCTCAGACTTCCTATATCAATATAAACTCCCGTTGAAGATTCAATCATTTACAACGGCCTCAAGATGTACAATCACCTACCAAATCATGTCAGAAACATTGATGAGCCCACTCATTTCAGAACAGCAACCAGAGACCTTTTTGGCGAAATACCCTACTATAGCTAGCAAGAGTCTTACGCAGACAATGAAAAAAAAATATATATTCTTTCAAATCTTGATCTTTCATTATTATATTTTGATATTTCGAGATGGGTTCTGGAATTGGACTATTTGTGTTTGATTGTGTTATATATTTTTCATTGTATTCACATGTACGTTTTTTATACATCTACATACATAAAATTATCATTTACTTTATCAATAAGATTTACTCTTTGGACCATGGAGCATATTGATATCATTATTATTATTAGCATGCAGTAAATGAAATAACTTGCAGGTTCTGTACCCAAAAAAGCTTGTATGCTCCCAGGCTGATATGACTTTCCTCTTCGGTAGGTTTCACAAAAGAAATGAAGTGTCGCAAGTAGTTATGAAATATGGACCCATTCATCCAACTGGAATTAGAAACCGTGGCAATCATGTCGCTGTTGCAGCCTTCAACTAACAGTTCGTTAATTCTTTTTCTTTCGAAGATTAACATTGAAGAACATATATGCCACGATCGCTGACAGCACAAACTACTTTGTTGTGACACCGTGTTTTCCGCTTGTCGTTTCTACTATCTGTTTTATTCGTTTTGGAGACAAAATATTGTATTTTTTTTTCAACTGTGCCAATGCTGATTTCATCAATATTGAAAATACGATGACCAGTTAAATTGTGTTTTGTTTGGATCGTTTTCAGTTGATCAAAAAACAGATTCACTTCGAGGGCGTTAAAAGCTGTTATTCTATTAAGTGAAGTTGCTTCTGAAATCCGTAAGCTGATGGAAGGATGTCGAAACATAAAACTATAGTTCACGTTTTGGCCGCCACCCTCAACAGTATTTTTGGTGTACCCCAAATCACGTGGGACTTGAAAACAGATAGTACGTGCATGAAATAAACGAAATATGATTTCTTTGAACTTAAAAATATGATATTTACCTCTATGTAACAAACGAAGAAAATTATGACAGAAATGAAAGAGAACGACTTTCACTATCACTGTCGCGTACGCACTAGGGGGCGCTGGATGCGTCCTTGGACTGGTGCGGAATGGTGTAGTGTGGGGAAAATATTGTTTATCCAGCTGTTTCCAATCACTTGCCATTCTCGATTCCCGCACTTTCCCCTACATTCGTTTGAAATTCATTTCAAACATTTTGTTAGACTGAGCTTTGAACATAAAAAAGTTCAATGGGAAGATCACAAGGAGTCTGTCACCGAAACAATATGGAATATTACCCCTAGAAGAGCCCTAGAAAATTTTACAAAGAATTTAACAGACCTATGGAACTTTTCAGCGATCTGGTGTTCGAAGAATCCGGAGATGAGAAAAATGTTGAAAGAAAACAGTTGGAGATACATTCGAAAAAAGGGAAACAAGGCTCCTGGATATCAACAACGACAGAAATTTTCAAAATAAGTAAATTTTGGGATGTGGAGAACCCAGATGGGTTTATTTTATTTTTTAACATATTTTTGCCTATGAACTTTATATTTTCAAGAGAGAAGAAAAGCAGATGGAATACCAACCAACCGAATTGAGTTCAATCCAAGTCCTACAAGATGTGCCAATTGGGCTCCAAAAAATGTGCAGATAGCAAATTGCGTTCTTCAAATCATAATAATCCCGATGTTTTCCCGATGAGGTATTATCGGACACTTCTCATATTATTCCAGATCGCCCACTTTCAACATCAAATATATATTGGGAAAATGGATCGAAGTTTAAGTGATATAAAAAAACATTCATATAGTGGTAACTGAGATAGGTAGATGGATAAAGGCATCAGCGTGAAAAATTTAATTTGAATGTAACGAAAAGCAGGTCCAGTGTAGAATCCAATTCTGCGAAGGAGAGGATTGGGAGAAGTAGTTGGTGGAAATGACAGCCAAGCAAATGAAAAATTAATTGCACCTCACCTCCAATCAGATGAAGAGCACCATGTAAACAATATCTCTCATCTTGGTCCCATACTTGTATCCACTTTAAATAGTACCAGAAATTGGAAAGATGATATTATTCGGTCATTCAGAGCAATCTTCCGCTAACGATATGAGTTACCAGAATTGCAATTTCAACATTCATAATATAAAACGATCGATCCAAAGCATTTGCCAAAATATAAGATTCGAATATTCAATAAAATTTTATCATGTTCACTATTTGATGATAATATCAACTTTGAATGCACCCATGTAGTAACTTTAATCCAATTTACTTGTATATCAATCTTTCTCAACTACACTCGAAGTTCATTAATTAATGGGATAAACACTCAAGTTTTTTATCTGGAAGTTATTTCCGAGCAAAAACCACTTTATGCGTTGAAAAACCAACCTATAGTGTTTTTGCCCATGTGATAACCTCACCCTTCGATGTGTGAGAAAACCAAAATTACAAGACTGGATATTCAAATTGGTTTTTTAATCATCGTTATATCAAATACTATAGTAGCCTCCCATAAAATTTTACAGTCAAATTTCTATTTATCTCCTGAAAATTGAATGCCTTATGAATAGAAAATACGCACATAAGAAAAAGAGTGATAGCCTCATGAATAACACATACCATAATGTTCATAGTTTTAATTCAACTCTGAGAAAGTTCATATCACTCGATGGAGCTCTCAACTGTCTAGGAAACAGATATGATACCACGTGGCATAACATCAACAGTTAATGACACTATTGAACTTGTTCACAACATCTGAAACTGCTGTGTTTCCTTATTCATGGAGAGTGAGTCACGTTATCCCACCACCAAAAATGAAAGGATTCCAGTAAGCATTTATCTCACAATATGGAAAATACTAGAACACAGAGAAAAGCCACTGGTTCCGCAAAATGAAGAGGAATATTCAGCAAATAGTAGAAATTCCTAAAGTCTTCTCCATGAGAGTTTGATAAAAATCAAACTCAAGGTTGGCAGATGAAGAGCTGAAAACAACTACTTGCCTGGCTAATACCACACAGAATGTTGAATGATATCTGCTCGATATATATGCAATAATTCATATAAATGAATACTAATTTGCAAATATTTCTTTCTAAACGACATGATTTTGTTTAGTTCAAATCAGTCATGTCTGACACCTATAGAACGGTTTCGGGCTGGTGGCCCTAATCAGTATAGGGCAGTCCCAACAAAAGTTCCGAAGGCCCCAGGCAGAAGCGTAATTGAATTAAACATCAACACAGCCATGCTTCAGTCGACAATGGGTACTAGTAACGGGGTGAATTTCAAAATCACCTGCAAAACATCACCTTGTGACAGAAAGAAATACCCCAGAAACTCAATAACAACCCATTACGAATGGAGTTGCAATGGGAGTGGCTACTTGGCCGACTACCATATGAAATACAGGGGACAGCTACTTTTTTCGCAAAATGGAGAGGAATATTCAACAAAGAGTAAATATTCCCAAAGTATTCTCCATGACAGATCAATATAAATCAAACTAACCGTTGGTAGATGAACGGTTCGAAACAACTACTTCACTGGCTAATACCAAGCAGAATGATTTGTTGAAAATATAAACAGGATGTTCATAAAATCACATGTGGAATCATCTGCGACTGAAAGATAAACTTTAGTCACTATCTTCCATCGTCAAGAAAATTTTCTATCAATATTCAATTGAGAATGTTTTCCTTTTCACCAAGCAGAATGTTGAATGATATCTGCTCGACATCTTGTAACGTTTACTCTGTGGAGCAGTATAGGTTTCAACTTATATATAAATCACTAATACTATAGACCCACATATAAATATATAATTGTTTGTATTCTCGTAGTTCAGAAAAGACATTTCAAGATGATAATCTTTCATCTACCTATTTTTGTATAAAGTAAATATAAAGGGCCCAGTTTCTTGTATTATATCTCTGGAGTAATTATCTTTATTATATGGTTGATTTAATTGCAATTCGTTTGTTCGACGATTATTGGTCACCAGCATAAGTGAGGCGAGTATCAGTGGTTGCCTATCGATAAGTTCTGGGAAACTGATCGTAGGTGTAACTAATTGGGACGACCACACGACGTCAAAACAGCTGATCGAGACTATATGTATTGTTATCGAATATGCTCCGTTCTTTTCCTTCTCAATAGATTGGAGAAAGTTACTCGAATATGAAAAGGAAAGTTGAGAGGTAAATTCAAATTACCTACGGAATTTGGACTGGAGTGAAGGAGATTTCCGAAAAGAGGGTTTCTTTTTTCGCTGTGGAAGTGATGGCGAGACCAACCTTGTAGTTTTTATTTTCTGGTAGTATAGTTTCCAGTAGTTGTGATTTAACACATTATCGTAGTTTCGATGGTAACTATATGAATGCGAGAGATAAGTGCCATGTGAAGTGGAATGAATAGAAAAATCGAATTTAAACGGTTTTCTTCACATAAAGGATTCAATATAAAATTGAACCAGAGAAAGGTAGATCTCAGGTGAAAAACAACTACTTTCCTGGCAAATACCACGCAGAACGTTGAATGATATTCACCTGAAAATCCATGCATACTTCCATAAAATATCAATGGACATTGAATGCAAATGTTTCTTTCTGATAAGCTCGATTATGTTTAATTTAAGTCGTGTTCACCTAACAATCCGCATACCGGTTTCAGCTTCTTGGCCCTCATCAGTACAGTAGTCAACCAGCCAAAGTCCAAAGAACTCTGGCTGAAGTGAGACACAACGTAAACAAAGCCATCATCGATCTTGTAACACCTATAGGTACGCCGGAAAAGATAAACTTTAACTGGCGGTACCTAGTGACAGAAAGAAACACTCCGAAAATCTCCACCTCGATAGGTTTCTAAATAAAGATTCCTTCTCAGTAGAATTGGCAAGCCCGTCTAGCATATAGTGAGAGATAAGTGCCATGTGAAGTGGAATGAATAGAAAATCAATTTAAACGGTTTTCTTCACATAAAGGATTCAATATAAAATTGAAACCAGAGAAAGGTAGATCTCAGGTGAAAAACAACTACTTTCCTGGCAAATACCACGCAGAACGTTGAATGATATTCACCTGAAAATCCATGCATACTTCCATAAAATATCAATGGACATTGAATTCAAATGTTTCTTTCTGATAAGCTCGATTATGTTTAATTTAAGTCGTGTTCACCTCACAATCCGCATACCGGTTTCGGAGCTTCTTGGCCTCATCAGTACGGAGTAGTCACCAGCCAAAAGTCCAAGAACTCTGGCTGAAGTGAGACACAACGTAAACAAACCATCATCGATCTTGTAACACCTATAGGTACGCCGGAAAAGATAAACTTTAACTGGCGGTACCTAGTGACAGAAAGAAACACTCCGAAAATCTCCCACCTCGATAGGTTTCTAAATAAAAGATTCCTTCTCAGTAGGAGTGGCAAGCCCGTCTAGCATATAGTGAGAGATAAGTGCCATGTGAAGTGGAATGAATAGAAAAATCGAATTTAAACGGTTTTCTTCACATAAAGGATTCAATATAAAATTGAACCAGAGAAAGGTAGATCTCAGGTGAAAAACAACTACTTTCCTGGCAAATACCACGCAGAACGTTGAATGATATTCACCTGAAAATTATATTGAATCCTTTATGTGAAAATTATATTGAATCCTTTATGTGAAGAAAACCGTTTAAATTCGATTTTTCTATTCATTCCACTTCACATGGCACTTATCTCTCACTATATGCTAGACGGGCTTACTCCTCGAAAGGAATCTTTGTTAGAAACCTATCGAAGTGGAGATTTTCGAGTGTTTCTTTCTGTCACTGAGTACCGCCAGTTAAGTTATCTTTTCCGGCGTACCTATAGGTGTTACAAGATCGATGATGGTTTGTTTACTTGGTCTCACTGCCAGAGTTCTTTGGACTTTGGCTGGTTGACTCTCCGTACTGATGAGGCCAAAAGCCTGAAACCGGTATGCGATTGTTAGGTGAACACGACTTAATTAAACATAATCGAGCTTATCAGAAAAACATTTGCATCAATGTCATTGATATTTTATGGAAGTATGCATGGATTTTCAGGTGAATATCATTCAACGTTCTGCGGTATTTGCCAGGAAAGTAGTTGTTTTTCACCTGAGATCTACCTTTCTCTGGTTCAATTTTATATTGAATCCTTTATGTGAAGAAAACCGTTTAAATTCGATTTTTCTATTTTTTCTATATGAATGCGATTACACTTCTCATGAGGTTAGAAATGATCATGGTTCTGCACAAGATTCACACCACGAGTTATTCATGGAGAATGACACAAGCCAACTTTGATAATTAATCTCAAGATTCAAAGTGTGAATTTCTCTATATATTTTAAACACCTTTCTTTGAATGAATGTAAAAAAATTCACCAACAGAAATAATTTTACAGTAAAGATTTTAATATTCCATTGTATGAACTCCAATGGTTTTTTCAACCTCTAGCAATTTCATTCTAAGCTCGTTTACTTTGTTATACAGTATGATCAAGAATATTTGAACAAACTTCGATAATCGAATCTAGAGCAACGAAACCAGGAAGTACAGATATATTATATATTGGTCAGGTATAAATCGTATAAATATTGAAGGGTTCTTGGTCCCTGGTTCTTGGTTCCTAGTATCGGTCAATTGATAATGGTACCTACAGGCAAATTTTTTCATGGTTCAGCGCTATCCTACCAAATGACTAATTTACAGCGTTTCTGTGGACATCCAGACTAGTTGCACTGTTGGTGTATACTTATTACTAGGATTGTCAAGGTCAGACTGTTCTGGAATGTTTTTTGTAACTCGTTTTGAGTTGCAGTGCTCTTACATATTACGTTGTTGGTACAAATTGCGTTGTCGATTCTTAACTCCATTGTCTATTTACATTGTGTATGGATTTATTCAGTAAACATTTTATTCAACTTCATTGTATTGATTTTCTCCGAAAGTATAAACATAATTGATAATGCAACATTGTGTAGTATTCAAAAGTTGGAAAATACCCATATTTTTGTGTCATATGCTTTCTACGGCGTATATTACATAACTTTACTCATTAATAAACCTCAACAATGTGAAATTGTATATATGAGTATAGTACCGATACCGTTGTTTTTATAAAGTTGATGTTCACATATAAAATTTATATTGGATTCGAGGGCACGCCTGTATCGATACTATACTTCGGAACGTAACCCAATGATTATACATTGGAGAAAATATCGATGATGATGGCCAACAGCCGAAACCGGGCTATAGGTGTCAGGCAAGACTGATTGAACCAAACACAATCATGTCTTTTAGGAAAAAACATTTTCAATCCAGTATTCATTTATATAAATGATTGCATAGATTCCGAGCGGATATCATTCAAAATTCTGCGTGGTAGTAGCCAAGAAAAAAGTTGTTTGCAGCTCTCCATCTACCACCCTTCAGTTTGATTTATATTAAACTATCATAGAGAAGACTTCCGTATTCTTCACTCTTTGTTCACTAGAACACATCCTAAATGTTTAAATGGAAAGGTTTATATACTAGAATGAACAACCAAACTACCGATTTGGATACATGCCACGGTTGTTATACAGCATTGTTGAATTACCATTCCAATGCATCATTGTATTTTCAAAAGATGCGTGCCATCTCAAAACCAAAAGCAGTTCAGTATTAGTATTCATAGCCAACAACTGGAGAGAGGCAAAAGTAATATGCATTCCAAAATGCGATTAGACCAATCCGTCTCGAGTCCTTCCAATTGAAGGCACTGATAGAGGTTGAAAATAACTACAGCAGAACTGAGGTACTGGAAAGAGTGCAATTGCACCGTGATCAGCATGAGAATTGAACGAGCACAGGGAGTTGTTCTATCACCATGTATGGGCCTTTGTGGAAGACAATCCACTCGAGAGGCTGACAGAACATGGCATCATGTTCCACGTACGCCGACGACATTGTCAAAGGCAGGTAAGAAGGAACTCGTCATGCTCTCAAAGACAGAGGGTTTGGAATAAGTGGAAGGTACCAGTGGGGGTTGGGAATCAAATTAACCAAAAACCTCAATCTACGATTCATTGGGAGAACAGAACACTCAAGGCCAGTTTGCCTTGACGAAGAAGACTTCGGATGAAAGCGAGTTGAGTTACCAGAACTCACTCCAAGCTCGAAACAACTTTTGAACTGACACGTCGAAAAATTCACTAGCAAATCATTTATAATATTCAAAAAGGAATTGCAGGTGAAACATTGGGCTGCAATCCATCAATACTGCGATGGATGTATACCATGATATTGAAACCAATCTCAGACTGGTGAAGGTCAGACCTGAAAGTAAAATGCACCACGCCTGGGACATATATTTTACTGTGCTAACCTACCAAAATATTGAATCGTCAAAGAACTCAACTTCGAGAAGGAATTTCGCATCGAGATTAGCAATAAATAAGAGTATCTCATAGAATACATCAACACACTGAAAAAAAAATTCCATTAAAGAAAGAGTCAGCTTGGGATGGACCTCAGAAGGGGATAAAATCAACGCCTTCCACATTCAAAAATATGTCATCAAAATAAGAAGACAAACACTAGCATCATGGAAATAGTTCTTCATTCAGCAGTAAATTTTTCAAATCTTATTGGAATCCAATTGTGGAGTTGGGCAAAACCATGGGAAAATTTAGATTGGAATTGGGGTGTGGTGTGCAGAAGTAGAGTTATTCTGAATTTGTGCCGCCATTCAAGTGATGTACATCCGTGAAATAGATGTGATGCTTTTCACAATCTACGCATATGCCGATGATATTCGAATTTATCATTCGTTCAATTCACCAATCTGTATTGATAGAAGAAAATTTCTGCAGATTTCCAATTATTGATGGAAGCTCATTGAAATACAAGTAGTTTCCAATTTAACTGAATGAACATTTCATCTTTCAACCTCAGTCAGGTCTAACAAGTTAAATGAAGACCAGATTCTGCAAAACTCTGGTCTCATCCCTATTTCCAATTCGATCGCAGATTTCCTCTGATTGGTTGAATTCACCTGTCCAAAGTTGGAATGGTTCGATTCGAAAAACAAGTACCTGATATCTTTATAGACTCGTTACTGTAAATATATTGCACAATTATCAATATTATAGCTCTGTATGATTCGTTTCGTTTCTCGTTGGTAAAAAAAATATTATCATACAGTGCGTTCATGAAGTGTGGAAACGCTCCATTATCTTACGAGTTATTCATTTTCGTAGGTAAAGCTCGGAATTTGTATTTTAGTTTTCCCCTTCTTTTTTTAAATTTTACCTTACAAGATCTGACGTCATCTTTTTTTTTTCAATGTAAGGGGCATATTTTTATATCAAAAATTGAAAGCTCATATTTTTTTGAGTTTTACCATACCACAAACGTCATATGTAATACTTCAAATTACAGTATACTGAGTATGAAGGAAACAAGCGTTCATATTTCTTAACATTCATTTAATTATTTATTTGCAATGATAATATCATAAGTAAGTAGTTAAAATGAACAAATTACAAATCAATAACAAATGCTCAAACTGAGCTCCTTAGGTTAGTTGACAATAGCCAAGACGTCTGGTGAATTCTTGGGTTACGTTTGACATCTCTGGTGAAATTCGTTGAATTTCAGTTCGTATCCTCTCTTTCAGGTCTTCCAAATTGATAGATCCTTTTATGTACACTTTACTTTTTGGTATAATCCCAGGCAAAAAGTCCATGGGATTCGAATCTGTGGACCAAGCAGGTCAGTCAATCTGATCGCGTCGTAAAATCCAACGATTGGGAAAGATTTCATTGAGAAAATCTCTAACCAGTCGAGCATAAAGTGGACCTGCCCTATCCTGGAACCAAATCCATCCATCCTGGAACCAAATAGTAAAAACAATTCGACCGGGTTGATTTATGTCTGGAAATGTACGGTTGAATATGAAATAACATAAGTCTGTAATATTTCCAAATAATTTTCACCCGTCACAGTACCGTCAAAAAATATGATCCTACAATTGTATTCCTACGAATTCCAGCCCACACAGTAACACTTTAGGGATATTGGGTATAAGCTTCCATCGTCCAATTGGGATATTCTGTTGCCCAATAACGACAAATCTGCGTATTCATGATACCGTTTATACAAAAAGTTTAATCTCCGAAAAAAAAGACATTAAAATCATAGTCATTAATTTGCTTACACACTTCTTGCATAATTTCACAAAACTCCATGCGTCTATCGAAGTCTTCTTCATTTAAGTTCATGTATAAGTTTAACTCTATATGGATGTAATCTGGCCTTCAGAATTTTCTGCAAAGCACCATGACAAATCTCATTGTTGCAGGTAGGGTTGTGATTGAACCATGAGGATTTTTTCAATTCCAAGTAATTCATTCAATTGAGTGCCTTCGGCAACGGTAGGCCTGCCACTCTTAGGGTCATCCTTAACATTGCCAATCCCATTCAATTTATGTAATATTCTGCTTACCGTTGATTTGCTTATTGGTCCTCGATCAGGATATTTTTCATCAAAGATGTCGCATACTTCTGCCATACTTCTTTCACGATCGTCGTAACCTAAGATAATCAAAACTTCTATTCGCTGTTTTTCTGACAGCACCATCGTAATTTCGAATTATTTCTTTAGGGTTATATTGTTCAGAAAGGTATTTTCGGAGACTTCAGACATCGATATGCTACACAACACATCAATTGAATACTGACATATGCAATGGTAACTAAGAAGTTATCGTCTGGTTGCTAACGGCATTCAGATATTTTCATAGCCTACTGAAGTTTGGCAATATACTCGTACTAACTACTGAGTAACTCTCGGTTTTCATTGCAAAATGAATAATGGGAAAACAATGTAAGAAATATGAACACTGGTTTCTTTTATCTAGCTCAAATTTGGTATGCTTGTAGTTAAATCTTCATGAATTCGATGACTTAATTTGTAGGGGAAAAAAAGATTTGTTTTGGATAGTAAGGTAGAAAACTTAAATACAAAATCGACCTGTCCGAGCTTCATCTCCGAAAATTATTAACTCGTAAGATAATGGAGCGTTTCCACACTTTATGAACGCACTGTATATCCGCTTGATCTGATGAATTGATGGCTTGGGCTCGGAATCCATACATACCATTCTGGATTGGCCTAGTAATGTTTTCACGAATCTGATTCCATTTAGAATTTATGTGATTTTATCTTTGACGGGCTAAATGGCCGTTAAGTTGATATATAGTACAGGAGCGCCTATAATTAAGATCTTTCTTTTTCCGTTCACATTTTCGTTCCGCCCTCTTTCAGGAAACGTTCACGTTGAATTACATTCTTACTGAAAATGTTCGTGCAAAGCAGGTCTTTCGGGATGCGGAAATGGAATTTTCTTAGCCGGATTTCGGAGTTTTCTTGGTAGATGTATTCGAACTTGTCTGATCGGCTCGAGGAGTAGTGGGTTGCGCTTTGACCTCCATACACCTTTCAAGGATTTTGTTTGTGTAGGATGATGCATTTTTTATATTGAGTTCATTTTTAAGTAACAGTCACACTGGAAGCAACACATATTGTTTATGTTGCTTGTTCCTGTTTGAATGTCTTTGAAAGTTTTTTGATGGTCCTTATTGTTTGTGTTTGCAAAATCAAATGTTCCTACTGCTGGCTTGTTTCTGTATGTAACGGTTGATCCCAGAGGGAATTTAAAAATATTAATTGTTTCTGAAAATTTCGTATAGTGTTAGTTTGTAAATGAAGGAAGCAACAAGTAACGAGTGAATCGTGAACATTTGTTGTATTTCGAATATTATAAATGAAAATGAAAGATGTAATGATTCCACGGGATACGATGGAGATCACTACCGAAAACTCGAATTGTGGGTGCTGGTGTTGATGAAGTTGGAAATAAAATGAAAAAAACATGATGACGCATCAAGTCTAGATTATTCTTTCCATTTATTCAACTTACGAACTACATCAGAAAAAAATAAATACATATTCTTTGGAAAACACGAACAATATTTCTAACATTGTTAAACCTCAAACTCTATGATCAAAATTCCTAATCTTCCAATGTTATCAATCAAAAGAAAGAAACTTAAACATAAAATTGCATATAATATGAGGATATGCAAATTCAATATCTGAAAATGAAAATTCAGAAGTTTGAGAAAAGCTCACAAGGATTGACAGTACTTACTTGGATTTGAATCTCAATATTGTCACATTATTGGAAACAAATATTTATTTCTGAACTAATATTTCATTGGACATTCACCTTTTCCAAATCAATTTCCATATACTCAATAGCTAACATAAGACAATTCAGGAAATACTGAATGCATTTGGTTTCCAATTACAATATAATTAATTTCAAATACTGATATTCCCAATTTAGCAAAATTACTGAAAATGTTGGTAGTAGAGTTGGAAGTGAGTGACTTGCTATTTGGTGGTGGAGGAAGAAGTCCAGAGATAGTGGGCACTGCACACATACCAACAATGTAAGTAATTTATGATTTTGTTATGTTCTTTAATTTTTTTCAATATATGTATTAGTTTTACCCAATTTTATTGAAAAATGTCATTGTTCATGTTATTATGATACTAAATCAATTGCCCTCAGAGTCTTGCTCTTAAGTCACACAAGTTAAACCTGACATATGGTGGAGATGCCGTTTTTAATTTCCCTGATTTCTTCTTCATAATGAAATCCAACCTTCTTTCTCATTAGTTTTTCCTTTATTTTTCCAGAATATGTATAAATTGTCTAAGATGGCGAACAGATATATATATATATATATATTGTAATGTTATGATAAATTTTCAAATATGAATTGTTGTTATAATATGGAAATTGCTAATAATGTTTGCTTTTCTTTGTGAGCCAAATTGTTATGATATAGATAGATATTTTTGCCCTGTATAATATTTTTGTATATGATGTAATAATAATTGCTAGCGAACGTCACTGTTCTCTCGTCACGCTGCTGCCAATTGTTATCATTTTTCTTACCACAGCTAGCACATTTGGTACACCTCTTATCTCAGATAGCCGGTTCAAGCAATTTAGCCACCACTTGATATGTCAAAACCCAATTTATTCAATGGTCGTAGGAATGATTGTTGATCATTGTAGAAAACAAACAACAAAGTATCAAAAAGCAATTATTTCCTTTATTCAGGAAGACTTAATTTTACCTGGCCTACGAGAAATAACTTATACTAATGTGAATCTACAAATATTCACGGATAATCATAAAAATGAAATCATGGATAGATAGACAGAACCTCACTTTTTCCTTGAGTGTGAAGTTTTCTTTTATAGTTCAAGATAAAGTGAAATAAAGTTCTTCAGATGTGAAATACGTTATTTGTGAAATTGTTCGGGACCGGATGTGCACTATTAAAAGTTTTTATACCTAGCTGGAAATGTCGATGTTCAAGATATGCCCTGAAACTGGATCCCTTCTCACTCCAAGCTCTATCAGGAACTCCAATACCATAAATCAGGAACCATACAGATGCAGAAATCAGCTTTGGATACTTGGATATGTTGTATAATTAAGGTAATATTGGTTTTGTTCTTCAAATGTTGAATTATTTCGTTTTTCTTCTCCAAAAATGATGCGTGGCATTCCTCTCTAAATTTTTTTTTCGATCTCTCCTAGGCTTTGTTTTCTGTCACCTAGATACGAATTTTCCTTCCTCTTTTTTCATTTGAATTTTTGAATTCGCGCACCAAATTGTCACATTTCACTGTTTGGGTTCATCTTATATAATTTATATATACAACTATTTTTCCATTCTTATTACTATTTACAAATTTCAATAATAATTGCTTATGACATCACCCCGTTGTTATTCTCTCACAATTTCCAATTTTCCATATGACCATCTATTCCCTGATTGGCTAATCTCATCAAGAAGTTTGCTGTTCTACCATTGGTTACTTTTAGTAATCTACAATTTCATATACTGTATGTTTCAAATTTATAAATGTGTTGATCACTTTTTATTCATGAAAATTTTGTAAAATCTAGACTTTTTTGTCTTTTTATCAATTATGGGTTATAATCATTTTTTTTTTTTTTCCTTAAGGCTTCAAATAAATAGAACTTCCAAAATTATGTAAAAACAATCTCTTGAAACTAATAACTATTTAGTAATTATTCTTTTTTTTTGTGGGTTTTTTGTAGGTTTTTTCCTTTTAAAACTAACTGGCATAACATAACATAACAATAAATATATATATATATATATATGGAAGGAATTTAATGGACATAGCCCTCAGAGAAGTGTAACAGCACTGGGCTTCGCTCATGTACAGTAGAGTGAAGATGACAACACTTTCGACAAATCAGAGTCAACGAAGACAGGCTCATTTGTGGTTTCAGTCGCCCGAATTCCAGGAACCAACGTCAACGGAGGCAGTATAGCTTGCGTGACATCCGAATCGAATATAAATGAAAGAGTAATATCGAGGGACTTTAAAACAAAATGAAGGAATTTTAACAGTCCCTCGATATTACTTCTTTCTTATATTCCTGGATTCATTCACGCAGGTAGCTATACTGCCTCCGTGTGACGTTGGTGTTGCCCTGACGGTTGCTGACTGAAACACAATGAGAATTGTTTGTTTTATAGTATTTTGCATTTTTATTTACCATATTCATGGCTTACAAATAATCTTCCACATTATGAAACAACTCTGAAACTACTATTTAGTAATATTCTTTTGAGGTTTCCTTTAAATTTAACTCTCATACCTTTCAATATATATATATATATATATTTATATATATATATATATATATATATATATATACATATATCTATATGAAAAGCATCAAATTATAGATAGTGACACCAATAATCTGTGCGGCGAAGCTTAGACCTAATATCGCGGAATTTTAATGGCACGAAATTTCGTGCACATTAATAGGTCACCGACAGATGCAAGCATAGGCCAACCCACGACACCAGTAGTCGTACTCCTAGTGCGTTCAGAGTAAAACAAATTTATCTTTCTCTTATATGTATATATATATATATATATATATATATATATATATATATATATATATATATATATATATATATATATATATATATATATATATATAAATATATATATATATATAAATATATATATAGAAGAAAGGGTAGTCTCGTGACTGGACTGGTTGAAAAAAAAAAAAAAAAACTATGAATTTGAAATAAACTTTGTAGAAGGGATATTCCTTGAGGTTTCAGTCAAATTCAATGGCCAATGAAAAAAGAAAAACTCTTTCTTATTTAGTCGAGCTTTCGAAAATGTTCATTTTCATTATCAAGACAGTAAGGTGAGGTTAAGTGAAGACAGCGAACTAATCACCATTTTGTGATTTCTTCAACACATTACAGATATGGGGTTTTTCAACAACATTCAACTAGAGTACGGACTCACTTGTGTGACGTTACTTAAACGTTCGGCCAAAATTAACATCAAGATAGCGACAACTCACAATAAAGTTCTTCAATCACAAAATGATGATTAGTTCGCTGTCTTCACTTAACCTCACCTTACTGTCTTGATAATGAAAATAAACATTTTCAAAAGCTCGACTAAATAAGAAAGAGTTTTTCTTTTTTCATTGGCCATTAAATTTGACTGCAACCAAGGAATATCCTTTCTACATTAAAAATATATATATATATATATATATATAGATATATATATATATATATGTATATATACAGTGACCGGCAGAAAGTACGCAACATATGGAAAAAAAAATTTTATTGATAAATTTTGACAAATATCAATTCCTGCAATCGCTTCTGCATCAAAAGAAACCCCAAAAGACGTTGTACAGTGCCGTTCGTTTTTTCGTGTT
Organism: Gonioctena quinquepunctata; assembly: GCA_018342105.1. Taxonomy (NCBI): domain Eukaryota; kingdom Metazoa; phylum Arthropoda; class Insecta; order Coleoptera; family Chrysomelidae; genus Gonioctena; species Gonioctena quinquepunctata. The sequence continues at coordinate 746,260 of JAFIRS010000369.1, read as the reverse complement.
CGACAAAAAATTATGTTTCAAAACACACTCATTTGAAAAAATATCGATATATGTTAATCGGAAAAGTTGTTCAGAATGACATTTTATAGCTATGTTCAAGTTCTATAAAAAAGATGAGATAAAAAAATTAAAATAAATGTTTTACCATGAGAAAAATCAATTTGGAAAAATACATTTCTGACAAAGAAACTCATTAGTAAAGCAAACAGTTATATCTCAAATAATATCTTGTGGAGATTCGCAAGCTATTTCTATTTTATTCGGAGAAAATTTGAAATCTGTGAATTTGCCATGTGTTCAGCTGCTTCAGCTGCTTCATAAGAGGTCACTGAAATATCTTCAGGACATTATAATCTTGATACTATTTTTTATCAATGATGGACCACGTATCTACACAATATCAAGTTGAATTTTTTATTAGAACAAAAAATTTATATAATTTCTGACATAACAACAACAAATTTTTAACTTTCTATTATCAAACACATATTAATGAAATCAGAAGCTGGAATAATCACGAACCAAACAATTTAATACAAACTCGAAACTTTGTAATTGTTCATTATTCGACATGTCCACCCTGGCGTTCAATACATGTAGTTGTTCGGGATTTCATTTCTCTGGGCATATTTCGCAGCATTCGTGGTGTAATGCTATTAAGACATTGTCGTATTAGTTCTTCTCTAAATGCATGAATGAAATGGCCGATGTTTAGAAACCTCACTTTTGAGGTACCCCCATGAAAATAAATCGATGGGCGTCAAATCTGAGGATCTTGCAGGCCACGGGTTTTCGGAATTTTGTGCTATCCATTTATGAGGAAAGTGTTCGTTAAGCCACGCTCTGGCTTCGGGAATACTAATCTTGTGGGAAAAAAATATAATTTCTTCGTTGCAGCGGTAATCCATGTGAGAAATAAAAATCTTTTTATTTAAAAACTTCAAATAATTTCGTGAATTAGAGTTGCCCCTAAAAAAGTAAGGTTCAACGATCAGCGTATGTAATGTGCCACACCAAACATTACTCCTGAAGGAAAATTGTCTTTTCGCCTCTATCATCCAATTTGGGTTCTCATCAGCCCACCATCTACAGTTCTGGGAACTGACAGTACCGTTTGATATAGAAGTCGCCTCATCAGTAGATCAAATTTTTGTAGGAAAATTTTGGCATTCTTCAATCATGCCTTGGAAGCAAAATGAAAAATCTAAGCGGGCATCGAAATCTCTATCGAGTGAGCTGTTGGTGAATTTTGGTTTGTATGCACGAAATTGATCATTCTTCAAAATTCTTCTTATGCATTTTTCAGATAAACGAGCTTGTTCCTGCCTCTCCGATAGTGCCATCTGTGGATTTTCTGTGGCCAATAAAGAAACATTGAAGGAAACTTCTTGGTTAGTGACGGGCTTACTATGTGGAATTTTGTTACGATTTTCTTCCCTCTCTGTAGCTTTTAATCCATTTGAAATACGCAATACAGTAGATCCATGAATACTCTCGTTTGTATCTAGCATTGAATATATCTGCTGCTTCTCCAGAACTATGAAAACGCTGGCCATATATTAAGATGAGCTCAATGAAAAAAACTATACAAAAAAGTCGATCAAATACCTGGATGAATAATAATACTACTGAATCGTTTGACAATTCTCAATAACATATTAGCATCATAAGTTAATGGTTTTATGGCCTCATCAAAAATTATAATATTGTAGGTATGTATAACTCCAACAATTTGCTAATATATCAATTCATTTTTTGTTGGAATGGAAAATTCAAATCAAAATTGTGTAGATACAAGGACCTTCATTGATAATGAACAGTATCAGGATTATAATGCCCTGGAAATATTTCAGTGACCTCTGACGAAGCAGCTGAACACATAGCAAATTCAGAGATTTCAAATTATCTCCGAATAAAATAGAAATAGCTTGCGAATATTTACAAAATAATAATGAAAATATTACTGCTGGCTTTACCAATAAGTTTCTTTGTCAGAAATTTTAAAAAAAAATTTATGGCAATTTTTTTATTTTTATTCTTTTATCTAAGATTTGTTTTGAAATATGTACATAGCTATGAATTGTCGTTCTGAACAACTTTTTCGGATAACATTTATCGATATTTCCCCAAATAAGTGTGTTTTGGGACATACTTTTCAAATTTTTTTAAATTTCCCGCCAAACACGAAAAAAATATGTAGAAGCGATTGCACATATCGATATTTGTCAAAAGTCATTGATAAAATAATTTTCCATATGATGCGTACTTCCTGCCGGTCACTGTATATATATATATATATATATATATATATATATATTAATATATATATATATTAATATATATATATATATTGTTATGTTTAGAAGTACGTGTTAAATGTTCAAAGAGTTCAAATAAAATTTATAAATTGGAAAAACATATTTAAAAAAATTTCATATTTAATCATTAATGCTATGTTATTTTGCAGTTTTTCGAAGATTCTACCGTTTTTTCTGAAATATCATATAATGTTAGTCGATACCTATGTTTGAAATAATCATGTTTTCAACATTACAAGTTATTGGCTCAAATAATAAAATTATAGGATCAAAATTTACTAATATATTTTTGAGCACAAGCAGACAACAAACTGTTGAAGTGAGAACATTCTTATATAAAATTAGATCTGAACACAATAGCCAATGATATGCCAGAAAAATCTTGATGCAAAATTATGAATATTGAAAATATGAAAAGCAGAAAACTTCAAAAATGATTTTTTATATATCATATAGTATGTAAGGTATTTAGAAACGATTCGTGAATAAAAACTGTCAAATAAACGAAAATAATGAAAACTGCAACAAAAAAGTGCATGTGAATCGAAAATTCGAGAAGAAAACAAAAGATGTGCGATATCGAAGGAAAAAATCAACAATCTACGAGATCGAGAAAAAATAATTTTCGAAGAAGGAATTCAAGAAATTTTAATTTGAAAAATCAATAATTTTTTTGTTATAAAACAGTTATTTGCCAATACAATATGAGGAAATACTATGAAGAACTGTTGCTGATGAAAAACCAGATGCAGAACGAATCTTACCTTTTCAATTGAGACATATACCAGTACGAGGGCGAATTCACAGTCAACAAGGGGGCTGCATGCTGGAACGGCGGTTTCCAGGAACGGGAGAGCGATCCGAGGCATTGAATGTTTTCGTTTCAATAAGCCACAGGTACTTTGAACCATAAAAAGTTACTAAACTCAGTGCATTTCAAAAGTAAACTTTTCTAAGAACCCTTTCGATAGAACACTTTCATGAATTAGTATATAGACTACATTATCTACAAAAATAGGTTACATTTCACTTTAATTATCACATAACTCCACTTTTCATGTATATTTTGCTATGAAGCACTAATTAAGGTTAATTATCGCAGAATAGGTAACAGTTAGTCTTCCTGAATAAAGAAATTCTTATTCTGATGAATTTCTGCTTTATTTTCAATGATTGATCATAACAATTTTGCAATTTTCAAGAACTACTAGAGGGTTCCACAGTAGAACTGACCCCTGAGATTCCATAGGTGTACCGATTGAGTTAGCTGAGGTGAAGGATATAAGGTAGAAGAACCAATGTAAAAAAGGTAAAATACATAGTCGTACATTTGAAATATTTATATGAACATATTAAATGAAATTCAAAAGGGAACTAGCTGAAAACGATTCGAAAATAGTAAAAAATTTAGTAAGGCAAAAAATATTTTTTTGTTATGATGTCTGATTGTGAAAATAAATATTTAAATAAATGAAATAAAAATAAAAACAAACCCCAATCACCTCATAACAATATATATATTTGTATAAATATATTATTAATTCAAATATATATATATATATATATATATATATATATATATATATATATATATATATATATATATATATATATATATTTGAATTAATTTCCGAAACCAAATATTATTTACAAGCTTTTATTCAGTTTTACTTCTTAATTTGGGTCAAAAGTTAATTTTCCGTCAAAATTCGTATATTCAAAATGGCGACCCCAAGATGGAGGACGATTTTTTTATTTTGGTCATATTTTATTCAAATGGGTACGTGGGGGTTTTCAGGTTCGGAAATTATGAATTTTTTGTCAAAACTCTATAAATTCAAGATGGCTACTTCAGGATAGCGGAAAAGTTTTGTGATTGTGGTCAGATTCTATTCAGAATTGGTGTGTGAGAATTTTTGGGGTCGGATATCATGATTTCTTCCAGCTCATAACTCACAGGGAAGATACCTTGAAATAACGTAGCTCTATTAGAAATGAACAGATTGAGGGAAAACTAACTGGAAAGCAAAAAATAAAATAACCAATGAAAAAACTTTTTGAACACAAGCTTTCATGTGAGCTGTGTAATAAAACGTATAAAATTAGATTAAGTCATCGCTGACAATGATTCACTCATGCTTTTGTTGAATTATTTGGTTTCAATTTGAAATTAATTTTGACAAGTTTTTACTGACCAACCAATCATTGTCCAATGGAATTGAATTGTTACCTACTTTTATGAGCACTTCGCGCGACGAGCTTTTCAAAACCAATGATTTCAACACCAAAAAAAAATTATTGTCAGCGATGATTTGAACTTATTTCATACGTTTCAGAACACGGCTTTTTGCATTTGTAATTTTATTCAAGTATTCAAAGTAATGTTGGCGATAATTCAGTCATAATTTTGTTAATGAATAATTTTTTATTTCCTTCAAATTCTTACGTTAATTACGGTGGTATTTTCACTTTTTTACTGCAATTGATTGATGATGTTTCTCCTCGTTCGAATCAAAGCTTATTTTGACAGAAAAAAGAGAACAAAACCATCAAAATCCCCTAGGTATCAATGTGGCGTGTTCATCGCACATATTCGTATCAGATTTTTTTTGAGAATCTTGATAAAGATGCATTGTATTTATCCTAGATGGGAAACTATCCAAAAGTATCCTTGATATTTTAGAGGCGTGTTCATCAAACGTAAGAATGCCAGGAGTGCTGGGAGGTTCTGAACAAAACTCAATATTATGTGTAACTTGGTATAGGAAATATAGGATGCTGAAAATATATGCTCAGTCAGAAATGGTTTATTAATCGATTAGAAACAATAATTAAGGGTCGCAAGGGAAAAAATACTCACAGTGTGATTGCGTCCCTGTTTGGGAGAGACAAGAGAGTATTTTATTTGAATTTTAACAATTCAGAGAAATATGTAGTTCCCCTAACACAACATTTGGGAAAAAATCCGACTCGGTGGTTATTACGCAATCACCACTGAATTCCTATCTGGGGTAGCCACTCCACAGTTCTATAATTGTTAGTGTCAATTGAGGTGTCCACTCAGCAGAATCACCTTGAAGGTTTCAAACTTATGAGTGGAAATAACCGTTGCGTTAACCATCCTGTACCACTCAAATATCACTCAGTAGTCACAATCACTTTCAATAGAGTATGATAGTTTCGGTAACGTTCTAGTCACCCTCAATGTGGCAGGCACCTGATTGTGATATGTGATGATGCTTGCCTCGTTCTTGACAAAAGTGATTGCCACAGTTCTCATTCAATAAAAGTCACTACAAAGTTATAATAACCTTAAAAATTCACCATCAAGTGACCGATATACTTACGTCTTATACTCATAGTCGATCGAGTGTTAGAAATGAATCAGGCAAAATGAAAGAATGAGAATTATTTGTTATAAAAATATGTTGCAGAACAGAGATTGAGCTACATATTGATTACGCCAGCGCAGTCAGTTGTTTAACATGTCTAGTGTTAGCTACCACATATCCACGTTTTTGCCAGGTCACCACAACGTAGGTGGAATGTAGCTATATGTGATCCAGGATTTCCGCAGCTGGTGCGTGATAGAACCGTCTATATCACGTGGTAGTGGTGGTGGAGGTCAAACACCTCAGAGTATTCTAGAATTGTGGCCATTATAACACATAATACATATTTTATTCATGTTTACTGCTACAATTTTACCAATCCCTAGAGTCGCAAATACGAATAAAGTATGTGAGCTGAGACCAATAAATATGATATCAGTTATAGGCAAAGTACTGGAAAAAACGGTCTACAATCAAATTGTGGATCACTTGGAACGCAATAAGGCTATCACATGTGTTCAGTCAGGGTTCCGTAATAAGCATAGTTGTGAAACCGCTTTGCAATGTGTCCTCCATGATTGGAAGAACACTTTGGAAAAAAATTTGATGACAGTGACAGTTTTTCTTGATTTGCAAAGGGCTTTCAGACTGTTGACAGAACCAGAATATTGAAAAAATTGGAAGCTCTCGGAATTGTAGATGCAGCATTACAATGGATTGCGTACTATTTGGATAATCGGAAACAAAAGTTACGACTTGACCATGTTACATCTAGCATAATCGATATTAATATAGGTGTACCTCAAGGTAGTGTTCTGGGTCCTTTATTGTTTCTAGTGTATATAAATGATATGGTTGAGGTAGTGAATGGATGTTGTATACACCTATTTGCTGATGACGCTGTTATTTATTGTACTGGATATAACCGTTCGATATGCTTCAATACAATTAATGAAAATTTAGAAGCTACACAATTACTGCTGTGGAAATTTGTTGAAAACAAATACAAACAAAACTAAATGGATATTGATCAGTAGAGAAAAAATGTATAAGGAAGTGATGAAGCCAGCACCGAAATTGTCTATTGGTGGTGTCCAGAAAGAGTTGGTTGAGAAATTTAAATATTGAGGGGTATGAGTTGATAGTCAACTGTACTTCAATGATCATGCAAAAAATGTGATGAAAATAATTGCCATAAAAATCAACTATTTGAGGAGATGTTCTCAGCATCTTACCCAATGGGGTAAAATTATAATTTACAATTCTCTTATACTCCCTCATTTCAACCACTGTGCCACTGTGCTTTATCTGGTGAATCAAAATGTGCTAAACAGATTACAGAAATTACAAAATCGAGCCATGCGAATTATTCCTTGTTGTGCACGAGATACGTCGATAAATTCAATGCTAGATACCCTCAATTGGTTACCGGTTAGGAATTATCTATTATATCACTCCCTCATATTCATTCATAAGATTAAAACCGGTATGACGCCTGAGTATTTGCAGAATATTTCAATCCTCAATCAGGAAGTTCATGAGCACCACACTAGATATAGAGGCAACCTTCGTGTTCACCTGGTTAGCAGAACATATAGCCAGAATTCCATTTTTGTCAAAGGTGTAACCATGTACAACAGAATTCCAATTGATGTAAAAAATTCTGGAAGTCTTGATATTTTTAAAATTAGGCTGAAGAAGCACCTCTGTACGAACATATTGTAACATCATTTTTTTTTTTATGTTGTGTATGTTCTGCATGTTTGTTCATTTTGCTACATATGTTCCTTTGTGAGTACCTATATACATATTTTTTACGAATTTCATATTTTTATATTATCATATTTTTTTTGTGTTACTCATTGTACTTGATATTAGTTATATGACTAAATAAACGATTTATATATATATATATATATAATATATATATATATATATATATATATATATATATATATATATATATATATATATATATATATATATATATATATATATATATATGTCCAGAGGTTTGGCCTACATTGAAACGTTGCACAGAATCGTTTCTTTCAAAACGTTGCACTCAATTCGAACTTGAAATTTTACTCTATCTCTCCCAAGAAAGTTACACATCAATAACTTGCTTATAACTCAATTATGGAAAATTTCACTAATCGTGGACTGATATTATACCCATCCATCTCCATATGCAAGTCTCAGAAAATAGTGACGACCGTTGAGCCTGTTATCGATACAGGCAAACGAGATAATTTTGCCAACGATTCAAAATTGCTTTTTTGGAATAAATTCATCCATATTGGAGATTGCAAAAATGAATGTTCCAAATTTTGATCGATCAAATCATAAGCCTTTTCTTGGAGTTTTGTAATTACTTGCAAGTAAAAGTGTTATTTTTAATTTAAATTCAATATATTTACATGCTGTATATTTGTCTCTTAGTATATTTCTTCCATTGGATTTGTGGAATGCAATATGTTTCTTAAAGACAGAACCCGAGTGTTATCCGCTTCACCAGTATATAGGATAGATGAATAGGACAATATATCAAGAAAAATACAGTGAGAAATTGAATATGAAATATAAATAATATACCTAACAAAATAATCTTGATGGCTGTCACTTTTTCAATTTTGTTTTCAGATTGTGGAAGGTAATGATCCCAAAAAGTATCAAGAATAAAAATAATAACTTGAGTATTTCGAAAATAGGTTAAATTATACTGAAATTCCGATAAAAATTTATTAATAACCCATAGAATTTATTTTGAATGATGGACAATTATCCTCAATTCTGGAGAAATAATATGAAAATATTTTTAGAAATTTTTAGTTTTTTGTAACATTCCAGACAGAATCAGGATTAATTACATTATTTTAAAAATTTCCAATTTAGATGGACATTAATAGCTTTACCGACCGGCTAAATGTTTTGATGTATTTCCGTCATAACAAAACTGTAATAATGAGAGGCACTGACTCTGTCCATCCTATTATCACAATATATTAATCGTATTGCATCGAAATTACTTTGAATGGTCCTCTAATATATCATTCCTGTTCAATCATTAACATGTATTCATTGGGAATTGAATGGGTTCAGCAGTGATGCCTCGTAAATCCATACAAGAAGGGTATTTCAATTGTACATTGTATACCTAGTAGGAGAAGCTGAATATTTCCGGACGACCAAAAAGATTGTCTCTCGAGGCGCAAGCCAAGAATGTGGCTTAACCTACGAGGTATATATATTATTTTTCAGAAAAATGATAATTATTCAAAAGACATAAATTATTACCATCAACTCCTCAAAATTTGTAAATACGCATTATTTATTTTATTCGAAATGAAGGATGTCATGGAATATTTGTTTTGTGACAAGGAAACAAAGTAATATTGAATTCTTCTCAAGCTTAAGAAGTTGAAATTGAATTCGTCCACAACAAAATGCATGATTATACAAAGACGAAAAAATTATAAATTATATAAAAAAAAACTAAATCATCATGGAAAATGAAAAAATGAGTTCGTGCAAAAATTGGGATGCAACTCGACCAACACTCAAGCTTGAGCCAACACATTGATTACTCAAATTAAAAAAATTGGTTTTCTCATAGAATATCTACAAAACTTCTTCTTAGATGGCTAAATATTAAATAAATAAAATATAAAAGTATGTAATTGTGTTATTGGAAAGAACCATCATATTGTATCAGGTATTTCCATTCGAATATGATCACATCAAGATGGATAATATTTATTTTTGAATGGAATTATGTTATACGCGTTTGTTATGATTGGTGAGTTCGTTTTCAACAATCCTTGATTACAATTGAGTAGAACATATATTGACTTCAATGAATTCTACAGGAGGACAATATGTCGACAAAATAAAAAATAATATTGCAATATATAACGTATGTGGTATTGATCGCCCAAGGTTGAAGTTTGGGAAACTAGAAGTTACTGGCGGATGAGCAAAATGTCAATTATAATAATAATAATAATAAATATACTTCAATGTCAGTAAGAGTAAATCTTGTGGACAAAGCTTGAATATAGAAGTATTACTGATGATTACAAGATTTATAAAAAATATCTAAAAATAAGAGTTGTCAGTATTGTTAAAAAATATAAAATATATATATATATACGTACACACACGCCCATATATATACACAAAACATACATATATAGACATGTATATACATATAAACACGTATATGTATACACACATAAACAATTTACATATAGACACAAACACATCTACAACTTAGTGACGTCAACTTAAAAACTTACATGGATTCAAATATGCACCCTGTCAATCAAATTTATCATTGTAAAACTCCTGCAAGTTGTAATAGGGTCTATCTGCCAGAAACTTTTTAATAATTTTTCTAAAGTTTGTAATGTTCATATTCATGTCCGCCTCCCTTATGTGCGAGGGGAGGTGATTGTACATCTTAACTCCATTGTAGTAAATCGAATCTCTGATCATGTTTGATGAGGGAATTGGCAATTTCAACATGTGAGAGCGGGTGTTGTAATGACTACCTGAAGCCTCGAACATAGACACATCCTTGTATATGAGACAAACTGATTCTAGAATAAATAACGCAAATACTGTTAGTATTTTTTCTTCAACAAATATGTTTCTGCAAGAATCACGGGGTTTTAGTTTACGCAAGTACCTTAAAGCACGTTTCTGCAGTACCAAGACTGATTGAAGTGCCGATGAGTTGTTAACACCCCAAAAAGGTATTCCATAACGTTAATGGGACTCTATTAGGGCGTAATATACAGTTTTGGCGATTTTAGATCCCAAATTCTACGAAGTTACTCTCAGTGCATAGCATCCAGCAGAATTCTTGCTTTTGAGATGCTTGATATGTCCGTCGAATTTGAGCTTATTATCAATATGGATACCTAGGAATTCAGTTAGAGGCTTGTGCTCGATCAATATGTTATTACTAAATGTAAGGTCGTCAAGAGAGCATCTGAATGAAATGATGTTTGTTTTTGTTGTATTGAAGAATAACAAATTTGCATCGCACCATTCCTCAATTTTTTTCATATCAGTAGATATTGAGTCGAGTAAGGTGTTAGAATTCTTGCTGTTCCATAATATCGTGGTATCATCCGCAAATAGGGTGAATTTTCCAGATATGTTCAAGTTGGTTAGGTCGTTTATGTACAACAAGAACAGAATGGGACCGAGAACTGATCCTTGAGGCACTCCGGACTTAATTTCCTTTCTTTCAGAAAGTTCTGTTGTTCTCACCATTTGATTCCTACCCGAAAGGTAAGATTCAAACCATTTGTACGTGGTTCCTCTGCAACCATACTGGTGGAGTTTTCTCAGTAAGATTTTATGGTCGACACAGTCAAACGCCTTTGACAGATCGCAAAAGACTGCAGCAGCTACATTACCGGCATTCAGCTTTGAGTAAGTGTCATATAGAAATGAAAAAATAGCATCATTCGTGTTTTTATTATTTTGAAAACCAAACTGATTTTCACTCAAAATGAAGTGGCGTTTTAAGAAAGCGGTTAAACGTATTTTTACCAGTTTTTCGATGAGTTTGGCCAAAGTTGGTATGAGGGCGATCGGGCGAAGATTTGAGGGATCATATGAGTCTCCACCTTTGTATAGTGGGATGACAACTGAAGTTTTCAGGAAGTCAGGAAAAAGTCCTTCATGAAATGAGTTATTGATTATAGACACAAGTGTATTGAGAGCATTGAGAGGAAGATTTTGGATGATTTTAATCGAAATTCCATCATAACCACTTGCGTTTTTGTTTTTTATAAACCTCAAAATTTCGACTAATTCGTCGATGTTTGTATCATATAGAATTAGGTTCTCGTCAATATTGATACCTTCTAGATTCATCATGGGATCGTAAGGAATAGTTATTTTCTCATTCAGTTTTTGTGCAATAGAGCAATAATAGTCATTGATTTTATCAGGACTGAGAGTTGTCACAACATTTTTCTTCTTGGTTTTTCCCGTAATATCAGTAATAATAGACCAAGTTTCTTTCATTTTATTGCTTGATTTATCAATTTTTTGGAATAGTGGATTTCCTTTGCTTTTTGATGGTGGATCTATATATTCTGCGGTAGGTGTTGAAGTAGACATGGAAGCTTTGATTATCGGTGAACTTCCGTATGGTATGCAATGAACGTATGTTTTTGAAGAAATTTTCAATCCTAATGTAACCCAGGGTTTTTTTGTTTTATTTTAATTTTTTGTATAGGAAATGATTTGTCGAATATATTCAGTAGCGCAGTGTGAAAAGTGAGAAAGGGGTCATTTTGCAACAAAACACCCTCCCACTCAAACTTGAGGCAGTTGTGATAAAATCTATTAAAATTTGCTCTATTGTAAAGTCTACCGCGTTTACATTTCCGTTTTGTGTTCAAAGAGTCAAGGAGCACAGAACAGGTTACTGCCTCATGATCAGATAATCATGACGGTATCAGTGAACATGATACGTTCTGCACATCATAATTGCTACAGACATAATTAATACAAGTATTGGATAATTGAGAAAGACGGGTATCTGAATCAACGTGCATACTCAAGTCAAAGCTTAAAAGTAAGTTCTTAAGTGAGTCAGTATCTGTTGATTCATCATTGTTGAAATTTATGTTGAAATCGCCAGTCAATATTAAAGATGAGTTAACAGATAATTCAGATAACAGAGAGTTGAGATTATTGAAAAAAATATTCACATCAGCAGAAGGTGAACGGTAGACACATAAAATATATAAATTGAGTTTTTTGCAGTGGCATACAGAAAACTCAAATGTTTTGTCTTCGGACAGACCTTGGAACTTGTCAACTTGGATGAAGGTCAAATCAGTGAGAGCTGAGTTTCTAATCAGTATGACAGTTCCGCCATGATTGGAACAGTTTCTGGAGTATCTTGAGATTTCAGTGTAGCCAGGAATGCTAATTGGTTCCATCTTATTACACCAATGTTCAGTAAGCAAGACTATTGTGGGAAATTGGATGTCATTCAGAAATAAATAAATTACGTAGAGACTGAATATTCAATAAAACTAAGGTAAGGGATTTACAGTCTGAGTGTTGAATACCATTATTAAGGTTTTCGAATGAACTAATGGGACTGGATTTTTCCTTGAATTTAACAGTACTAGATTTTCGTTCTTCTATTAGACTTTCACTAGTCTCTTCAAAGAAGGGTCTAAAAAAGGATCGGTGATAACGTTCTCGACTGAGACAAATTTCAAATTTTTTACTTGTTTCTTTCTTAGTATAATGTTCAAAACTTTTTTGACAATTTCTTTTCTGCTTATCATCGAGCCTTTAACATTATTCAAGTCAAAAAAAGAGATATCACCTTCGGCATAATGATTTAATTCATGTGAATAATCATATAATTCGAGGTTGAATTTGTAAATAAAATCATTAAGTTCTACAATTCGGAAAAATTGCTTTTTCCTGAGCTTGTTTACTACATGGTACTGAATATGAAGGTCAACTATGTACAAACACAGAATATTGTTCGAGACTGACTTTGTGTGTATCTTTTTTTTCTCAAATCATTTTCAAAATTGGAAACATGAAATTTTATTTCTTGTGTACAAACCATTTGTTGATTTTCAACCGACGAAACCAAAAAAGGAGGAGGTTCTCTAGTCGGGGCGTATATTTTTTTTTCATGTATTATCACGCATGACCTTTTACAGAGCGGTTCGATTCTGATGATTCATTTTTCATTGAATAGGAAGTGCTTCGAAGTTGGTCCTATCGAAATTTGAAAAAAAAAACTATCCCTAAGGGTAGCAAATGGAAGATATTGATCGTTCATCCTCTGAATTTTGGTCCGTTAACCGATTCTATCAGGCATAAATTTGTAGTGGGTCTTTCGATTTGAATAATTTCCTTTTCATTAGATAGGGTATACCTCATGGTTGATCATATTTCAATTTGGAATGGAATAATCCCCCCTGTGGGTAGTAAAATGAGGATGATTGATTTTTACTTGTGAACATTGGCACACATACGTAGTTGACATTGAAAGATCCTCTGCATCCGTCATATAATTACATTCTATGAAAGGATGGAATTATATACAAAGTGATGGAATCAACTAACCAGAACTTCAAATAATAATTCAAATTATATAACAATAAATAGTTGAAAGAGATGATCATATTATTCAACAGTTGATAGTTGGAGTAAGCTAGATAAGTAAGTATTTTGGAATTATTCAAAAATTAAGTAACAAAAAATTAAACCGACGAAAAAATCAACTGAAAAGCAAAAAATAAAGTAAACTCTTTATTCTTAATGATAATTGAGCTCCTAACTAATGTAGTAACTATTTTGAGTCGGCGCCAAACAAACTGCAATTGAATTAGATGAAGCGTAAAATATGGAAGCGAGATGCATAGCGGCGTTTTAATTACTTCTTCAAAGTTATATAATAATCTTCGATAATTATTTGTTTGGCGCCGAATCGAAATAAGTTACTAACATTAGTTTAGGAGCTTAATTATCATTAGGACTCAAAAGGTTTATTTTATTTTCTGCTTTTCAGTTTATTTTTTCGTCGGATCAATTTTTTGTTAAAAAGTTTTTTTTATTCAGTTGTTCATTGCGAGCGCTCATTGAGAATTCTATGACATGGCTGTTCATCTTCATTTACTGATTTTTCCAAAATGTTTTAGTATTATGTGAGTCGCGAAGATCAGAAATATACACCGTTTCCATCAAAATATCCAGTTTCAATCATCTGATTGAATTCTCGCTGGATGATTTGAATACTTCGGAGAATGAACGAAAAAATTATTATAAATTTCTACAAATTTATTTAGCAAATGAATTCCTGATGGAATAATTGAAGAAGGGGATAATCCCAATAGACCAAGAGCCAGCAAAAAGCACGTACGATAAGCTCAAAGCTAAAACTCTTTGAGGAATAAGCCATTGTTATAAATAACCCGCCTGCGCAAGTTTGGCGGCCCATAGGTATCGGCGTTGCGCTGCGCACTTTTTTGAATGTGTGAAAAAAAACTATGCCGTCGGGGAATGGGCTCAGCGCTTATTTTTGTTTTATATTATACATAAGATAGCCAAAGTATGCTATGAGTCAAATTGTCATATTTTTATGCTCTCTTGAAAAAAATGTCTCATTACCGATTATGACCAAGCCATTCTGTTTCGGTGTCGCTAAGTACCCGCCATACTGATTCAAAAATGTCAAATTTTTCACTAACCATGTATCATATGCAAAAGTATGGCAGTCCGTTTTAATGAACCCCCGTGGTCCATTTTGATGAATAGAAACGATGCCATACTGATAGGAGGTCTTTAGATGACCGCCATACTGAAAAAACTATTTTTTTCTTCAAAATATTCATAATATCATTGGTAAATTGATTTGTTGAAAATATAAACAGGATGTTCATAAAATCAGATGTGGAATCATCTGCGACTGAAAGATAAACTTTAGTCACTATCTTCCATCGTCAAGATAACCTCTTGTGGGGTATTCATGTTGAAAAGGGAAACATTCTCAATTGAATATTGATAGAAAGATTTTTCTGTGAATTGAAAAATCCCCGATTAAAATGAAGTTATTTTTGTGAATGTCTGACGAAAACAGCTACTTCCCCGGCTAAACCGCTGGACATTGAACTACATCTGATAGATATTCTGAAAGGTCTAACTCAAAGAAAAATCGAAATTGAATTTGCATTTCCATTCAGATAGTTATTTGATTTTCTATTCCAGTCTTAATTAAGAACTCATAAAGATGAATGAGGCAAGAAGAATGTTTTCCAAAGAGTACTCACAGAAATCATTCGTAACATTGACGCAGGAGAGACATCGCATTCACTAGTCTTCAATACATTTTGTCGACGAAAATCTATTTCACTCACGATCATCAGGAAGACCGGAGAATAGAAACACATTTTCAAGAAGCAATCTCACTTTGCAAAGATGGAAAAGTTAATCATCTTTGCAAAGTGAGATTGCTTCTGAAATGTGTTTCATTCTTCGTCTTCCTGATGATCGATGAAGCATAATCGACAAAATTATTGAAGACTAGTAATGTCTCCTGCGTCAATGTTACGAATGATTTCTGATACCTTTGAAACATTCTTGCCTCATTCATTTATAGTAAGACTGGAATAGAAAATCAAATAACTATCTGAATAAATCAAATCAATTTCAATTTTCTTGAGTAGCCTTCGATATCTATCAGATGGTCCAGTTCAATGAACCCGGGAAGTCATTTTTGATCAGACATCCAAATAACTTCATTTAATCGTGACTTCAATTACGAAAAATCTTTCTATCAATATTCAATTGAGAATGTTTCCCTTTTCATCATTGGTAAGTTCTGGGAAAATGATTCTTTAGTCTCCACATCAATGAATGATTGATATGAAATCATTGGTTTATTTGCAACGGTTTATGATGAATTAGGACCTATATAATTCATTGAAAGAAATCAAATACAGAAAAAGTAGTTTAAAATACATGTATCATCATCGCTATCTACATCTGATGAAATGTGGTAGTGGAAATTATCACTATCTTCGTCGTCTTCTTCTTCATCCCAATCATCAGTGTCCTCGCCAGAGCTTGCAGTTTCTGCAATTGTTACAAATTGGTGATATTCAATTATATAATTAAATCAGAACTGTTGAACTATAACAATGGTGTATTTGTTATCTTTTGAAACTATAATGAATTTCCAAGTATTTTTTCTGCATGATTGTAAATGTAAACTTATATATAAACCTTTGTCTTCTCACCCTCGTACCAATGGAAAGGGTAAGCGCCTCTAACAATTTCATCATAACCACAGCAGAACGTAAGATGATGGTATTGTGATGTGCATTGCACCAAATGTTGCTGACGGAAAGGACCCTCATCAACTATTGGAATAATTCGGCTCTACATGGTGGAATAAAAGAGGCATCGAAATTTTCAACGACTTTATCGAATGCCTGATTGGTGTTTTCGATAAATTGGAGGACATGATATCGGTATGGCAATTTTTGTATTCCGACAATATGTTCAAAACATGAGTATGACACTCATGACTAGTGAAATTGACAACTTCAAGAGTTAACTTCTCACGTTCGGACATCCAATCGGTATGGTACTTAAAATCAATCGATACATGTTTTTCCAGGTGTGTGTCTATGATATATGGACTAGTGAAAAATTTGTCATTTTTGAATCAGTATGGCGTGTACTTAACGACACCGAAATAGTTTGGCATGGTCATAGTCGGTGATAAGAAATTTTTTCTAGCTTGGGTGGAAAAATTAGTTTGAGCTCATATTACAAAGGAGCATAAAAACCTCACATTCAATTGAGTATGGCGGACAGTTTGAGACCTGCATCGCTTTCCTTTGGTTATCCTATGTATAATATGAAAACAAGAATTAGCTTTGAGCTCATTCCCCAAGACCCTCGTTTTTTTTTATACCTACAGGCCGCCATCCTTGCGCTGCCCTATTATTTATAACACTCAAAAAAATTTATACTACTCAAAAAAAATTTGGCTTTGAGCTACTTATACGTGTTTTTTTGCCGGCTCTTGGTCTAGCCCAAGCAATGATCAATCGAAAGTGGTATTGAAAATCATAAACAGTAAATTTGTTGACATTGATTGATCGTTCAAATATATAAAAACATATTTTGTAGCATAAATTTTTTTTTCCAATGTGTTTTCAGTGACTTGGAATCCACATTTCCAGAATAATGGAAAATTATTTTTTCGTGATTATATAATCTTATAATAAATACTCATTTGAAATTTTGCAGAAAATAACAGGTTACAACGGAATTTTATAATCAGAACTATGTTATAAACAAGATAATGCAAAATAATTAATAAAAAAAACTTTTCAAAAAAGCTTTATTTAAATACCCTATAAGTACAAAATAATTGCTTTGGTGTGTGACGTAGTTTTCCGTAGTTATAGATTCAAAGCTTGCCGGCAAAGTTTCATTTCGAATACAGATGCGACAAGCTTCAGAATCTATAGCTCACGGAATGACCTACATCACATCCAAAGCAATCAGTTTGTACTTCTCAAGGTATTTGAATAAAAGCTTGTTTTTAAAAAGGTTCTTTTATTAATTATTTTATTTTGTGCTTTCTAGTGAGTACCCCTCAATCTATGCATTTTTGTTGAAGTCGTTTTTATAAGGCCTTCTTCCTGTAAGTTCTGGGCTATCTAGTTCTTCAACAAGGAGACCATCTAAAGATTAACTTGTTTGTCATCCTGAAGCTACCATCTTCAATTCATGAATGTTGACAAAAAATCAATAATCTTTGACTAAATTCATAATCTCCGACCCCAAAAACCCGTAAAACCCCCATACCAATCGGACCATGATTACAAAACTCGTTCGCCATCTTGAATTTGTGAATTTTGACAAAAAATTCATAATCTCCAACCCCGAAAACCCCCACATACGAATAGAATCGGACCATAATCACAGAAATCGTCAGACATCCTGAGGCCGCCTTTTGATTCTATAATTCTGGCAGAAATTCATGATTTTCGACCCTGGAAACCCCCACATACCAATTTTGAATCGAATCGGACCATAAAGACGAATCTCGTCCGCCATCTTGGAGCCGCCATTTTATTTTATTTTTCTCTTACAAATGCATAATGCATTGCCACGGGAACTATGAACACCTACCAAATTTCACGTTAATCGAACAACTAAGAGTGGGTCAAATTTAACTTGAAAGATTTGATGATATCGGTACAGCTGAAACTCAAATAAAAGCTTGTAATTTGTAAAAAACGTCGATGAGACATTCCGCTTTCTCTCCAGAAGCTCTCTGTCTATATTTTTGTTGTTATTTGTATGTGCAGGGTACTAGAAAGAAACGTGATTAAGGTAACTGTATTCTCTTCTCTAAAGTCGAGCTCCTGCTAAAATCCTGGAGTCTTTATTGCAATATGCATATGTGATCCATCAGTCTGACACCCAGCTACACAAACTGTGCGGAAAATAACTCATCAAATTTCTATCGGATTGAGATCAGAGCAAAAAATTGGCGAAACATCCGAAGATAAACCATTCGACCTTGTGTGTGGATGCGGAATGTTAGACTGCATTAGGAAGCAGTGCAAATCGGACATAATGGAACTAGCAGAGCGTCTACAGTGTCGGCGATAATCCCGGAACAACGGCAACCCGTCGGAGAAGATTTCCACAGATTAATCACTTTTTGTTGCTGTCCGTTATACGACGCATTTGGTCTGGAGCTGTAGCTCGGTTCGTCCACTCAGGATGATCATTCATTAGCATATTGTACACGATAGGAGCTTTTCCGACTTGATCCTTGAACGCTGGATATTTTTTTCCATCATAAATTCATATATCTGCACATGTCGAGCAATTTGAAGAAACCCTCCAAAACCGCTACTAACAACAAGTATAGTTCAAAACCAAGTATCGCAAGTCATAAAACAACTCAAAATATTGACTCTAAAGTTGCATTCAACGGTAATAGGGACCAGGGAGTAAAAGTATTTTTTCAATTTTCGTGAGTAAAATATGACATGTTCCAACTCAAATCAGTAAGAGAAGATGTACTTTCAATCACTAGTGATTAGAAATATTATTTTCACAAATGATCAAAAGTGTAACATAGGTTACCAATGAACAGCCATCATAAACATCGCTCATAGCGCAGCAACGGCGTTGAATTATTCGTATCGAGCAGGGTGGTTTCCAAAGTCAATGCAACACAAGCAGTGGTGGTGCAGATTTCCATTCTAAGTAGGCTGGTTGCAATTTTGTCAATTACATAAATAAACCAACATTTTTAAAAATATCCTCCGCGAAACATAGTTCAGATAATATTTTTGCTGTAATTGGGGCTGTGAGCGGTATGTTCATGCATACATATATAGTATACGTTAATTTAATGGTAAACTGCTTGTAGGAAAATGGGAAGTGATAGTGATTTTGAATGTACAACCCCCCCTTCCAAGTTAGAGCTCTAGCACAAAACGCAACATTGGAGTTATTGTCTTTAAAATCTCAGAGTTTGTATGATAAAATATAAAACCATTTTTCAAAGTAGATGACACAGAGAAACATTGAAAATATTTCGGAAAACGTAGTTCTTTAATATTTTTCGAAAAAATCCATCCCTTGAAAGCCATCGACTTTGGTCGAAATCGAATTGTGGGAATCGACATTGTCAATAAAACGAAATATCAACATCATTACGTATCTGAAATCAATCAAAATCAATTGCATTTTCAGTGCAAATATCTGCTGGTTGTTGGGTGAACTTAATGATGCTAGGCCTGGATTGACTTGGTTCGATTTTTGGCGTGACTGACCAGCTGGAATTGGTATGGCTCCGCCTGACTGTACTCTGCATAGTTCGAATCAGTTGGAGTGGTCTGGGCAAGGCTCAGCCTGACTAGACATGGCATAGCTTGGCCTGATTGGGGTTGATATGGCTCAGATTGATTGGAAGTGGGATAGTACAACTTGACATAACTGGGCTCCCGAAGACTTGGCTTGACTGGCTTAGTTATCATGTTTTCGTTTCATCTTCTCTGAACTTCTCTTGGAGTGGTACAAGGCTTACGACCCTTCAGCATTCCTTACAGGGGTTATTATCTATAACGATAACAAAATTTCAAATTGTGAATATAATACTATCAGCGAAATATATGACAAGATAAAGGAAAAATAATAAACCTCATTACTAACAAATCCTGCAAACAAGTTTCTATGTGCTTCACAAATTCCAAATATAATCGTTATAACCATGTTTTTACCATAATCGCTTTGTATAAAAAAGAAATTCAAATACTATTGAAGTATTCTTTTGTTTCCGTAACAAACCCATTACTATTTCTGAAAAAAATCATCATATTCACTTTCTCACTCTGAAAAACCACCTTTTTTCATTTGCAATTATGAATTTTTGTAATGTGATATCCTGAAATTCATTGTCCAGGAGTAAAAACAGGATACAACTAAACAATTCCACAATCGCATTTCACATTTAACCACATTCATTTATATTCGATCTCATCCGAATATTCAACCACTAAAACACTGTGCACAGTTTCTGAACTAGTTTTCTACTTCACCCGTCAAGTTGAATCGACATGTCGACCATGGCCTTATTTCCTTGTTTCCTTTTTCCATAAATCATCCCCTTTTTAATATCAAAATCTCATGACCGAAATATTGTTCGTGAACATTCCTTAACATCTACCTAAAACATGAAATGAAAATTTATTAATTAAGCTTCAACAACTGGACTCCATGGGTCATTATATATCAAAATGCGGCTCACGTGAATCACATCCGTTTCCGCATTTTTTGTCGGTCCCAGCTTTACTCTATATGTAACTGAACTCAGAGGCGTGAATGACTTAACTTTTTTCCCCAAAACTTCCACCAAAAAAATTAGTTTGCTTCCTCCTTCCATATATATTCTAATACAATTCCTAATTTGACTAATTATACTCCAATAACATATGTAGGACTCCCGAATCGCGGGACTTTTACTCCGCCAGCTGGTGTCCTTCCCCCTGATAGAGAAATTCTGCGGTCCTCTTCTACAGAGCCAAAAGCGTATAAGACACGTATCTAATAACACAAAAAATACCTATAAAGGGTGCCATAAAAAACTCCCGAAAATTGCTCAACAAACTTAACTAAATCGCCTGTACGAAAAAAAAATGAACAGTAAAATCGCCAACAGTCTGCAGGAACTACCGTCTTACGGAATCACATTGTAGGTTCTATCCTCAGACCGTTCTCGAACAGCATCTCATCTGCTGCTATCAGATGACCACGCCCCTATCCTAACGAACCTCCTATCTCCCTGCAAAAAAATTATCCACTATCACCCTACCTTAACCTCCGTATTATCCCAATCATGGTCCCACCTCGACCTACGATATGCCCATTTCCTATTGAGCCACCAATTCCTCAAAGAAATATTCAATTTGGTCCTACCTTGACCCCCTAAAACAACATCTTCTTCAACATCATAATGGCCCTGCCTTCTTCAGCAGAATATCTCCACGGGCCCACCCTTTTTCGGCGCAGCTACAAAAAGGCTACTCACTCTGCCTGCAGACTAATATCGCTATAACGAAACTATAGTTGCCGACAAACAACTACTTCACGGGCACACACCCTAACGAAGATTGAATTGCAATCAGCAAATATTAATTTTTTTACCAATAGTTTTCTGTATACAATCGCACTTTTCATTTTCCGAAGCCCTCTGTTCTCAATAACTCAAAAATAATCTGTCTCACAAGCAGACAACCACTCTTATCGACTGCTTACATCCAGCAATAAGGCCTGAAATCGGTAACTGGTTCTACAGCAGCAGAAACTCTTCATCAAAAGCTCCTAATTTCATCCAAACAGCCCCTACTACTCAATCCTGCTTTTCTCAGCAGCTCACAAAATCACCATCAATCAGGAGCAAAACAAAACGCAAAATCCACAACAGCTTCTTTCAACCGCCGAAATTTTCAACACAGGCTAATTGGGGCCCACTTTCCACTCAATACGGTCCTATTCCTCACAACTGCCCTTCCTAACCACTCATAAAATATTTTCCATTTGGGCCTAGAATTTCTCCAATATCTAAATTTCTCATCCACAAAAAAGTGTTTTCCACAAAATAAATCCTTGTCTCATTCCTAAAATAAAAGAATCAACCATTTATCCCCAAAACCACCAAGTGTAAATCTCCCAAATCTCCTATTAACATCAACAACAAAACAAAACAAAATAATTCCCCAAGACCTGAAAAAGATCTTGAAATTCGCTCCATCAAAAATCATATTCCCAATCGAAAAACAACTTATCCAAATTTTATAAAAAAATCACTACGAAAAACACATACACAAAATATTATTTTCCTGAAATTAAATCGTTAGAATAACTTTTGCATCAATAGCGTTTACTTATTATTTCCATTGAAAAAATCGTGTTCATTCTACCATATAGCGTATCTTCGTCAAAGTTATTATTCAAAACGCGATTATTGAACATACGGTAGAAGCGATTCATTTACAATAAAACATAAGGGTCTGCAAATTCTACCTAGCTGTACCGGGATCTAGGTCAAGTTCGAGTCCTACTGTGAAATTGATGATACTGAATATATCTATTTCTCAATATAATTTCGAATGATTACAAAATTGAAATTGATTCATTATGAAGAATGGATCCACAAAAAAAAACGGCACCTCCACCACTAGTCGTGGAGAGGTACCGGGATCGTTGCTTGGCACCTCCACCACTTTTCGTGAATTGGGGTTTGTTCACGACTAACTAGGTAGATTCTGACCCTTTAATGATTGAAAACACTTTGCAAAAAATATAGAAAAATATATATTTCGAAAGGATTACAGGAATTAAATGAAAAATGAAACAATGAATCCCTTCTAGTACCTAGTTATGAATTTCAAATGTATAGAGCAGATATTTTTACTGAAATAAATGTGACATCATATTTCAAAAATATTACACTTTAATCGTTCATAATTGGAAGATATATGAGATCTTCTTCATTCCTTGGAAAAAGTCGTTCATTCAGATTATGGCAAAGAAATATGAATACTTGCCATTTTTCGAAAAAAAGAGCTGTTTTAAGAAAAACTAGTAAACTTAACCATAGGATATACTTGATGACATTTGTAGAGCCTTCGTTGGTGCTTCCTATGGATCGATCATGACATAATCTTGATCACAGCCTTCAAATATGGATTTCACAGTAAAAAAATCATTGACATTAAGGCGATAAAATAGAGAAAATTATCATTTTTCGAAAAAAAAAATATGAAAAGCTATAGGACACCTTATAATGTACAAAATTGAAACGAAATATCTTTTGTATCTTTCAGTTGTCAAATGGATTTTGTTTTGAAAAAAGTCGTTCATTGAGATTATAGCGAAGAAATATTAATACTCGAAAAAAAATGCTGTTTCAGAAAAACTAGTGAACTAACCATAGGGAATATTCGATGACATTTGTAGAGCCTGTTGGGCTTCTAATGGATCGATAAAATACAGGGTGTTCCATTTAAAATACGAAAGATTCTGCAAATTTTTATTTATAATATGTTGCAAGCTGTTTTTCACCCTGTATATCACAGGTTGATTTCAGATATATCATTTGACAGTCTTACCAATGTAGAATACCTTACCAAAAAAAATTTCAATTGAACTGGGCACAACTTTATAATTTCAAATATTCTGAGTGACGATATTGGAAAAAAAACCTCTCATGCTAGAAATCTCGAAAAGCGTCAATGTTTTAGAAGTGAAATATACATAAGGTAACTTTTTTCTATTAGGAACCAAAAAAGCGAGAAAATTATAGGTTGGTATTCAAAAAAACACAATTGGGATCCGCCCAGATAAAATTGAACACCCTGTGTGACAGATAATTTTTCATTTTGTCGAGTTCGAGCAATGAGGTGATATTATGAAAATATAGATTCCTATCTGTTTCCTAAATTTCCTAAATTTCCACTGTTGCAGGACCCTGTATAACAATTATCCTGTTCGCAAAGAGTGATTCCTTTCTTCCACTGCGAAAATAAACCATTGTATTGAAGCCAAAAAAATGCAGAAACGG
Source organism: Gonioctena quinquepunctata (assembly GCA_018342105.1). Classification (NCBI taxonomy): domain Eukaryota; kingdom Metazoa; phylum Arthropoda; class Insecta; order Coleoptera; family Chrysomelidae; genus Gonioctena; species Gonioctena quinquepunctata. The sequence goes on along the minus strand of JAFIRS010000369.1, from coordinate 721,946 downwards.
AAGAAATGACAATCAAAGGAAAACTCACAAAACTGGAGCGTTTTCATATTTATCGATCAGAATAAGAAGAAGAAAGACTATTGCTATCAGTAACTTCATATTGTTAGGGAGGTTCTCTTTCATTTTGTCGAAATATTTTTGGATTTCACAATTCATCTTCTTTGAATGGAAGAATTGAAATGATTCACTTGTAGCGAAACATCATTATTGTTTCGGGAGAACTGCAACGGTTTTCCACAAAAATGTTTGCCATGAATACATACGTAAATTGGTAACGAATTTGGAGAAACGGAATTCGATGGAAAACAAAAGGGGGCTACACTATGAGTACTTGATAAAGCTGCTACTGTGGAAAAACTGGGACAATTTGATATGAATCCTCAATTCCATTGGAAATGCTCAGGAAACAAGAACATGTCTGAAAATCGTACGGATGTTCGGAAGCACTCACATTTTGATATGAATAAACCAATATACGATGAGATGACCTGAAGAAAATTGAACTCTTCGAACTGATGACTCACGTAATGGATACAGCACCTGTCATCATTAAAATTGTTTGTTTCGGTGATGAATGTAATTTCTTTCTGAAACGCAAGTCCAATAATCAAAACAGACGTTTTTTGACTGATGGAAATTCCTTACCATTTCAGGAAAAACCAAACTCGGCTCCTAAAAAGTAAATGTGTAGGTTGGAATGAATGGACTTATATTTGACAATGGCATTCCAAATGACGAACTATATCTCCTTGACAAGGCTATACACTTCCTTTTCGGATCTGATTCTCTTGTGACCTGTCACCCACATTAGAGTGACATGACTGTTCGTAGCCAGTTGTCTCAGGTAGAGAGTGCAGTCCAACAAGTTTTGTGGCTTTAGAGCCAGAGCTAGCAGTACTGCTTGACTGTCTTTCATAGCATTCTCGGGCGAAAATTTCGATAGCATGGTTTTCCGCTAAAAATTGGTTGGGGCTTTGAGAACCTGAAACTAGGATTTGTTACTCTCACTTCCAGCCCTTTCTTCCATCTTGGAACCATCAGTATACCATATTGATGCATTTCCTTCCTAGTTGAGAGCTGTTTGTTGGGAATATATGGTGGTTGTTAATAACCACTTCACAATTCACGTCGAAGTCGTGCCCAGCTGACATAATATCTGATGGCTTATACCTGGATTCTAGAGAAATATTTTTCAGAATCTTCATCACACAAGTGCAGTGGCGGAAGGTTCAGAATTACCCCTATTGCTGGAAGGGGGCACGTAAATATTTTCCCTGTGATGCCCAGGCAGGTTGACGCTGCACTTTCTGCATTTGATTCCTGCCAAAAATTTTTTTCTTCCTGCCAACATACTAATGGGACATACGTGACTATCGGTTTGATGATCGTTTGAATATGACCAGTATATATTTTGGCTTCGAACCCTTTTTCTTGCCAACATTTCTGCGGATCGTCCAGGTTGCCGGTGGAGCTCAAAAAATAATGTTTGGATATTACTTTCCATATTAGTCTTCTGTTGAATGAAATGCCAGGTATTTGACTTCCTCGGATAATTTGCTGAGTTCAATTAATTTGGTTTGTTCAAACTTCGCCTCTTTTCAATAGAACCAGCACTGTTTGTTAGGATTCTCATTTCCTCTTTGCGCATCAGCTTTTGATATTTAGGGCTATCTGCGAGCGATTGGATATTATCTAGTTATGTTTGCGCTGACGACCAGTTCATCGGCGTAATTTTGAGTCATGATCCCAGATTCATGTAACTTCACTATCAGATTTTTCATGGTCAGTGATCATAGCACTTCAACATTGCATATTTCCATCTGATCAGTCAGTTGTTGATAGTCATTTTCTCAGGATCTGTGATGGAGTCATGTGAGGTGTTATCGAAAGAACCCTATCCATGAATGCAATAGAGTCATTTCTATGGCCAAGTGTGTTTTTTCAATCCTCTCAGCTAGGCAATATAGAGCATTGATCATTGATTTGCCTGCTTGATAGACGAACTATCCTTTCGTGAAACTGTCTGTCGAATAGGATTTCATTTCTTTTATAACAGTCTATAATATTGTCCATTGTTTCTGGGAGAAGAGGGTGAGACTGATGGAATGATAAAACTTTGGTTTATCTACTGGACGTCTCCCAGTTTTGGAATAAACATCACTGTGACTCAAAATAAATCCCACAAACAGCCTTTTAAGAGGGCTCTTTATTTCAAGTCCTCTGTAACGAGCGATTCAAAAGGTTTGGAGCTCTCAATGAAACATTTTATATTTTTGATGGTGGAGATTTTCCCCGCTAGGCTTCTGCTGGACCTATCGTGGTCAGTAACAACCCCTTCCAGTTGAGCACTCTGCAGTTCGTCTTCTGTCAACTTTGAACCCGAGAAAGTATGTCCGAATGAGAACACTTATGCTTTCTTCTGGTTTTTTGCAAATCCACCGTTCGCCTTTTCAATTCGACCGATACCGTTCGTATGTTGTGAGCGTTGAGCTGGAGCCAATTCACTGATCTCCTCACTCATTGCTTTATGTTTTTTCTCGATTTTTTCCTAAGGTTGGCTTACGCTCCATTTCACCAAGTCACGTCTCTGAGACTGCCTTTTGTTTTTCCGGCAGCTGATTCCATATGCCCTCATAATAGCATTTCGAACTGCTTGTAGCTATATCAGTTTCTCAGCTGATTTGATGAATAATGTTGGTCCCCCAATGTTCTTGATATGCTTTATGAGCTCCAGTCGGTCAGTTTGTATCCTATACCCCCAAAGCGGGTTTCCGATGACTCCGATGACTCCTGAAGTCGAATCCTTTGTGATGATAATCAGACATCGGGAAGTCATCAGATATATGCCAGTTGTAAATGTGGTTCAGCAAGCCTTAGGGCAAGATCTCCTCTCTCGGAAGCATTCATGGAGGTGGGCTTGTCAGCTTCATTTGACTATAATAATAATTATTGTGAAGATCAGTGGATTTCATACCAACTTTTCGATGAGCTAAAAACTTGAAACATCAAACATAGCTCCGAACTGAATGACAATATAATATCAACTTGGTTTGAAGTCTGTCTGTTTGTTTGTAATGATGATAATAGTAAGGAGCAATCGATTTTAAACTAACTTCCCGATGAGCTAGACACTTGGAACTTCAACCATAGCTCAGAATTGGATGACAATGCAATATCGTTCTGCTTCCTTGTCTGTCTGTTATGATAATGATTGAAGTGAGGAGCAATCAATTTCAAACCAACTTCCCGAAGAGCTAGAAACTCGACATTTCAAACATAGCTCAGAACTGGATAACAAAAATATGATCAGGTGGAGAGAAATCGAAATTAACCTGAAATTCATCATAATCTAATAAATATATCCACGCACATAGGACTTAAGCAGTTTTTTTTCACCATACCACTATATTGAGAAAAAAACTTGAATGTATGAAATAATGTCTCCTAGTCCCAAACAGACTTATAACCCCATACATATTCCAATCTTAATACAGACTTTCCTACGATTTGTTATTGTGGATTTCCAATGTCCATGAAAATACTCTTGAGATTTGAAATTTATAACGTGTGGCACATGCCATAGATGATAGTGAAGGGTGCAGAAAGTAGCTGTCTTAGAGAAATCTCACGCAACAGTTCATATAATTTGCAGTGCACCAAAATTGTTATTGAATAAGGTGAATCATACTCAGGACGAACTATATGGAGTTATTAATCTGTAAGGGGTTAGGAGTCTGTATGGAACTAGAAGAAATTATTTTATCCTTCTTTGAAAACGTGAAACATTGAGAAAAATATATATTTGAGTATTCATTGATATATTTCTATAATCCAAACTTGCATCGAAATGAAGGAATTGCAAGGCTAAATAGGTTCATTCTCGGAATCGCGAGCGTATCACCTGAAGAAGTAGCAGATTACGATTCATATTTTCTATACAAAGGCTCTTATCGGGGTCTCATTCTCGATCTTCATCAATCAACACGTGAATATATTCTGAACTGATTCATTTGAAAAAGTGAGTAGTGGAATGAATGTTAATACTATTGAGATATTCTCAATTAAATATTGAATAGAAATATTTTTCTGTAATTTGAAAAATCCACTATAAAAATGAAGTTACTGTTCGTGAATATCCAACAGAAAAAAACCACTTTCCCGGTTACAGTCACGCTGGACACATCTGATATCGAAAAAGTACCCTAACTCAGAAGAAAAAATATGAAAGTGAACATTTCTATCAGATTTTCCATTCCAGTCTCAATTAAAAACTCATATAGATGAATAAGGCAAAGAAGAATGTACCCCCCAGAATTTATTTGTAACTAGGTCTTCAACATGAATACCCCACGAGAGGTTATCTTGAACGATGGAGAATAGTGACTAAAGTTTATCTTCCAGTCGCAGATGATTCCACATCTGACCTTATGAATATCTTGTTCATATTTTCAAACAAATCAAGTTAACACCATCAATCTGTAATCTCATTCCAGGGCCGAATGAATACATTTTTTCCATTAAACGTAAACAGTAAACATATTGACGCTCATACATATGCATGACTGGAAATATTTTCGAAGGTACTTGCATCATGCCTGCCAACAAAATAAGTTACATGGGTAATCGTGACTTGTGATCATCAATCATAAGACGTAGCTACCAACTTTCAGGCGCATAATGTTGCAGAAAAAATTGGGTGTATAACACCGTTTTTATTGCCATTTCTATCAGAACGTAATTACATCATTAATCATCTGAAAATTTCAAAAACTCAAATATACAATACACGAACAAAAGGAAACTGACATTGTATACGAGAGCTCGCTGACTTGAACTATAAAAAAGTACATTTTTCACAATTTCTTTCGATCAGTCTATATCAAACATATATACTCATACTCATCAGCCTTTTTTTTGAGCTAATAAATGAATATTGTCCCTTCTTGTTAATGGTGTTTATCCCAGTTTTTTGTGGGAATCTCCGATATCCGAATATCTATTCATGTAGAACGTATGAGCAGCAGTTATTAGAAATAATTCTTGGATAGCGTCAACTACGTTTGGAAATTCATTGAAAAATATCAATGCTCATATTATGCAACCGTGTATATGATTCAGATTTCTTCCCCTCCTGTGGCTCCCGAATAAATGAATAAAAATAATATTTCAATACGCATGTTGATAGGAACTTTTTATTCTCAACCAAAGCCACGTTTACACTATGTAGCGAAACCTGCTATATAGGGAAAGTTATATAACAAATGCTACATTTAGCAAAACTCAAAACGGAGAAATGTTACATAGAGCAATGTTTGATGCTACATGTAGCTTTTTCTGCTATATTCAGCGAAACTTATGTTGTCCATTCGGAGTCTGTAAGATCAAAGGAAATCCATGATAAAAGTAACATTTGCTAGATCTTGCAAATGTTATAAGCAATTTTTGTTTCTAGCGCCTGCTTATAAAACTTCTCTGCTCCATGTGACATGTGTCCAGTATGGTCCAATAGCTTTTGCTACATGTAGGTAACATTGCTAAATATAACAGGGGTCTATTTTGGTAAAACTGATGAATATAGCTTTTGCTATAGCAAAAGTTATATAGCAGGTTTTGCTACATGTTGTAAACGCAGATTTTCACGCAATGACTTAGCTCAAAGTGTTCATGGTGATTTAGGAGGGTATGCTCATTTCCGTACATATTTCATTTACAAGTCGTAATGTTGCAATCAGGCGTTCTTCTGGTGGGACTTTGTACATTACAGTATCGTGCTCAGTTAGTTTTTTCTTCACTAACTCTAATAATTTTCTGAAAGTTTTGTTTTCCACACGCAGCTTATTTTCAAATTTGTCAGGTTCATCTTCTCGAAATTGTCTGAGAAGCGGCATATGATACAACTCATTTTTAGTTACCATGTTTTAACCCATTTTGAACGATTCCTTGTCTTGTTCTTCTCTTTCTCTTCATTACTATGTACCCCATCATTCGCACTATGTCACGCAGCAATTTCGTTCAACTTTTACGCATAAATTCAAACTATCTATCACCACGAAATGCCAAAACCTCGTCTCGTTCTCTTCAATTTCAATGTTCAATCGGTCATATTTTTTGCAATGGCGAATGATCACCGATCACAGATAAATTGATAACACCCAATAATTGTTCCAAATAACAGATACGTAGGGGGAAGTTGGGTACAACAGGATGGTTTGGTAAAACAGGATACCCTGGTTTAATTCAAAACAAGTGGTACGATCTATCGGCTATGACCGGAACTGATACTCTCGATGCCTACCGATGCCCAGCAAGTCATCTACCAACCCCAGTTTCACTCTAGACGGCGGAACTGGTGGACGAGTCGAATTGTGAGGTTGAACTAAAATATTTGGCGTGCTTTCAAACGGTGATTTTTCAGTTCGCAGGTAAAATTAATTGAAGGTGAATAAATTCAGATAATACTGTGTTCGTTTACTATCGTATTGCACAAAAAATTTTAGAAATTTGAAATTTCCATTGAAATATGGTCACATGTTTCAGCAATCCACAATTGGGTGAAACCGGACACTGTGTGGTTGGGTAAAACGGGAGGTATCCCGTTTCACCCAACTACATCGTCAATGTCTTTTTCAGGCACAAAAGCAAGAAGTTCCTTACCAATGTGGTTGAACTTCTGTTGAGTTTGTGTTAGAGATATAGAAGCATACTCTATTGGATGGTTTCCCTGGGCTACAACGGCCCCTAGGCCAAATGAACTCGCATTCACTGATAAAACAGTTTCTTTCAATAAATCGAAATAAGAAAGAACAGAAGTTGATGTTACAAGCTGTTTGTGGGGATCAGAACAACGTTTCTCATTTTCCGTCCAAATCCACTCAACATTGTTACTGAGTAATTTCCGCAAAACACTCGTTTCTTGAGAGAGATTGGAGATGAATTTAGCAAGATGAACAGTCATACCTTAGATAGACGCTCCTTTGGATGAAATTTCCAAATTCCACATACTTTATGTATGTATTGTTGAGTGACTGAAATGGAATTTCATCAAATATGAAAGCCGAGAAGACCAATACAACAATCATTTATAGTAGTACATATACGATTATATCCTGTACATGAGGTAGTCAATGTGTATTGCTACATTTTCATCAACAGATGTCGATCAAATTAGGATGAACTGTCCTGATTTGAAATCTTTCATTCCCGAAATATCGGAATAAGAAACAATATTGCGAAATATTTCTAACATTTTCGACCTATGCAAAGTGAGATTGCTCCTAGAAAATGTGTTTCCCAATTCTTCCGGTCTTTCTGAAAAAGTTTTAAATATATTTTCGTCGATGAAAATGTATCAAAGACCTAATGGATGCGATGTCAGATTTGCATCAATATTACCAACGATTTCTGGTGAGTATTTCTTCTTGGAAAACTTTTTTCTTTTCTAATTTAACACTGGAATTGAGAATAAAATAACAATCTGATTTAAATTAAAATTCTTACTTTCGGATTCTTTCTTTCGAGTTAGGGTCTTTTCACAATATCAGATGATGTTCAATGTCCAGTGTGGCTTTCGCTGGGGAAGAAGTTGTTTTCTGTTAGATATTCACAAAAAATAACCTAATTTTTATCGTAGATTTTTTTATTTTCAGAATAATCCTGCAATTCGAACAATATTGTTACGGATATCACAAAAATGGTCCCGAATCCGCCCCTGTGCTGTTTACCGTCAACCCAGATTCATCGGCCGAGACGGGAGTATCCGATGACATCCTCATCGGAGAAGCTGGTAATAGCATTCTCGGGGATTCTTGTAATGTAGGTTTGAAGATATAAGCAATAAAGTTAAGTTTATGTAGTGATGTTATTGCAGTGTATTCATTGTCGTCAATTGTGTGATCAGTAAGATATCTAGTACAGTGTGAAGCGAGTATTTGGAATAGTGATTTTTGTAGTGCAGTATTGTGTTGAATTCAAAGTAAAAACAAAACGGTCATTTCAATGGAATATTTTTTTTATTTTATTCTATGACATTTGGTGTCGTATATGAGGATTTTTAGTGACTATTCGATGACAAGTAATGGTGAATACGAGAAATACATCCTACGACGAGATGGAGGCGGTAATGCAAATGATCAGGCAACAATTTGCCGAGCAAGAGGAACGTCGACAAAGGGACAAAAAACGACGGTAGAAAAAAAGCAGAAAGATGAAGAACGGCGACAGAAAGAGGAGCAAGGGGATGAGGAACTACGGTAGGAAGGAAACCATGAGGATGAGAAAAGATGAGGGAAAGAATAACGAGAGAATGAGGAACGCTGACAAAGAGAGGAGGAACGGTTACAACAACATTTCCAGACAATTCTTGAAGAACAAAACAGGGAACGAGAACAACAGAAAACGTTCTTCGATTAGTTCGTCCAGAAAACCGAAGAGCAGATGAAAGGCCTCAAGAGAATCTTGATAAACTGGGGGCCGAAATCAACCCAGTCTGGAAAACAAAGAAGAGAAAGTGAGATAAAATAAATGATAGTTTGAAAACTGAAGAACACGCTTCAATAGAAAACTAAACTAAAAAGTAGAAAATAATTTCAAATGAGTTTGAAATAAGAATACAGTAATTAACAACAAATTTATTTCATTGTAAAAAAGCGTGGGGTGCTCGATGTCAATTGTTGTTGATATTTTATAGACAGATATGGGTAAAAGTAGAATCATTATGAAAATATCTTTAAAAGCACCCCACGCTCTTTTACGATGAAATAAATTTGTTGTTGATCACTGTATTCTTATTTCAAACTCATTTAAAATTATTTTCCACTTCTGAGTTTAGTTTTCTATCGAAGCGTGTTCTTTAGTTTTTGAACTATTGTTTATTTTAAATTTTTTTGTTTTGTTTTCTATTAAAGCGTGTTTTTCAGTTTTTCAAACTATTATTAATATTATTCAATTTTTTTAACTATAATTCTCCAATTTTGAATAGAATCGGACCATAATCATAAAACTCGTCCGCCATTTTGGAGCTGCCATCTTGAATGCTTCAATTTTGATAAAATAGTCATAATCTCCGACCCCAAAAACCCTCACATACCAATTTTGAATAGAATTGGACCATAATCACAAAACTCGTCCGCCATTTTGGAGCCGCCACCTAGAATTTTTGAATTTTTACAATAGAATCATGATATTGGACCCCAAAATCTCCTACATACCAATTTTGAATAGAATCGAACGATAATCACAAAACTTGTCTACCATTTTGGAGCCGCCATCTTGAATTTTTCAGTTTTGACAGAAGAATCCTGATCTCTGCCCACGAAAACCCTCAGATACCAACATTGAACCCAATCGGACCATAATCACAAAACTCGTCCGCCATATTGGAGCCGCCATTTTTTTTTTAAACATGAATTCCTCAATGCATTTTCACCGGAATCATATACACCCGCCGACTTCCAAATCATTCGTACGACAGGAAGTGGGTCAAAATCGCGCCCAAAGGTGTCGGTTACAAACAAACAAACGAACATACAAGTGAAGCTAATATAAAGCGTGTAAAAAGAATTCAATGGACTACGAGAAGGAGCGAAGAAATAGGTGTGGGCGAGAAATTTGCTTCACTTGAGATCCAGGACAGTGTTGCCACATCGCACAATTCCGTGAAGCCAGTGACTTTTGATGGACAGTCGCCATGGTCCTTGTACCGTAAGTAGTTTGAAACTGCAGCAACAGCCAATCGATTGGACGACAGAAGAAAGTGACGGTACTTATAGTGGCTTTGACGGGACCTGCTTTAGCAATGCTACAGACCATCCTGGAAGACCCAAACCGTAAGAATGAAGATCTTGTTGCTGCTTTGGAACTGAGATACGGCAACCAATATCGAGAGCAGCTATATCGAGCACAGTTGAAAACACCTGTGCAGAAATTGGGTGGGAGTCTGCAGGAGTTCAAAACAGATGTTCAAAGACTCATTCAGCTTGCCCACCGAGATGCTCCCGATGATTTCGAAGCACAGTTGACAGTGCAGGTGTTTATCGATGGCTTTAGAGATTTCGAAATACAGAGAATCTTTAGATTAATAAGCTTCGAGAAATGCGGTGATGCTCTAGGACGTTCCTTGGAAGTATGAGCGGCTTTCAACACTTCGAAGACGGAAGTGAGGGTGATATCAATCGAAGAGCCACATCAGGAAAATACACAAGGTGACAAAATAATGCACATGCTGGAAAGCCTTATAGAAAAACCGGAACCTAGAAAGAGTGGCCCTACTTGCCTATCAGGAGGAAACTGCTTCAAATGTAGGAGGAGTTAGGAGAAATTGCAGGGTGAGGGTGCCACCACGCTCATCACCACCTGCCAGGACACCCCCACGTTCTCACCCACCTGCAAGGACAGGACCGTCTAGAGAGTCCTCTGACAAATGATAGGGAAATTTAAACTAGCCAGCATATCGGGGCACATGTTAGCCAGCGATAACAAGGCCCCCAGGGTCATCCACTTCGAAAGAATAAAAAGGGCCACCGATAGTTTGACCATCAGCGAAAAGGTGAACCAAAGGGACGTCGTATGCACTATAGACACTGATGCCTCAGTTTTCCTGGTCCGCAACGATATCTTAGAACCAGACAAGATGAGGCCGTTCACATCCAGTTTCATTCTACGAAAGGTCACGGGAGAGAATGCACCTATTCGAGGGAAAGCGAACATCACATTAACCCTCGAAAGGCTACGAATAACGGGATGGATTTAATCAGTATCTATTGATTTTCTTTCGATGGTGAGCAGAAAACCATCAAATGTGGAGGGGAAGAATTATTTATTTTCATCACTTCAATTCAGCTGGGTACTAAATAAGTGTGGTAATTTACTTGAATAGGTAATTATTCACTCGTCACAGCACTTTTTCCGAGTTTCTTGAGTCTCTGTTGGAGTCTTGGCATCATCAAGGGCTCTCTTCACTAGTACTTGAATACATAATAGGACGCATTATCATTGATGAGCTTCATCCAAAAATACGATTGGTCTGCTGCATCCCTGAATTTTCAATTTTTTTCAAGTAGTTGTTACTCAACGCACGTAGGTACGTCCTTTTTATCTATGAGAATTTTTCTGTTGTCCTGTGTCTCTTTCCACTTGTATCCAATTCTTCAGGAGGCGGTACAACGAATTCCTCCTACCTGTCCACTCGAAAATATTCTCATTGTCGTTGGATATTATAGATTGTAGTAAGGCAGCCTTCAATGTTATGGAAATTGTAGAGACTATTTCTTATGTCATTGAATTCATAATTTTATAACATGTATTTCCTATCCATTTTGTTGGCCTGAATAGCAGATTCCCAGTATCTTCTGCTGCCGCATATTTTGCTTCTTTCATGACACGTTCAGTAGTTCTTACTGCTGTTGCAGAATAATGTTGAACGCGTTGTTTTATTTCTCGATCTGATTCATTTGTGAATATTGTTGTAAGGTAACTGAAATGATTGTACACTATTGCGCGTACTTGGCTGTGCACAGTATTTCCATCACCTTATGTAGACATTTGTATCACAAAAACTCACACTTGCACTACAATCAGTAGGAGATCTTCGATTCAAACCTCGACAGTAACTGACCAAAAACAAAACCAAACTGACGATGCCTTTACTAATTGCAATTTCTTTTGTAGAAACCTTGTATTTTCGGTGAAATATTAGGATCACTATTATTGAACACATTATAATTAGGAGTTCAAATAAAATAAAATTAGTAATGAACTTAATCAATTTTAAGTATATAAGTACAAGAACAATTCCATATGTATTTATGATAATCTGAACAAATTCAGGTAACCTACAGCGGAGAACCTGTGTGTGAGTATTTCTGATGTATTCACTTCGATTCTAATGATCACATATCAACTCAAGGAAATAAATAGAGATTAAACAGCGACAACTTGAAAAATATAGTGAATAAAAAAAGTGGACGAATAAGTTCGACAAAATCACCAATAAAGTTGAAATTGGAAAAAAAGTACACATTCATAAAATATTTGAAAGCTTTCACAGATAATTATCTTCGGAACAAATACTTGTTTGATAGTTCATATGATTCTAATTGTTTTCCAGATCAACCATGCTGTGAACTCCGATATGAGGTTTGTTTATCAGCCATTCCTTAGGTTTTGCCTTGAACGGCCAAAGAATTGAGTGTTTTAAGATTAACGGGTAATAAGTTATAAATTTCTGACGTGGCAGCTTTGCCCTATTATTGTCTTCAACATACGGGGTACACCCAAGGCCTTTTCTTCATATCTAGTTGAGTAGTTGTCCTCGATATATTTAACTTCGGCCAAATTTCTATTTTGATGAGTTACCAGCGCCAAAACAACTATTTGATGAATGTCCCTTACTCCTCTCTCCCTGTATAATTAATTAATGAGATTATCACTAGAATATCTGAAGTCCCTTTCCATAATTATTTTCAGAATCCACTTTTGGATTGTGATCAGGGTCCTCATGTGGAAGTTCGTTCCCCCACCCCATCCTAGTGGAGATGTGTTTGTATCAGAGCGTAATACATTATTTTTAGGTGATTAATATCAAAGAATATTTTCAAATATTAAAGTTTTGATAATATCTAAATTCTTCTATTATGTTATTTATATGATTATTTTATTCCAGGTTGCTGTCTAGGTGAACTCCTAGAAATTGTATTGTGTTGTCATACCCTATTTGCAACACTTTCCCATAATGATAGAATTTTTTTTTATTTGGAGGTCTATTCCGTTCATAACTAGTGAAAGATAAGTATACAGTGTTTCTCCAGATTGATGGTGAGTAGTTTACTATTAAAGAACTCTAGCACTAGACGAAATGATTCCATGATTTTTGTTTCAGATATAACGAGTTCTCTTCTCTAAAAGGATGACTGTTTCGTCTGCGGAACTACGTATTTTCCCACCTACAGGCACGTCAAATAAGGCATTGATATAGATTAAACATAGGATGGGACCAAGATCTGTGGGACTCCATATCGAACATTATTCATATTACTCAGTACATTTTCTACTTCCACACACTGTCCTCTCCCTTCTAGATAACTTTCCATAACTTGATAGGCTATACCTCTGAAACCGGTATTTTCCAAAGTTCCCAGTTGGTCTTGGTGGCTGACGGCATCATAAGCCTGAGCGGGATCGACATTAAATACCGGTTATTCCGATTTCAAAGTCCGATAAAATCAGCATTCAACGCTTAAATATCCATCAGAGAAAATAAGATAATATCACGATCGGAATGTCATGATCGTAAATGGAGCTTTTTATTTTTTGTCGCTCAATGGGCATACTTGCGTCTTGCTATTTGAATACCTAAATATATCTATCTAAGTCATACCATCGAAATCAAAAATTTTTTCAAAAACACTGCTCTTCTCAGATACAAAATTTATGAACATTCACCAACTTCATGTTCTCAGCGCCTCCAAATTTATGTTGAAAAATAAAATTGAGAGAAACATAAATAAACACATTTTCCCGAGGCCAGGTGTGAATCAATAACTCCGAGGCATCCTGGTATCTACTCCTCATTCAAAGTGACCATTCACGATGACAACTTCCGAACCGCCATGAATCCCAAGATATGACCTGAAGGGGCGTGTATCAGTAAGTTTTTTCGAAGACAAACGTCAGCAACCCCAATAATCTAACAATTTTCAATCCTGACATACATGTTCTGAATGTGCAAAGCCCCCAATCAATCGACCTCTTGGAACTTGGAATTAGCGATCTAGACTTGAATTTTATTTGTTTGACAGAGACACATTGTGATAGGCCCTCGCTGGAGAGCCGACACATAGAAGGTTTCCAACTCAGTAGTTACTATTGTAGAACTTTATATCAAGAAGGCGGTGTTGCCATCTTTTCGAAAAAGGACTTGAACTGTGAATAACTCGTTTTAGAGAAATACTGCATTGACAAGCACATAGAAATTTGCGGTCTCTTAGTTTGCAACAAGAATATCAGAACTGTTTAATTGACATGCTATAGGTCGTCAGATGGCGAATTAGATGTATTTTTTAAAAACATCGTCTCTGTTTTAGAGTCAGTTTACAAACCAACTATCAATTTTATTTTAACTGGAGATCTCAATCTTGACTCATCCAGCAATCCACTTGACAAAAATAATTTCAGTAAATTAAGTGATATTATGAAAGGGTTCAATTTACATTCCAAAATTTATTGGCCAACTAGAGTAACGTCACATTCATCCACCGTGATCGACCATTGCTTCACAAACATACCTCATCTTCTAATATGTGTGCTCGACAATGGGATTTCCGACCACAGGTCGATCTTCATTGAATCTGGAGAAAAAAATGAGTCTAGGAACAACAGTACTTCTCAGACAAGAAGGAGCTTTAATGAGCACTCTCTCTCACCATTCTTTAATGCATTGAAACGAGCAGAATGGAGTAAATTATATAAATAAAATGACATAAACGAAGCATTTGACAGCTTTCACGAAACATTTCCCCTTCATTTTAACGAATATTTTCCACTCATTATTATTATTATTATATTATCCTTTTAGCTTGAAATCGCGTTTTCCGATCTCAACAGAGAAATACAGAGCTCAAAAAACGCAACACGAGCTCCTCATAGAAGATACAAAGAAATGGTATTACCAAAATAATTAGCTCTCAAGATACGCAGCCACGGGAAGTAGTAAATGAGTATCTAATAAAAAACAACAACGAAATATAAGGATTCACACGTTGGTCATATCATTGACAACCTTCAGATGGCAATGTTTTCAGCAGTTTTCGTGAACGCACCATGACCTAACAAAAAAATACAGCTTCACAACAAGTTTATGTGGAAAACTCAAAAACACATTTTTTGGGCCTTCCGAACCTGAACTTGTTCCTCTTCTGAAGCTCAAGTTGAAAAAATAAAAATCATCAGGCTTTGATGAAATTCCAGCATTCCTTCTGAAAAAATCCATACAATATGTGATTGAACCCATTACTTTTTCAGTTATTCTTTCATTTCGGGTAGGAGAGTTTCCACAATTACTGAAGATGGGAAAAATCGTGCCACTGCACAAAAATTTTTATAGACTAGAGATAGAGAATCATAGACCTGTGACAGTACCCTCAAGTATGTCAAGAATCTTTGAGATTAGTTTTTTGAACCACCTCATGGAAAAATTTTTGACGAACAGCCAACATGGTTTTCGTTCAAAAAGGTCTACGAACACTGCTATTTTACCATACATTGAAAAATTATTTGAAATGATCGACGCAGGCGAGTGTCCTGCTGGGATTTTTTGCGATTTCAGCTGGGCATTCGACTGTGTCAGTCATAGTAAACTCTTGTCAAAAATGAATCAGTATGGAATTCGTGGAAATGCCTGTGATTGGGTGGCTTCCTTCTTAGAAAATAGGCAACAATATGTCAGCCTGACATCCGTGGAGAATGGACACATAAAAAAAGTTAAATCTGAACCTACGTACTATGTCACAGGAGTACCTCAAGGATCCGTACTAGGTCCAATTTTGTTCCTGTTGTACTTTAACGAAATGGATACAATACCGATGAAGCATTTTTTACCATTTATGCAGATGACACCTCTCTATTAATTTCCAATAAAAATGACGATACCCTCATTTCCAAATGTAACAGTTCGTTGAATGATATCTCCGAGTGGTGCATGACAAATGAACTCTTTTTCAATATAAAAAAAACCAATTAGTCCGCTTCCACATCCGACAAAAACATGTTCCCAAATGGAGATTCAGTGGTTCAGCTATACGAAAACAACAAAAATTTTCGGGATTAGGATAGATGAAAACCTTGATTGGAGGAGTCATTGTCAAGCCGTCATTAGTAAACGGAATTCTTTGGGTTATATGCTTAAGGCCCTGAGACGAATTCTGCGGCAAGATCAGTTACTTCATGTATATCACAGCCTGGCAGCATCAACTTTGAGGTACGGTATATGTTTGTGGGGTAACTCTACGCTATCCAATGATGTATTCATCGCACAGAAGAAACTTAATGAAACAGAATGAAAAATGTAGAACAATATTCAGAGAGCTACGCATTTTGACTGTAGCGTGTCTTCTGATAATGGAACTTTGCCTATATATTTTCAACAACAAGAAATCTTTTAATGCAATAAGAAACATTCATTCAGAAGGAACTAGACGAAAAAATGACTATTATGTGCCTTACTGTAAATATAAAATAACCTCAAACGCTCCTCCACACCTGCAAATTTTTAACAGGCTTCTATGTGGAATAAAACATACAAAATGTGACTCTGATGAGTTCAGAAAGATCCTACAAGAATTTTTACTAGAAAATAGTTTTTATCCACTGTCCGAGTTTTATACCGAATGTTCAGGTATGTTGTGTTGTTGTATTTAATTTTTTAAGCTTTAGGATTAGGTGAGGTTGAGTTACTGTCCGAGTTTTATACCGAATGTTCAGGTACATTTTATTTTATTTTTTGTGTCAAATCTTTCAAGCTCTAGGATTAAGTTAGGTTGAGTTACACAATTGACTATTCTTATACAAATCTATATTTGTCTACAAAGAAAATGAATGCTACTTATTCACAACACAAGAAGGAGAGACAAAATAAAAACACCCCAAACTGAAACAACGCTATCTCTAAAATGTATATGTACAACAGGACCAGAAATTTACAATCGCCTCCCCTAACACCTAAATAGTGAAAAAAATAAAAATTATTTTTCAATAAAGTGGAAAAATGTATACTCGTTGAAAGAGAAACCTTTGAGTTCATTCTAAGACGGAAAATTTATAAGCAAACTCACAAATAACAAAATGTCATGCGCGCCCAAAACACCCTGTTGGAATCTTCTTACCCATTGCTCTGTTCACTTCATATTTTTGAATTCGTATATTATGAGTATGGGTTATTATTATTATCATGTATATCCTCTCCTATAATTTGCTTTCTCTTTACTGTTATTATTATCACTATGTACATACTTTTCCTTATTTTGCCTTCTCTTTACTATGACCGTTAACTCAAGATAGGTATGTTCATATAAAAAGAATACTGATTAGTTTATCTACTTGTTACATCCTACAACTTCTTCAGAAGTAAGGTGCAATATTATTCTGTTAAAGTATAGCATTTACCCTGTCATTTAACATTAATTCAATAAAATAATCCCTCTATCTATCTATTTCGTGTGGAATCCCGCCACTTGTGCCGAACGACACCAAATGTGCCATCAGCCTTCTTCAATTAATCAATTAATTGGAACAATGTAATTTTTGAAAACTTAATTAAGTTTTTGATTACCGAGTGGTGATCCAATTCAACCCAAAATCTCATACAATTTCTGTGGTTTCGGAAATGCAACAGAAGATTTTTGCCAGAGATTCACAAATATATTTTTCACTTACCGGGGTCTCTGGACCATCTCTAGACTGAAAGACATCAGGATCTTCTAGCGCATTCACTGACCCAATACTTTTTTTGATTTTAAACTACCGAAACACTTTAAACTTTTTTCTAGAATTGTAACTTTCTATATGCAATAAGTGCCAGATTTCTTTCTGTTCGAAAATATGAACAGGATGTTCATAAAATCTGATGTGAAATCATCCGGACGGAAAGATGAACTGTGGTCACTATCTTCCGTCTATCAAGATAACCTCTTGTGGAATGTTCATGTTGAAGGGGAAAACATTCTCAATATTAAATAGAAATATTTTTTTATGAATTGAAAAATTGACGATAAAAATTAAGTTATTTCTTGTGTATTTCTGACATGAAACAACTAATTTTCTGGCTTAATCCGCGCTGGACATTGAAATACATATGATATTTATTCTAAAAGTACCCTAGCTCAAAAAAGAGAATCTGAAATGAAAAATTTGCATTCTCATTCACATAGTTATTTGATTTTCTATTCCAGTCCTAATTGAGAACTCATATAGACGAATGAGGCAAAGAAAAATATTTTCCAAAAGAGAGTTCTCACCAGAAATCATTTGTTATATTAACGCAAGAGAAGCATCGCATTCACTAGATCTTCAAGAAATTTTTGTCGACGAAAACCTATTTCATGCTTCCACGATCATCGGGAATACCGGAAGAAATGGAAAACACATTTCCTAGAAGCAATGCTAGAAATGATTTCGGGTGAGTACTCTCTTCTGGAAACCATTCTCCTCCTGCCTCATTCTTCTATATGAGTTCTTAATTAAGACTGGGATAAAAAATCAAATGACAATCTGAATGAAGATGTGAATTTTTCATTTCATATTTTTCCTTTTGAGTTGTGGTCCTTTCAGAATAACTATCAGAAGTACTTCAATGGCCACCGTGGCTTTAACCAGGAAAGTGGTTGTTTTCGGTTAGAAATTCTTAAAAAATTGCTCAATTTTTATCGTCGATTTTTCAATTGAATATTCAATTGGGAATGTTTTTTCAACATGAACATCCCACTTCACAAGAGGTTATCTTGAACGATAGAAGATAGTGACTGAAGTTTATCTTTCAGTCGCAGATGATTCCACATCTGATTTTATGAACATCCTGTTCATATTTTCAAACAAATCAACCAATCCTACCCCATGACAGGTTCCAATGTCAAAAAATACTAATTTCAAAGTGCACCTCCAAAAGAAATGTTTCCGTTCCTGCATCTTTGCACATAGACGATGAAATTTGAATCACTACCACGGTGTCGTGCAACATGTAACGATACCGATCTCATCGTCTGTGGGGGCCTTCAAGATATCAAATCTCATCAATATTTACAAATAAAGGAAACTTGCGACATAAAATTAACAACCCAGTTTTATTTCGATTCTCCTTCTAGATGGCAATTCAAACTCTTCCTAGATTGAATGTACTCTTAATCCCATTCCATAACATTACGGGAATGTTCCAATGAAATTAAATTTTGATTCAAGGAAAAAGACATAAACATTTTTCATTTGTTTCCCGAAGTCATTTCCATCGGACCGAGTATGATGCGAAACTCATATTTTCCGACCCGAAGAACTCATTTTCTTTTTATGACACATTAATTTTTGGGATCTCCGGACCGGTATATTCAGGGAAAAGTTTTTATTACATTGTTCTTTGTTGCAGTCTCTATCAGTTTTGAACCTAACAATTCCCTTTGGGGAAAATTATGTCTGATAATCAACTCCACTCATAAGGTACTGATACTATGACAGATCTACGAAATGGCCATTAATATTATAAAATACGGAACCATATCAATTATTGGAACAGCTTCTGTGTAAATCATCAAAGTCAGATTTAAATGTTAATCGGAATCACAATATATGATTCACTCCGCCTGATTGAACAGATGATACAATATAGGGTGTTCCTCAATAACAGGCTTATATTTAGGGTGGTTATTCTTGGGTGCATTTTGAGAAAAAAAATTAATATGAACATAGAGGGCTTGCCTTCTGAACTACAGGTTGTACATGGATAGTGATATTTTTGTGAAACGTAGAACGCATCTTCTATGCGTGAAAAAGCATGTTCTGCGGTACAACATAATTTTCAATTCTTGCCAGTGGCGTTCGTGTGGGATATGCACTGAATAATTTCAAAGAGAAAAGTAATACGCCACTGCTTTTTATCAAGGTAGGAATTATTTTTTAAATCCTAATTCCTTTCTGAGTAAATCTAGTAACTTGTTTTTTTGTCGTTTGACGTAAGGTTTTCGCATAAAAAAATTAAATCAATTCATTGGACATCGTTATGAAATTGGGTATTATCAAGGAGTGCAACGATAATATCCAGAAGATAAACTACAAAGCAAATGGTTATGGTTTAAAAAAATCTGCCATAATGAGCCATATCAGAACTAACTTCAATCCAGTACAATTGGTAACACACATCATCAACACCCATTATGAGCACCATATTCAAAAAACGCAACCAGAAAGGACAGAAACACATGCAACAGGAACAAAACCTTTTTTTAACCTCGGCGACTCTACTCACCCGAATTTACTAGCTCAAGAAATCCATGAAGCAGAAGGGATGAATCAGCAGTCTACTGAAAATAATTCCACTCCGCCGAATTTACACGAAGAATTGGAGACTCCAACAAATTCAAACCATGCTCTAGAAAGACCACACCCTCCACGGTCCAGCTCTTTCTTAGGACAAATAAAACATACAGAAGTAGAAACATAGCCTTCATGCCATCGAATATTGAGAGTGTTAGGAATAAAATTGACGAGTTGCAAATCTTATGTGCAAATGACAACTATCCTGACATAATAATAAATAATGTTTATTCAGTAAATTCAGTTACAGAATTATTATATGGTTTAGAATGAACATGAAAGAACCACAGAAGCTGTATTGCAAATACAGCTTGTATGTGGCTTGGAATTGGATTATAATTTGTTAGATACTCATGATAAGGTGAATTATGTCAAAATCTGGAAATTATCTCAGGATCAGGGAGTTAGGTCACAATGGGGATCATCGTCTGAATCGGGTAGTGTTACATAATAGAATTAATATACATATGACGGTACATAATTATAAAAAACACATGTTATAATACTTAGTCTAATTCATGGGACATGCGAAATAATTTGTTCAGACATTCCATTTCTTCAAATCAATTCATCCTGTTATTTACTATGTCATGAAATATTGATCTTGGTGTATTTTGTAACCATTTTGTGACCATTTTTTCAAAAGTTAAGTAATTGGTTTCTATTTTTATATTATTTGGTATGATATTGAAGATTTTGGGACCTAGAAAATCGAAACTACGCTGTCGGACATTCTTATCGCATTTCGGTACAATAATATTGGATCTGTTTCTTGTTTCATAGGAGTGTCCTATTGTGGAAATGTTTACATTTTTTCTGTAAATGTTTGTTATCATTTTTTGACAGTACAACTGTCTCAAATCAAGAAATCCACTTCCGTTAAACAGATCATTGCTTGAATAACATCTGTCCTTATTATATATTATCCTAATTAGCCATTTCTGTAATACATTGACTTTTTCTAGATCACAGTCAAGGACTCCGCCCCATCCAATATTTCCGTGTAATAGCTGAGATTGTAATGAGGAAAAGTACAAAGTTCGCAGATGAGAAATATCTAGGTATTCTTTCAAAAATTTGAAACGAGACGAAAGTCCTCTAAGTTTTTTTGCAATAAAATTCATTTGTAGGTCCCAACGTAAGTGTCGATCGATTATTATCCCTAAATACTTCATTGATGTTCTTTCAGGAATTTTTGTATCTTTATCGATATTTAGTGATCCTAGATCTGGTAGATTATTGGTATATGATGAAAAAGGTAAATACTTCGTTTTATCTATATTCAATGTCAATTTGTTATATTGAAGCCATGATTTAATTAATTTGAAGTCTTGCTCTGCTTTTTTTTAAGAATATTCCAGTTTTCTGCTTGATAAATTATCGCAGTGTCATCTGCAAAACTGAGCACTGTTCCCTTGGTGTTCATGGACAACAAACTATTGATATAAAGTATGAATAACAAAGGTCCCAAGACGGTGCCTTGGGGAACACCATATGTGATATCCCTCATCTCGCTACATTTACCGTCAATATTTACTTGTTGTTGTCTATCTGAAAGGTAACTCTTCAATAGGTCGTATTTATTCCCTCTAATGCCATAAAGTTTCAGTTTATTTAATAAAATGTTGTGACATACAGTATCGAAAGCTTTAGAGGGGTCAATGAATATACATAATGCAGGGGTTTTTGAATCGAGTGCCTTATACAGATTCGAAGTTATTGAGTAGATTGCATCTTCTGTAGACTTTCCCTCTCTGAAGCCGTATTGACCATCTGAAAGGATGTTGTTTCTTGCCAAGAATTTGACCATTCTGATCTTAATAATTTTTTCTATTAATTTTGATAAATTACTTGTGAGAGAGATTGGCCTATAATTTCCGAGATCGTATTTGTTTCCACTCTTATATAAAGGTCGAATAATTCCCATTTTGAATGATTTAGGAAAACATCCAGTTCTGAAACTTTCATTAAATAGGATGGATAGAGGTTCAGCAATTATATGTGCTATTTCTTTAAGTGTCTCGGTTCTGATATTGTCATTTCCAGGAGATTTTTTATTTTTCAACGAACGTATCGTGTTTTGAATCTCTGCAGGATTCGTTGGGAATAAAAACATTGTTTTATCATGATTAGGATGTTTTCGGTAAAATTAACTGGTGCCTCAATGTTTCAGCGATGTTTTCCCAGGTCACTAAAATAATTATTAAATGCATTTGATATGTCGATTTTGTCTTTAAAATATCATTTGAATTGGTTACTATTTGTTCTATTTCTGTATTTGGTTTTCTTTTATCACATATTTCGTTTACACATTTCCATAAATTTTTAGATACATCTTTATTTTTGTTGATTTGTTTCCTATAATAGTCCTTCTTTGTTTTTTGTAATGAACGACTCAATTTGTTTTTTTTCAGCTTTATATCTCTGTTGGAGATTTTGGTCATCGGGGTTGAATTGCAATTGCCTATATAATGTACTTTTGTTGTTTATTGAAACAATTAATGTAGGCTTCCTCAATTTTGATTTCCCTTGAATTTTTACTGTTTTAGTATTTTTCGTAATATAGTATGTGAGTTTTTCTAAATTTTGTTTTCCCTTGAATTTTTAGTTTTTTTTAGTATTTATTATTTTTTTTTTTGTTTGGATTTTTCTGTGGTTTTGTTTCTTTTTTTGGTTGTTTGTTTTTGAAGTCTATGAATTTTTTTGAAGTTTGGATTATTAACTGGTAATGGATCATTTTTTGGAAGTTGATTCTCAGTGCTATTGATAATGATCGGTGATCAAATGGTGAAAATGTACGAAGTAATGTCTTCAGGATTTTCATTTCGAGTTTTCATAAGAAAGTTCAGGCATTTTCCAATTCTGGGTCTTGTGATTTCATTGATATAAGAAATATAATCGTGTGAGGTCAAGATATTCTTATAATCCTCTACGTAATATATATCTTCAAGAAGATTGATATTCATATCACCGGTGATGATATGGATATCTGTCTTAGGAATATTTTGGAGGTACCCAAGCAAATTATTATTGAATTCATCTGTCATGCTAACGGAGCATTGGTTGAATAAAAACGTTTTTTTTATGGTTATGAACTAGTTTGCAAGTATAGTAGATCGCGAGCTATTAATGGAGGTATTCTAATATATATGAAGGCTTCAACATCAACCTATTTAAGATTAAAAAAACGTTGACAAATATAATATGCTACTGAAAGAAAAGAATTGCGAATTTTCGTTAGTTCACTGCCAAGTATTGAATCTCTTTATCATTTGCCTTCTCGGTGCACCAAATTCGGATGCCAGGATATTTTTGCATAAACTTGGAATTTTACTCTCTGAACTGCCTGGTACATCTCAAATTATAGTGACTCCAACATACATTTTGCTGATACTTCTGCCCAGAAGCAAAGGCTTCAAAATTAATTGAACTCGTTAAATTAACATATGCATGTAGAGTCTTTCACTCAAATATCTTCACATAATGCCACAATAATTGATTACTTTTGTAGTAACTTGGAGAACGTTATATGTACGGTTGTACCTTCGGGATTTCCTGACCATGGAGCAATAACCAGTAGCGTGAGTTTTGACCAGAAGGTTAACTTGCAAAATGAAGTGAAATACGGAAGATTGTATAGCATCAAAAACTATGAAAAATTTCAACATCTCTGTTTTCCAACTTATTGAGATTGTACCACGAGAACTGATATGGCATTCAGTAATATTTATGACGAATTCAGGAGTTACTCCGAGAAGGCATTTCCGTTTCGAAAGATAAATATTGAGAGAAGAAAAAAAACATGGATAACTATTGGAATTAAAATATCAGCACATTTGAGATTTCTGCATAATATTCGCAAGTAAACCAATGAACCGTTCTTTCTCAGCTATCACCTCAAATATAGGAACTTATATCACAGCATTGTTAGACTAGCAAGGAATACTTATTACAGAGATAGATTCGAGGGATCTCATATCAAGAGTAAGGAATGTTGGGAGATAATGAACGAATTGAGAGGCAAAACTAAAACAATTCAGCCTGTATCAATAGATCCTGACGAAATGCATTTTTCCTTCTGCAATATTTCAAACAAACTCACGGAAAATATTTCAGTTCCCAACTCAGCTGTGAATTACATGGGAAATATCAATTCGGTTGTTTCAACTCACTGACACCAACCTCACTGAATTCCAAGAGATTTTGAGATATATTCAAAATAAAAACTGCTACGGGATAGATAGTTAATATTATTCTCAACCTCCCTGATGTTGCATCAATAGCCTTGGTAGAACTAATCAATATTTCGTTCAGAACTGGAACTTCTCCTCTCTTTTTGAAAACATCTGTAGTCATCTCTATTCATGAAGGGAATAACGAAAGTAACCCATCTGATTACCGGCCCATTTACCTAATCCGTAGTTAAGCGAAAATAATAGAAAAACTTGTTGAGATACGCATTCAATTTTTTTACTATTGAATAAAATAATATGCACGGAACAATTGGGATTCTAGCCCAACAAAGGGACCAATGATGCTCTATTTTTCTTCATGTCAGAGGTATATAGAAATATCAACGCAGGCGAGTGCGCTGCTGCGGTATTCTGCGATTTGTCCAAAGCATTCGATTGCATGAATCATTAGACACTGCTGCAGAAACCCGAGCATTATGGAATTAGAAACACAAGCGTAGAATGGATATGATCCCATTCGTACAACCGCAGTCAATTAGTGCGCTGTAGCACTTACTCAAATATGGCTGATATAAAATTGGGAGTGCCTCAGGGCTCAGTCTTTGGCCCCATCTTTTCGCGGATGACAAAACTTTTATTTGGCAAACAATGGTGCGACTCCAATTCCCTGGTGATTAACAGCAAAAAAAAACAGAATGATCACATTACACTGTAATCTTCCTGATTTACCATTAGCCAATGAAAAAATTATCAGCAAAACAACAACACGATTTCTTGGAATGAAAATCGACATAAAACTGAAATTTGACTATCACATTGACAATCTCTGCAATAAATTGTCTCCTAATGTTACGCGATTCGAGTAATCTCAAGCGAACTGTGTTTATCCGCAGCTAACACTGCGAATTTGCTCTAATAGAATCTCATTTGAGGTACGGGATTACATTTTGGGGCGTATACTGCTCTCACTTACACAAAAATGCTTTTGAACTCCCAAAAAGAGCTCTGAGGTATATTTACAAAAAAAGGCCAAGAGATTCATGCAGGCAGTTCTCTATATATTCTAGAATCAGTTAGCCTAATACCTAAAAATAAAAATCTCCTTGAAACAAATGATTTATACTACAGGGTGTCCCTGGACTTCCTCTTTCCCTCTCTGGAATATATAGATGAAGTCAAAATATTACCAGTACTTCATATAACTTTTGTCCCTAAAAGCCTTCGTTACCAAATTACGGGCCCTCAAAGTAACAAAATTAAAAATGTTTTTCTTTGATAACTTTCAAAGTGAATATTCAAAATCATCTAAATTCTGGTGATTGACTCAACAAATGAATTCCTTCGATGAGCTTTCATGCAGGAGTCAGTTGTTTCGCTACAAAGTCAGGAACGGACTACCCCCGATGGTCCACACCCCAAAACTTTGAAATGACAGATAATTTTTCAATAGTTTTCAACAAAATAAGGTTACGTAGACAATTTTCTGAACAGAAGTACTCGTGTGGAAAGTCGATCAGAGCAACGATTCTTAATGAAAATGCAGTTTTACTCGACGACATCAAACCCGATCGTCCACCATTATTTGAAATGAAATTTTTTTACAATAGAAATACTAATGCTAACGTTAATTCAACAACATTTATAACAGGGTTATACAAAATATGCTAAAATGAAGTCGTAAACAAAAAAAACAGTACCTAGTTGAACGTCTCATTCACAATGTAGATATTTTTTCAAATGAAATATCAAGTTATGTAGATTCGTGGTGATCTTGAACTAACAAGCTACTCCACTATGAAATATCGAATTCAGTCCATATTTTGTATGTACGCGTGGAATAAGCCCGTTTCGTGTTGTGTTATCTGAATCTCATGAAACTCAACATTTTGATGTTGCAAATTCGTATTCACAGCTTGAATGTTGAGGAGTTTCACTGCTGAGTATAATTTCATGGGAGGAAATCTTCAACCCGAAGATAAATTCAGCTGAAAAAAAGACATAACGAATAAAAAGCAAACGAATGAACTACAAAAACGGCTGCACATGAATAGGTGAAAAATATCCGGTGAATAAATTTATGTTCCATTTCTTCCACAGATGTTGACAAAAACACCTTGAAAGAAATAAAATTGGTGTGGATAACAAATGACAACTGGAATGCGATTTTGTTGTGTTGGGAGGGTGGTTGTCATTGTATTTCAATTTCCATCGACAGTTTGAAGTGTTTTTATATGGCCGAACAGTTTATATTCACCGAATATGCAGATATGCATGCATTGTATGGACGAGCATTTGGTAATGCTGCAGAAACCCGTCATCTGTATGCCGAGCATTTCACCAATCGAACGTCACCAGCAAGAGAAACGTTCAAGCGTGTCGATCGCAGCTTGAGGGAGACAGGTATGTATGATGGATAATTAATTGGAGCCTGTTGTTTTATTTCGATATTATTGTAGGTTCAGTTTTGCCAAAACGAGGCGATGAGGGCGCTCCTAGGGCTGTGCGTACCGTTGTATTGGAGGAAAATATTTTGGAAGCTATCGCTGATGATCCTTCAATGAGAATCAGAAACCTATCAGAACAGTTCCATACATCTAAGTCCACTATCCATAGAATAATCAGGGAACAACTGATCCACCCATATCACATCCAGAATGTACATGTCATGACACCTGGAGATTTTCCAGCACGACTGAAATATGCCAATTGGTTCTTGGATAAGCAAAGAGAGGATATGACTTTCATTACTCGAGTTTTATTCACTGATGAAGAGTAGAGATGGAGTAATCAACTCTCATAATCTGAACATATGGGCCGAAGAAAATCTCCATGGGATATTGCAAACCAAACACCAACGGAAATTCAACGTGAATGTTTGGGCTGGTATCATAGGAAACCATCTTATAGAACCATTCGTTCTACATGACCGATTGAATGGAGAACAATATTTGGAGTCCATTCAGAACGATTTGAAAAGACTTTTGGAACATGTTTCATTGCAAACCCGAGAAGATAAGTGGTTAATGCATGATGGCGCTCCTCCCCATTTAAGTTTGATTGTGCGTGACCATCTGAACCAGATTTTCCCCAATAGATGGATTGGTAGAGGTGGGCCATATTCATGGCCATCGCGTTCTCCTGATTCAAATTCATTGGATTTCTTTCTGTGGGGGTATCTGAAGAGCCTCGTTTACGCTACATATATTCACACCAGAGATGCCTTGTTGAATAGAATTACATTACATTGTGAAGCCATACGAAACGACCCTGGCATGCTATTTCAAGTGCAGAGAGGATGTTTGCGCCGACTATGAAAATGTATTGAGAGAGACTGGGGTCATATCGAGCAGTTTTTGTGGCGGATTTTGCATTTCTGCTTGCTCTTGAGGCTTGCGATTGATTATTTACACCATGAGTTTTGTAAGGTAAACGTGTTTGCATGATAAAAATTCGTTATGAACATTGTACCTATCATTTCTATTTTCATTACAAATTGATCTTTTCAAATAATGGTAGACATCCCAGATTGGATGTCGTCGAACAAAAATTCATTTTTATCGAAAATCGTTGCTCCGATCGATTTTCCGCACGACTACTTTTATCCAGGAAATTGTCCAGGTAACCTTGTTTTGTTAAAACATATTGACAAATCCCAGTCATTTCAAAGTTTTGGGGTGTGGACCATCGGGGGTAGTCCGTTCCTGACTTTGTAGCAGAACAACTGACTCCTGCATGGAATCTCATCGAAGGAATTCATTTGTTTAGTCAATCACCAGAATTTAGATAATTTTGAATATTCACTTTGAAAGTTATCCAAGAAAAACATTTTTCATTTGGTAACTTTGAGGGCCCGTAACTTGATAAAAAAGTCCAGCGACACCCTGTATAATGCTCGACCAAGAAATTTCATCAGATTACCAAGACCAACAAATAATATGGTGAAAAACTCTATAATTTACAACGGCATATGGGCTTGCTGATGGTAACGCACTGGAAGCCCGGCGGTTTTATGAAGACCGCTTCCCAAATATAAATATTACGGATGCACGAACATTTTCAAACATTCATAGAAGGTTGTGCGAAGAAGAAAGTTTTAAACCGGGCAATCATCGTCCAACGTACTGTGAGAACAAAAGAAATTGAGGTATCGAGTTTGAATTCAATTAAAGAAGAACCCGGATTGGGTACACGAAGAATTGGGAACAATTTGAATATCACACATATTCTTGTGAGGAAATTCTCCATGACTTTTCATTATCGTCAATAGAAAAAAAATATGTCGTACAGCAGAAAATACTTTTTGATGCATAGAATATGCGTACTACGGTTCACAAAAATATCTAGGGTCATAACAAAGTTATCTTAAAAAAAAATCTTGAAACATTAGCACTCTGTAGTTAAAACCTTTAGGACATATGTAAAACCTTTAGGACATATGTTCATATGATTTTTTCTCCAGAAAAGGGACCCAAGACTGACTTTGAATTTCAACATGTTTTCAAGGAAAACACCCTGTGTAACTAGGACTACGCAAAATTACAGTAATATTTTTTTTAAATGATAGGGAAACGAAAAAATTAAAGCCGTGGCACAGCCAGTCAGGGAAACACATTTTTTTGGCATCATTCATTCAACGTCGCCCTTCAATAGTTCCCCCATTCGGGAATTTTGCAGAATCCTCTGTGGTCCAGAGGTGGGATTCTTGAACGAACTAAACATCTATGACTTAGGGACCGCCATCTTAACGTCTCCTCCGGAGGACGACATATATCTCGATATATTTTGTGCTCATTGATATATTGTCTACAGCAGCGCATATGCGCATATGCTAAATTATAATTTTTTTTAGTGAATTTGCTAAGCTGGAGAACAATCACAAATACATTCTTATTACTTATATCATGTCTGCACCCTCGATGATACTAAGCAAAGTAGCTCAGCGGTACATTACTCGCACATTCTTTCCTTTGACTTGGAGTTGAAGGTTCGAGCCCACGCAGTGTATCCATTTTTTTATTCAATAGGTTATTATTTGGACTTTACAAATTGAAAACAATAGATTGTAGAGATTTGGGTTCCACAGCAATTCTTGTACAAATAGAAAAACTAAAGTTTCAGGAAAATTCACAATAACAGGTGTTTTTTATGATATTTATGAGAAGTACAGGGAGTTTAGTCCTGGACACGTCGGACAAGATTATCTTTTTCCAAATTATCAAAAAGGAAAATGTTCAGTACAAAGTGTTGGTATTAATAGCATTGGTTATACGGGAAAACGAATAGCTGAATACTTGAAACTTCCAAATCCTGAACTATACACTGGTCATTGCTTCAGGAGATCATCAGCAACAATAGACGCTGGCGAAGATTTGACTTCACTTGAGCGACATGAAGGTTGGAAATCAAGCACAGTTGCGGAGAGTTATATTGACGAGTCAATGAAAAATAAATATGACATCGCCTATAAAATTGTGAGTTCGATTAATAAATCTGAAAACCTGCCATCTACTTCAATGTCATATAATTTCGAAAATGAAGAAATATCAAATGTGCCATTGCAATGCCAGAATGCTCCACAGATGACATTTGATAATTGTAACAATATAAGTGGAAATATTGCGAATAATTGAATTAAAAAAAGTTCAAGTTTCTGTTGTAAATTAATTTTGCTTTTTTATGTTAAAGCCGTAGAAAAAGTATAGTGTACAACTCACACGGAATGTTCATTTCCCACTCGTAGGGTTTGCAGCACTCGCCTACGGCTCATGCTGTAAACATCATACTCGTGGGAAATGAGTATCATTCCGTGCTTGTTGAACAATATACTATTTCCTACGACCACATATAACACATATCGCACTCTCTACTCCCATGGAAAGTGACCTTTATTCTCACGCGTGCGGAAAGTACTTTCCGCCCTAGTGCGGAAAGTAACTTACCGCACGGCTGTCATAAGCCTTCAAACCCGTGAATCCTGTAAGATTTACAGATGTTATTATTAATTGCTCTTCCTTATTGATATTATTTACATAAAAACTGGACTGAAAACTCATTATTTGTAGGGAATAAGGAAAAGAAGAAAACAAAATGTTGACGCCGAGAATCGAACCCACAACCTTGCGGTCATCTACCGTATACTCTTCCATCTGAGCTAATTCAGATTTGAATTAATGTTATCAGAGATATTTATATTTTGAAGTCGATTTACATCAATAGAATTATGATATTTCTTGTATTTTCATTTTATTAAAACAAAAATATTGAAACAAAAATATTGAAACAAAAATATTGAAACGAATCTTTCACAAACACCGTTACAATTTACAAATTGATACAATAACCACTTGACTTTCAATTTCTATGGTTCCAAATAATCCAATTTGTTTCCCAGTTGTATCTAATAAGTACTTATTTATTGTAATTTTTTCAAATAAACGGTAATTATCGTTATTACTATAAAAGTAAGGCTAAATTCATGTGCACTTTTTACAGAAACAATATTCAAACATAAAGTGTCACATATAAAACGTAAGATTAATCAGGCAACTCAATATACACGATCTAATATTTACATATTGTTTGATAAAATAGGTGGTCGTAGGAGAAATAACGTACAATACTCGCGCGAAAGTGATTTTTCACACCCGTGTGATTGCCGTACTCGGCTAACGCCTCGTGCCACAATATTTCCCACTCTTGTGAAAAATGTCACTTTCCGCACTAGTAATGTAATATACTAATACCGTACTAGAGCGGAAAAGGGCTTCTTTCCACAAGACAAAGTGCACTTTTCTACATACTCGTAGAAAAATCATTATTCCACTCGCTTATATTTTACCTTTTCGAAAATTAGTTCTCCTTCAGTTTGTTTGGGTATATTATACAGTTTGATTTGATTATTTTCTGTGCTGCTGTCCATAACTTCGCGAAACAGTAACTCCAAACCTGCTGGAAGTGGCATTTGTGATATGTTCTTCGTATTTGGTACTCCCCCCACATCTGAATTTTCGTGAATTGATCATTTTTGTTCACCGTTGGTTTTTCTGTCACATGTCAAATTCTGGTCTTTTCATATATCAATAATTAACCCGCAGAAGCATTCTTTCTTCTTTTTTTCCTAGCAGCTTTCGTGAAAATATATTTATTCTAAATATATTAATTTTCTGCAGCCTTAGAGAAAAGAGAGTTGATATACTTTCAAACTAATCAACTGAAAGATTTTCTAACCATAATTCGCCACTCAGATCAATAGTATCAAGTATTCAGTCCCCTTTCAAAAACCTATCCTCAATCTTAACAAATATACTTGATAATTAAGTTCACGTCAAACCTCTTTCAATTTGAAACATAAATTTTTCAGCAAACCACATATATTACCTCTAGATGTTGTATCGTTATACACAATATTACTTTAAATCAGAACAAGACATTTTCACCAGAAATTGGGAGAAAATTCAATACCATGCAACATTACCACTCATAGAATTCCAGAAAGCTTCAGAATATACCCTAGCCTCTACTCAATTCCAATATGAAAACGAAATTTGTTGAAAAATAGAAGGATGTGCTATGGGTGACAAAATTCAAAGTGTTGTACTCCAGCTGTTTCTACGAATTTGAAAAGACCAGCATATCCAAATTGACTTTCACTCTTTAAACCGTAGACATGTTGAGATTGCATCTCAATAATACTGCAAGAAAAACTGAATATGTCAAAATTATGTTCGTTTCATTTGATACAAAATTTATATTCATTTAATAGATACAGAAAAATATAATGAAATATTTTTTTTTCATATTCAACCCTTCACCGAAAGAATAACAGAATAAATCATTCTAGACACAAAACATTCTATCTCAATTCAATCACATCATCCATTATAAAAAAAAACTGTTATTAAATATAATGAAATTATTTTTTGCTTGGATCTCATTAAGCAATTTCCATTCTGTATTTCTAGATTTCCTGGTATTTCTGCGCAATCAACAATATAAGTCATTGTAAACGAGTCACTTATCCATTGACCCTACATTCATATCTTAAAAAGCGAGAAAAAAAATGGACCAAATAGCATCAAATACTTTTTTAGAATTTTACATTACATTTCAATAGCACACTTGAAAAGGAAGACTCACTTAACCGAAATATCCTCTTATTTCCGAAAGACTCGATTTCTATGAATTTATTCAGGCATGAATTTACGTTTCGGGATTTGGGAGAACGTAATGAGCATGAGTTAGTAAAAAGTCAGCGACCCTTGGTCCCTAGCGAAATTCCCCTGTCTAAGTTTCACATACTTTCGAAATGTCCGAAGTGGACCACTGCTCGAACGAACATTCCTTAATTCCATTAATCCGTAAACTTCTGGGCAACCTTTGTTGATGGCTGTGGAATTCTGAAGAGAGACAGGAGGATTTGAAAAATAAAGTGTGGTTGCAATTCATGAAATATTCCCGAAAATGAAGGTGGAGCTGATATTTTCACCCATAATGTTTTTAGGTAATCTGGGCTACTTTGTTCTTGTGCTTATCCTCTCGGAAACGCTAAAACTATTCAACTAAGGATTCAATCGCATGATCGATTTACATAATGAATGGCCAGGTTTCCATACAATTTTTATCATCGAATGAGAATGAGGATATATTACTAGTTTGGAAATATACCGGTGACACAGACTAATGGTACACTCCCTTTTCTCCTTTGTTCCTCTAGCTTTATTTCTGAAACTTCGGAAATTGAAGATGCTCACTATACGGCACTTTTTGATATATTAGAAAAAAAATAAGTTCCGGGTTTTCCGGAAATGACATTAACTTTCGATTTTCAAATGGAACACCGTCTATGTCATTGCATTTTTGAAATCTTCGTAATTATTTCAATTCAATGATACCTTATAGTTGATGTTTCATTCCTCAGAACACCCATTTTATTTTTCGATCTAGAGAGTCATGAACTCCGTTAAATTATTCCAATAATCAAAATAATGCTACACAATCGCATCTTGATTAAAACAGTATTGTGATTCAAATACGTGCCAAAAAATAAAAAAACGTTTTTCAATAATAAATCAAGGTGGCTATAAAACACAAATCACATTTCGTCCTTTCGATAATCTGTAATTGTCAGTTAGTCACTGAATATATTATTGAGTTGATCGGGTTGATGATAGAAATGGGTTATTTTACGGAGATCTGGTCAATATTTCATCCAACTGATAGAGCTCCTAAGTTCTAAGGCTCAAAGCCTAGGTTGAACTGTGATCAAAGGAATAACAATCAGATATTCTCCACAATTTAATCAACAACGGAACAAAATGAAAAAAAAATCTAAATAGCTGTGAAATGTCCACCACTAACATCCAAACATTTTTGAGCACGTTTCGCGGTATTTCGAATAGAGTTGTTCAATTGTTGAATTATACTTTGAATGGCTTGTCTAACTCGTTATTCAAGGTCATCGCCGATCATTGGGTATGTTTTGTAAACGATGTTTCTCAAGTGACTCCAAATTAAAAAATCTGAGAGGGTTAAGTCAGGTGATCTTGCAGGCCACCTAACAGGATCATGTGTTCATATCCACATTTCCCCAAATCGGTCAAGAAAGAATCCATCACTATCCTTCTAGTGTGCGGAGATGCACCCATCCTGCTGAAAAAACAGTCGATTCTTCTAGATTCAGTGGTTAATTTCCTGAATAATCTCCAATTCCATTCCTGAGGAAACTTAGCTATCTACCACTAGTCAAAGGTCAAATATTATGGGGCCAATTATTCGATCTCCAAATTCTCCCAGCCATCACTGAACCCAAAGGTTCTTGAAAATTATTCTGCCCATATGAATGCTGATTCTTTTGCTTCCAATATCGAGTATTTTGTTTGTAAAATGAATCAATATTGATGAATCTTGAATAATCGGAGAATACAATTGTTTTCAGAAACTCGTTATTCGGCTGTACATTAGTGCGTAGTATCTACCGGCAATATTCCATCCGTCTTATACTATCGTCTCTACAAATGTGATATTTGTATTGATGGATCGATGCTTAATTATTTAAAATTCTTCTCACACTTCACGACTGGTATCCAATTGAAGCGATCTCGCTAAAGATGCTGTTTTATCATTTAACTCTCATGAGACATTTATCTCCATATCTTCAGAACAATATTATGTTCATTACCAACATTATTATCAGGCTCTCGTCTGAACCGCTGTTCAAGACGCTTGGAAGTAATTTTGAGCCGGACATTGTCGTTCGGGGTATCTTTCCGAGTACAGCTGTTGATCAACAACTGCGTGTTTCCGACATTCCCCGTAAGTTAACACGATATCTACTTTTTCGTTTCTGTTAAAAACCGGTGGCATTTTCAACGAATTCTATTACCAATGCGATCAATTCAATAATGTATCCAGTGACTTACTGACATTCACAGATTATCGAAACGCCAAAATGTGATTTTTGTTCCATAGCCACTTATTCTCATTGAACCGAGAAGTTACTTCAACTTTTTTCAACTACAATATTGTATTCGTATTGGTTATACACAAAAAAAGTTGATATGGATGGATACCCCATCATGGTTCTTTCGATGAGCAGAGTACGTTAGTTTATTTTTTGGCACGTATTTCAACCACAATACTATTTGATCGAAAATACGATACTGAAGCATCATTTGATTATTTGAATAATTTGGGAGTTTATGGCCTTCTGGATCGAAAAATAAAATGGGTGTTCTGACAAATGAAATATCAACTATATGGTATCATTGGATTCAGATAATTACGAATATTTCAAGAATGTATAATATACAAGGTTTCCATTTGAAAATCGAAAGTTATGTCATTTCCGGAAAAACCGAAGTTGTTTTTTTCCAAATATGTAAAAAGTGCCTCTATCATTTTCAATGTCCAAATTTCGAAATATAGCTAGAGAAACAAACAAAGGAGAAAGGGGTGTACCATGAGTCACACGGTATACAATTGGATAACATTTCACGATGGCACAGAAGGACCATCTTCAACAACCACATTGAGATGACAATTGTCGACTGAATGACAAAGCAAAGTTTGGCGTCTAAATTGAGCCGATTTGGTGCAACTCCAAATGAAGTTAACAA
This sequence comes from Gonioctena quinquepunctata, assembly GCA_018342105.1. Classification (NCBI taxonomy): domain Eukaryota; kingdom Metazoa; phylum Arthropoda; class Insecta; order Coleoptera; family Chrysomelidae; genus Gonioctena; species Gonioctena quinquepunctata. The sequence goes on along the minus strand of JAFIRS010000369.1, from coordinate 686,572 downwards.
CCATAATATTGATGAAGAACTTAATTCATATAAGGAGACAATTTATGATATTTGTGTGAAACGCAGCTACAAATTAGATGCCGAAAATAGCACCGGAAAACTGGCAAAATTGGTAAAAAAAATATATTTTCGTGAGTATCAGAGACATATTGAGCTTTCCAAATCTTCAAAGAAGCAAGGGCAGCTCGTGATAGTGAGAGAAAATAATTGCAAGCTGTACCCGAAAAAAAGGAAATGAGTTCTGTCGCTATAACTGCAGACGAATATAGGAATGAAGTACTTACAATGGAACGAAGGCACGCCAGAGAAAAAACAGAAGAAGTCTTTTCACATAGCGCAGTAAAAATAACTTGGAGAGGTTACGAAGCAACTTCCTACGTGGAAAATTTTTTCAAGGAATCAACTGACAACAATAGTTGCTTAAAAAACGAATTGTATGTACCCGAAGTTCTCCAAAACCTACCGAAGCGACGATGAAAGCTTTGCAGATACTAAATGACTCACTCAAAATTTTAAAAATCCTGAATCGTGTCCTGGAAGATTATACCGGAAACTGATATCGAAAAGAGGAATTATACCAATGAAGTTAAATAACAGCTGGAATAAATAGAATAATGCTATTGGTACAGAATGCCTGTTGGTATTATACAATATCAAAATAGACAAACTTCTGCAGAAAAATAGGCACTAAAAGTTAAAATAACAAATCAATGTCGAACATCGTCAGGATATAGTGAATACTTCTAGAAATCCTCCAATACATGAAGTAATGATAACAACAATACTCATATAGAGGGCTCTTTATCAATAATTTTAGATTTGATCACCAGTAGTTGCTTGGTAATGTATGTTGATAAAAAAATGGAAATATAAAATAAAGCCTCTTTCCAGAAATAAAAAGTTTTCTCTCGTAAATTATAATCAGAAGTTTTTCGGGAACACCTTGGGTACAGCTCAAACATTGGTCATTCCGAGACGGATGAGGAATTAGTCTTCGAGTGATTCGGGGAAATGGAAATACAGTCCATTCAACGGTGGAACATTGATAAGTCAATTGTAACAGTGGGTGATCCAAATGGCCATGTTGTCATCTTCGGGAAAGTATTCCTGTAGGGAGAAGAAAAAAACAATTTCTAGAAGGAGTCAGGAAATTCTTGGAAAACATCGTCGGGACCTGCGACGGAGCAGCAGAACGAAGGAGTCAAGTAGATTGGAACTGAACTCCAGCGGCCTAGTTTCGGGACCACGAGGAGTCAAGATATATTGAATCTTGGAGGTCGGTAAGGCTACAAGACAAGGGATAAACCAATAAGTTAATAAGGAAAAAGGTGTTGAATTGTGTAGTTCGTTACCAACAAATTTATTTGACATTACAAGGGTTTTATAGAAATGGCAGAATTAACCGCTCTACTACGTAGGCGGGGTATAAGGAAAAATCATGAAACTGTATTTGAAAGTATCATATCCAAACTCACAGATGAAACCTTGAAACAGATGTCTTCTCGTATGCATAAATTCAGGGAATCTCAGGATGGATTTCAAAATATAGCAATGAGAATTGAAGATTTAGATAAGGTGGATGATGTTTGGAAATTCATGAAAAGGAACGAGAAGAATTTGAAAATAGTTTTTATTCTTCTCGTATCAGCAGAGTAATTGGATGGAAAATGATGCCATGGTAGGATCCTATTGTATGAATGATCATTATAACAGCCTGGAAAAAATGTGAATACCGAAAATGGAAATACCTACATTAATGGTTCATATCAGGGTTGGTAGAATTCCACGATACATTCAGAGCATAGATGCATGCAAATAACGAATGATCTCAAGAACAAAAATTTCATTATTGAAAAAATGCTCTCAAAGGTGAGCTGTGGTGAAACGATCTCTTGAGGTATACGAAGAAAAAGGAGCTTGGGTGTTGTTGGAAACTCGATATGAAAATAAAAATAAGATTGCTGCCGTCATTCAGATTCCTTGATTCGAGAAAATTCGAGGATGTTATTAGAAGGGACATGCGAGATCAATAGGTGAATTCATGGGACTTTTTGCTCACATTGTGGGACATTTTGGAAAACAAATTGGATTCAACTACAAATAAGAATTGGCAAAAGGATATGAGTACAGCAGAGGATAGTTTTTCCACCATAGAGGAGTAGCTTTCATTTTGAGAAAAGAAATGTTATATGTTCGAATCAATATCCCTTCCACATGAAGGCTCAGGAAATCATTTGAATCCAAAGGGTCTTGTAGAGAAATACAATATTTCGAAGGGTACATTCTTCACTTCCGCAGACCTTGTTGGTTTGTAAGGTCCTCACTATCTTATTTTTGAAAGAAATTACAAAATATGTCTCTTACTGAAAAACTGTCAAAGAAGCCAAATTTTGTTGGAATTGTACTATGAAGGGTTGTACAGATGTGGTAGTAGACTGATATTTCACTACATTCAACTATGTCGAGTGTACAATCAAATGCATCGGGTTCTGTTAATACCACAGAGAGAAATGAACGAATAAATGAGTCAGTTCAAGGGCAGAATGAAGTGTATCAATAATTGGATGATATTCAAGGTACCAGTCATCAAATGTCAGATCTGAAATGTAGTCAATGAATTTTCGGGAAAAATTTTGTTATCCTCTGTATTGGTATTTATCAGAGACGCGTTTGGAAAATTAAGACAATGTAAGGCATTACTGGACAGCGCTTCTCAATCAAATTTCATCAGTAAGGAACCGTATGAACCTCATAATACACTCTATGAGAGTCAATATACGGGTGAAAGTTGAGACGCACTTTTTGGTGATTGAGAAATTACCATCGTACAATATTGGTGTTGATGTCAAATCTACCAAAAAAATATTGCATTGGCGGTTACACTTACGGAGGGGCGAATAGAATAGATTTGTTTCCTAGGCGCTTCTATATTGTGGGACTAACTTTGTATAGAAGAAATCAAAGTAAACAAAAACGGACCTGTTATCCAAAAAACAAAATTTGGGTGGGTGGTTTCTGGTCCAATACCGGGTTAGAGCAAATATGACAAATTGAAACTGAAAATAAAACCTCAGAAGAACACTTAGAACGGTTTTGGTTCTGGTGTTTCGAAGGATGTCCAAATGTTTCTATTCCTCAGAAAAAAAAATATACAAAAAATATTTGAAAATACCATGAAACGCAATAAACAGGGCAGATTCATAGTGAGTTTATTGCTCCAAGACAATTCAAAAACATTGAGGAAATCATATGGTATTCTCGCACCAAAACTATTTCTACTTCACATCAACGACCTGTTGAAAGCAACTTCATGTCCAGTACACAGCTTTGCCGATGATAGTACCCTCCATACCGCTTTCTCTTCCAAGGCCCCTATATCAGCCCGTGAAACCAGAAATGAACGAGGAAGAAATGTTAATAATATAAATATGGACTTAGCAACAATTCTCGAGTGGGGATCTAATAACTTGGTAGAATTCAATGCAAACAAAACACAAGCATGTCTTTTCTCTAGAAAAGCCGATCTCACTGTGCCTAATATAGCTTTGCCAGGAGTAACCATACCACTGAAGTCATCCATATCGATGCTTGCTATTACCATCAGCAATAACCTTTCCTGGGAAAATCACGTGAGGTCCATTGCCAAAAGTGCATCTCAAAAACTTGGTTTTTTGTTTCGTGCCAAGAGCTATTTCACCCCCACTCAGCTGCTTATGATCTATAAGGCACAGATCCGACCTGTCCTGGAATACTGTCCCCATATTTGGAGCGCGGCACCTAAACATATCCTGAGGCTATTGGATTCTGTCCAAAAAGGGCAATTCGTCTCGTCGGTGATGCCTCGCTTACAAACCCGCTCACTTGTCTTGAACACCGTAGAAAAGTTGGCGATTTGTCTCTATTTTATAGATATTTTCATGGGCGATGCTCTTCTGAAATATCAACAATCGTTCCTGCTTTGGCAGTCTCTTCGAGATTAACCCGTCAAGTTCAGTCATCACACCCCTTCGTGGTCACTTTGGAGACCTGCAGAACATCACTTTCCAAAGACTCGTTCATCCAACGAACAGCGAGGCTTTGGAACTCATTACCTAGGGAGGTGTTCCCCGAGGCATACAACCTCCAGAAATTCAAAAAGAACACCAACTCCTACCTTCTTTCCCTTGGTTCCCACGATGTTCTCTGAACATTACAGGATATCCCTTTTCGTGGGAACCAGAACATAAAAAAAAAAAGACTCAATGATTGCTTTATCGTTATCACTTAGATACAGTATATCCAAAAGGCAGGTACGGAACATTGGCCTGCTCGATCTCCAAATTTAAATCCTCTAGATTAGGGGTTGTCTTGAGTCATTAGTTTATTCCACTTCCGTTGAAAATGTTGAAGACCTGAGGGATCAAATTACGACTGTGTCGCTGGAGACTGCACTTCACGAAAATGAAAATGAATATCCCAACTTTTAATATATTGTTCATTAAATAAAAATCAGTATTATTATTGAATATTACCATTATTATCTGGAATTATAAAACATATAACCCTTTATTTTGTTGTTTTGTTCAAACAGTAGAAAGTATTTCGAATGATAACTAAATTGTAGTGTCCAATTACATTTCATAACCACGCGCTGGTTTCCTAGCTTAAGTGGTTCATTTGTTTATTCAAGAATAGCAATTTTTTTAGATTATTCTTGCATAGACTGGGTGTCAACGAATCAATCAGACAAGTCATAACTTCTAGAATATCGGGTTAATGAAAATGATATTTAATATAGGAGAGTTCTCGCATATTTTTCACTTTCCGGTCACCTCCGGTTTCGAATTTTCAAATGGAGAATGTATATCGTAAAATTTTTGGTTTTCCGAGACAATTCTGGATCAGAATGTGACATTTAAAAAAGTTTTTACGCCCACTTGATTTTTTCAGAGTCACTTTTGATATTTGCATCTAGGTGGCCATGATCGGACGTTAACTACTCTGGGATGACCTCAGGTGATTTCAGAAAATTACAATCGCAAAGTTTCTAGTTACTAGTATGATAGATAGAAATAATACAAGTTGGCAAAATTACATGTTCGTGTATGACTATTATTTTTCGAATAGCCACCATTTTTTGCAAGAATTTTCCGGAAAAAAGATTATCTTGTGAATCTAACGATACTAATTCATTTGCCATTTCATTGAAAATGAGAACAAGAATAAAATACTCCCAAGGAAAACAATTCATCTACTTTTGTCAAGGGTGCCATGGATAATTATTTATTTACTTTCACTGTGGTAAATTTTCAAAGTGTATTCCTCCTTGTTCAAGACACATTTCATCTGGTTCGATTGTTTTTCCCAACACGTTCCGTAACATTGAGGCGTTATACTCTAATGCCCTAGAATTATTCATTCTGAGATTTCAAGGGCGGCTGGGGCTGCTGCATAGTAAACCTTTTTTTGAACATATCCACAAATGAAGAAATCGAGCACAGTGCGATCCGGTTAGCAGGAAGGTCACCGTACTGGACCATTGGTTGCAATAACTCGATTATTAAAATGCTCAATTGAGTAATTAAGAACTTCTCTGGTATTATGAGGGGGTGCTTCAGCTTGTTGGAGGTTAAGTCGCTGTAACACTGCTAAAGGTAGATCATTAATATGATCCTAGATTCCATTTCCAACGATACCAGCCCAGACATTGACGCCAAACCTCTCTTGAAAATTGCCTTCTCTCATTGCATGTTGATTTTGTTGGGCCCAGTACCATCTTTTTGCTTATTGAACATACCATCATTTGTAAATCGTGATTCGTCGGAAAATATAATAAAATTGATAAAATTTGGGTTAACTCTAAGATTTTGAAGCAGCCAATCACAAAACACTACCCGTTTAACGCCATCGTCACCATACAAATGTTGATATAACTGATATTTCAATGCTTGATATCCGTGTTTTTTCAGTATTTTAATTGCTGATTCGTGATTTATCTGCATTTATCGACTAATTTCTATTGAAGAAACTGTTTTATCGACCTCAACCATAGCAAGAACGTTAATCTTAATCTGTTCATTTATGATGAACCTCCGTTCCGCCTATCGATTTCCTTCTTGCCTAAAACGATTCTCAACACACGGAAAATACTGATGGGCTGAATGTTGCCGATTGGGATATCTCTGAGCATACAACTCAGCGGCATTCCTTGAATTTCTATGACATTCTCCAAATATTGATGACATATCCACTTCTTCTCTTTGAGTATACATTATTTTGAAGAAAAATTAAACTGAAATTTAACGAAAATAAGGAAACTTTTACTGGCTGCTCATAAAGCTTATGTCACTAAAGTGAGTGTTTTGTTTTCCAAAAAAGACTTGATAAAAATATTTGCAAAATATTTTGCAACATGGCTATCCATGGCACACTTGAACAAAATAAATAATTTTGTATCCAGTATTTTCCCCAGTAATATTCAATTTTTGTTCCTATTCTCAATCCAATCGCAAAAAAATTAGTATGGTTAGATTCGCAGAAAATCGTTTTTTTGGAAAGTGCTTGTCGAAAAATGGTCGCCTCTTGAAAAATAATAGTTAGACACGGAAATGTTATTTTTTTCACATGTCTCATTCCTATCTATCATACTAATCCCTAAAACTATTGTATTGTTACTTTCTGACATCACCTGAGGTCCACAGATTAGTTTACGTCCGATCATAGCCACCTAGATACAATATTAAAAGTGACTCTAAAAAAATGAAGTACCCGTGAAAACATTTTGAAATGTCACATTCTGATCCAGAATTGTGCCAGTAATCCAAAAATGTTACAATATACAGTGTGTACCATTCAAAACCGGAGCCATTCCCGGTGAAACCGGAAGTGACCAGAAAGTGAAAAATATGCGATAACTCTTTCTTTCACACACCATTCAACTATACCAAATCTCATTCTGATACACCTAATATTCTAGAAGTTATGACTTCAATAGATTCGTTGACACCCGTATACAATTTGTATTTTTTATTATTATCATTATTGTACTATTCTTGGGGAATAAACATTATTATTATTTTTATTATTATTATTATTGATGACAATACAGAACGTCAGTTGAATATTTTCATAACTATATATTCATTTCCTCTAATAGAAGCTTACGTAATCTAAACAACCACCATTGTACTTAGAAAATACTCTTCATCTGGGAAAACTCTCCAAGAAAATTACGGATACTATCAACCGCGATTTTCCTTTGAAATTACCCCAACGTTCACTGAAAACAAGCTATTCAAACGATTTCTTTATTTCAGCATAGGAATTTGGTATCAACACAAAGGCTTACTCCGGTTACTATTATCTTATCGATTTAATTTATGTTCAATGGCAATAGCTTGGTTTTCTAGTAAAGAATAACGACCCGCTCTCCTTTACCAAACTGCTTAAATTGAATGAGGTTTCGAGTTCGGATATAAATTCGCAGAAGAGGAGAATGCAACAAATACGGTATGACCAGATAAAGGAACTGGAATTTTCTCAGATGATTTCGAGTAAGCAGAATTAAAGCAAGAATTCATTCAATTTTGGTTGGAAATTTTCGCTTGGAAATTGACGATTTTATATGAGAAAGATTATGATCTTTATATTGACAAAAATGCTTGCTAGTTGTATATTTCGAATAACCTTCATGAAGGTCAAGGAGCGCATCATTATTCTGACAGTTCTTTCGGGCATTTAGCTTGATATAGGATTCCATTTCTCTCTATTTTCATCTGTTTTGTCTAGCCTTCTCTTCTGTGTAACTGCTCTGTGGCCTGGAACCTTCAACTTGGAATAGGCAGTTGCCAAATTATGTTTCATTTGGAATTAGAACAATACTGGCAACATAAGTGGTGAGGTCGAAAAAATCAATGAAAATTTAATAATTGATTGATCAATCGTATATTGTGATTAATGCTTGGGATTTGTTATGTAGAATATTGCAGCAAAATGCAATATCTATTTTGAATGAGATATGAACTTCTTCAAGATTCGTTGGAATTCACAGTTTACCATAAAATTGTATTCGAACCGGTTGTGAAAAAGTCAGATATTTGAGATATTTATTTTCATTTTCGTGAAGTGCAGTCTACAGCGACACAGTTGTTATTTTTTCTGTGAGTCATGAGAAGGACCACGAACCAAGTACTCTGTATGAACAATTGAAGATCCTTATTCCGGCCACCGAACCCGGGTTAAATATAATACAGTCGAATTAGGATATAATATTTCACAAAAGTTATCTTTGCTCACAGGCAAATATGAGGGAAAGTTACATTATCGTCTTGAAAAGCTGTTTCCTCTAAGCAAATGCTGGTTTATAGAAGATTTTGCCGAAAAAATAATAAGATTACAGAAAATATTGTTATTAATAAGAACTATAAAAGCGTACGTTTTCGTAGAAATATGGCCAAACAAACAGAAATCAACATCCTCAATATCTAATATATATATATATATATATATAGATATATATATATATATATATAATATATATATATATATATATATATATATATATATATATATATATATATATATATATATATATATATATATATATATATATATATATATAATATATATATATATATATATATATATAGATATATTTATATATATACATATATAGATAGATAGATGTTTATTAACTACGGTATATAAGGATACATTAGTAGCAAGTCAGTAGTACAGAGTGATAATAAAAACAGCAGATCTGCGCAAAGATCCTTTAGAACATTAGAAATAAAAAAGAAAAATATATATATATAAACAGTTGATGTACAACATTGAGTAAAATAGATCTGATATATAAACACACAAACGTACATACATACAGACTTAATAATAGGTACATATTAGAAATGTTATAGAAATTCAAGCACTGAGGTTAAGGCAACTTATTCCTCTGTACTATAAAAAAACATTTTTAATTAAATATTCCATGATTTGTTTTTTGAACATTGGCAAGGGTAAATTCCTGGTAGTGAACGGTAAGATATTGTAAAGGTTGACATCGAGTGAGTTCTTTGAGGATTTCTGTAAATTAAACCGGTAAGGTCTCAATAGGTTAGCCCCACGGGTGTTATACTCGTGAAAATGGGAGTTGGTCGGAAAACCGTCTTTATGTTTATGTATTTCCAAGAGAGTATGGTATATGAAAATAGATGGTAATGGCATGATGCCAAATTTATGAAGAGGGCCTACATGAATCTCAGTAACCTGCATTCGAAATTGTTCTAATTGCGCGTTTTGGAGCGTGAAAACTTTGTAGCATTGGAGGAGTTGCCCAGAGCAGAGTTCCATAGCTAGCATGGGAATGAAAAAAATGCATAGTACGCCGAGAGAAGCGTTTCCAAGCTTACAAAGTTCTCAATTGCTGAGTAGAAAATATATTTTGAGAGTTTCTGACTCAGTGCTTCTACGTGAGTGCCAATTCAAACTGTCATCAAGTGTAATTCCCAATAAGTTGACGGTTTTCCCACTGAGATGTTATGATTAGTTGAAAATATGATTTGTTGGGTTTTCCTTTATTGAGTTTCAGTAGATTGGAGTTAAACCACAATTCAGCTTTTTTCGGCATGACATGGAGGCAACAAGTCTGGCAGTTCTGTCAGAGATAAAATAGATGTGTCATCGGCATAGATGACACATTTGTGGGTTAGTTCATAGAAGATCATTGATATAGACAATAAACAGAAGAGGCCCCAGAACGGATCCTTGGAACACCAAATTCAATTGGCTGTAGATCAGATGTTCTGTTATTGCCAATCAACAAGCTGTTTTCTGTTCGTCAGATAGGATGAAAAGAGTGAGAGTGCCAGACCTCTAACTCCATATTCTTCCAGTTTATGTGACATATTAAATGAGAGACACAGTCGAACGCTTTACTCAAGTCACACAGTGTTGCAGAGCTGTGATGACCCTTTTCAAATCCGTGACTATGTCCCTCACAACCGTGCTACCGTTTGAACAGTGGAGCATGATTTCGGAAACCGTATTGGTCGAGTTAAGAAGATTGTTCTCCTCAAAATAAAAAGTTCAAGCCGTTTTTTTGAGAATAATTTCGAAAATTTTACCAAAATGGGAACGATAGAAATGGGTCGATAGTTTTCAGCTTGATTTTGTCACCTTTTAAAACAGGGATGACTTTGCTGATTTTAAATTCATCAGGAAAGATCCTTCGCTGATACAAGTATTGAAGATAGACGTCAGTGGATCAACCAAATATGTACAGGTTTTTTTATGATTTTGCTGTTTAGATTGTATACATCAAGGCAATAAGAGTTTTCAGCTCATGTAGCATTAAAAAAATTCGGATGGAGTGATGGGTTCAAGAAAAAAAGACCGGTGAGGTAGGTTTGAGTTTATTGTCCAGTGGGTTTTAGAGAAAGGGTATTAGCATTGAGTGGGAGTTGAACTTATTATGGTTTTTGGCAATGGTGGTAAGTATGAGTTGAATTGCTGTGGAGAGATTGCGTCGGATTTTACATGAGATGCTGGTTTACTTTTCAAAATTGATCAGCCGCCAGCTATCTCTGATTTTATTATCAGATTGGTTGATAAAATTATCGCATGATTTTTTTTTAGATTCGATAATGGCCTTTGATATTTATTGTTGATCATTTTGAAAGCTTGCTTATGAACGGGATCTTTGTTGCATCGCAAATTATCTTTACCGCACGTACCGTATCCCTAATTTTCTCAGATCGTCATTGAACCACCTGAGAGGGTGATTTGAGTGCAAATTCAGAGGATATTTTTTTTGAGGGGAAAATGTTCCTCTACTAGACGACAGTATAGGTTTAAGAGGAAATCCACCTCGTTTTTCGAGGAGTTTGACGAGTAGAATGTGTTCCAGTTAACTGTATGTAACGAGGTTCGGAAGGCGAGTATTCCCTGGCTGGTTATTTGCCTCCTGAAATACGGGGCACTTTTTTGTCTCTCGGAATTTTTAAGACTCAGTATCTGGGCGTAGTGGTCGGAAAGACAGGGATCGATTACGCCAGTCTGATAGCACGATTCATCTAAATTTGTTAAAATATTGTCAATGCAGCTGCTAGAGCCATTTACAATCCTAGTAAACTCAGCAATAGTTGAATGTAGGCCAAAGGAGTTTATTAGACAGATCAAATTACTGAGATCAGTGGATGTTCTCAGGAAATTGATATTGAAATCACCCAGTAGAATGATTTTTACAAATTTTTTCGAGATAGAGATCAGAAGTTCTTCTAATTTGTGAAAAAAAATGGTACAGTCATTTATACAAGCTGATCTATATATTGTGATAACGGCAATTTTAGAAGTGCTCAATGCCACACACTTCGATGTCACGCTCAATACAATAATCCCCTAAGTGAAGAGGTTTGAATTCAATGTTATCACATACAAATATAGCTACACCACCGTGTATATGGTTGGCTCTACTGAAATATGTTGCCAAATTATAGCCAGGAATATTACAGAATTGTAGACAATCCTCATTTAACCAGTGCTCGGAAAAACAGAGAACACTAAATTTATTATAACAGTCTAGAAACATAGAAAGTTTGTCCAGTTTGTTCGAAAGTTTACGTACATTCAAATGAAAAATACTCACTTCGTCAGAATTAATTAATTTACAGATCTTACTGCTGTCCCTATGATGTTTCGGGTGGTACTCTTCTTTTGAGAAAAAACCGTCTAACATGAGCACCCATGGGCCAGACAGATTCATCCCAGGCTTTTTCGAGGTTGCATTGGTTTATGCATCCGTGAAGGACAGTAGAGCTGTGGAAACATTGAATTAATTTTTCGATTTTAGCTTCGGGAAAAGAGCCCTTTATATCACGAAGAAGTTCTTCAGTTGTTGTCGAAGGTGTCAGTTTATAGACATGCAGCAAGCAGTTTTGTTGATTCCTGCTGTCGAACAGTTCGGCTATTTTCCTACAATAGGTTTATTAGTGCCACGATATGATTTTCTTCCTTTGGGAAAGGGATTACTCCGTTGAGCAGGGCCATGGTTCAATTCAATGAATTTTTGACATTCGAGGTTGGACTCGACTTCATGCAATGCAGAAGAAACCTGATCGCGAGTTATGAACTGTGTTTCTTCAGTAGCTGTAGCTTTGACAGAATTAGCTTTAGTAGTTTTCATCTTTTTCTTACTATGGGACACGTGTTTCCATTCATCGGCACCGATGTCAGGATTTACATGAGTTGGTGCTGCATGGTTACCGTCAGAGATGGTGTGGACTGCACTGGGACGAGTAACTTTGGTACCTTCAGTGTTTGTATGAGAAGCGTGGCTTTCCAGAACATCAATCTTGAAATTCATGAGTTTGATCCTTTCAGACATATGTTCAACTATTTGTCTTAGTAGTATTACTTCTTTCCGTAATTCACAACATGTCTGCCTTGAGCAATTTTCACTACCCAAGACTGTCACTACCGACAGAAATGGACGAGTCCAAATTTTCGCTTTCAGGTTGGCCTTCACGTTCAGCCACCGATTTAGAACATTTTACACAGGTCAAAATCATACCTTTGTCATCCATGGATATCCGATTTCCACATTTAATATGTAATGGAAGCTGACACAGTTCACAAGCACTACTAATTTTCAATTTATCGTTGCAGTTGCTGCAGTTTTTAAGAGATTCCTTTGGAGCAGCTGTTAACACCTGCTTATCGTTCACCATGATTCTAAAATATATTTATATATATATATATATATATATATATATATATATATATATATATATATATATATATATATATATATATATATATATATATATATATATATATATATAATATATATATATATATATATATATATTTATATATATATATATATATTATATATATATATATATATATATATATATATATATATATATATATATATTAGATAAGATTAGAAAATATGAAAAAAGTTTACTGTAGTATCTTAACCTACATGCTAATTCGTGAATGCTTTGAAGATGATATGAATATGGCGTATGCGAAAAGAACTGTCAATACAGGTACAGCAGAGAATGGTGTATGCAAGTGATGGTATTGTCGCACACCTAGTTGTTATTTCATTTGCTATACAAACTTTTCTGTGATAATAATTGATTTTATTCATGTAAAACAGGTGGGACCATCAAAATATTAAAATTTGTGTAGAAAAAAAATCGAAATGATGTGTTCTTTCCCAACTTCTTCCTTCAAACACTGAAAAAACTAATTGGATAGATGAAGTATGTGTATGCATATCATATATATCTACTTCTTGACCACGAATCATTGAAATGTGGTCGATTAGAGAGAATTATGGATTATTTTTGTAATAGCGAAAACGGTTCAAGCCAAAAAATAGGGCGTGAATCCCATATGGGGCCTATAGGACGAATTTTCCCAAAATTATGAGACATAGGCTTTGTTTGAAGTGACCTTCATTCCTGACTGAAGTCCATTTCTTGAGATTTCAGACCCTATGGCATTGTGGTCATGTGTTGAAATGATAATATGTTATTGGATGTTTTTTCATGCGACATGTCTATATATTTTGTTCTCTGATTGTATTGAGGATTGTGGATAAAAGATGTATATTGTTGTTGTTCAATGTTCTGAACAGAAACACTCAAATTATCATTTTAATTCCCGATACGCAGATTGATTTTCTACTTGTTGATGATGAAGCCAAGTATATCAGTCTAGTTTATAGTTACTCAAAGAACATGATATTGATAACAAAAACCCGTAATGAGTGTTTATTCTGAAGTTGAACATTAAATTCATAGTTGAAAATAGTACGCCATAATTGTATTCAGTGCACATTTTGCCAGGATAAAATGCATCATCAATGTTATCTCGGTGAAGGAAGAGAATATTTATCCGAAGAGGAATAGCCAACCATAACATTTTGAATATCAGATGGTGTGTTGTGATTGGCTCCAAAATTGTAATTCGACATTTTCACGTTCCGCGTCTGAAAGCACTTTCAAAATGCTGACAACGCAGAATGCGGTGCCAGGAAATATCCAATTCAATTTGTTAGCCAATTGTGAGTACAGAGTCAAAGAATCGAGATAATTTTCTTATGAACTTGAATAAGACCCCTCCGGACGCCGCAATGATCAGTATTAATATTTTAGAAGCCATGGAAACTCATCTTCCATTTCTGTTTTTCTTCCGTTGTCTTGCGCTTTATTTGATATATTATTATACCCATTTCCATCAACTGGATCAACTATATTGAATTCCATCTGTTGCTGTATGATTGAACACGTGTCGCGGCAGTAGTTTACCGCTGGCGACAGACGAAGATTGTTGAACTCATTTTATACAGGGTATTAGTGAATAAGTGCGACAAACTTCAGGGAGTAATTCTGCATGAAAAAATAATGACAGTTTGCCATTTAACATTTGTCCGCAAATGCTTCGTTTTCCGAAATACGGGGTGTTGAAGTTTTTATTGAAAATTGACTATTTAGTTTTTGCTCTGAAACCGGTCGAGATATGCAAATGAAATTTGGTGAGTTCCGGAAGGTAGTTATTGCGCATTTTTTGACATGCGATTGAGAATTTCATATTCATCATTGGCGCGCATACTAGTAATGATCTCAATTTTTTTAAAGAAAAATGGTACGCCACTGAGATATTTCACATAAAAAAAAAATTTATTCCGTTCAACTTGTGACAAAAAAATCTTTCGAACCTTTTTTATGCAAAAAATTTAACATCTTAACGCGTATTTTTCATTTCTTCAATACATTATCAAGAACTATCTAATAATAACGTTAAACCAGAACAATAATAGAAAATAACACTAGTGAATAAATAGGCGCAAAGCTACAACAAATGTTCAAAATGACTTTCCTCAGGCGTGATACAAAATTCAACTATTCGCCTCATTGATAGTCGTATTTGCGCGAATATTCCTAGTGTATTTCTAATTGTCTCATACCCGGCTATAATTCGATTCCTCAGGTCTTCAACATTTTCAACGGGAGTAGAATGAACTAATGACTTGAGAAAACCCCAAATGCAGAAATCAAGAGGGATTTAAATCCGGAGATCGAGCAGGCAAATGTTCCGTACCTCCCCTACGTATCCAAAGATTTGGATATACTGTATCTGAGTGATTACGTACAATAATGCTAAAATAGAGTGGTGCACCATCATACATGAACCAGAAGTGTTGTCTCAGCTGTAGAGGAATTTCTTCGAAAAGAACAGGTAACTCTTCCTGTAGGAAATCAAGAGACGCCTGTTAGTCTTTTTGGGAGGAAACATCGACCGAATAATTGATCATCAGGTACCCCAAGCCATACATTTACTGAAAACTGATGCTGAAAATGGCTTCAACGGTTCCATGTGGAATATCATCAGCCCAGAGGAGATTGTTATGGAAATTTCGTAGCCACTGTCGACCGAAATTGTCCTCGTCAGAAAACAAAACGTCATTTGAAAAATTAGGAATTTGGCGATTTGATGGAGAATACAATGGCAAAAAGCTAGGCGCAGAAAAACTCTCCAGGTGGAAGAGGTTGCACACTTTGAATATTAAACGGATACAATTGCTGTTCTTTGAGAATTTTTAGTTGCTTATATTCAGTATGTTGGCAATTTTTCGAGTACTTGTTTCAGGTGACTCCGCAATTAACTCTAGAACTGCTTCTTCTAGTTGCACAGTTCGTACTTTTCGAGGGCGCCAACAGTCAGCCGTTTGTTTCTCAAATGTACCATTTTCACGCCAACGTTGGTGAAGACGAGTTAATATTGTGTGATGGGGTACCCTACGTCCTGGATACAACTCAGCATACAATCGTTGAGTTTGCCGACCATTTCCATTACTTCGACCATAGACAAAATGCATGTCTGACAATTCCGCATTTTTATAATTTTCCATTCTTTTCGATAAAAGAAAAATATTTTCATTAATGTTGTACCAAACTGAAAGCTTGAGACTGAAGAAATGCTAATTTGACATTTCGCTGAAATTTTCATATTCAACAGAATGTTGACAGTGGCCTACTAGCATCGCTACTAGATAATGTTTCGAAGTAATGACAAATACGTGTTAAGATGTTCCATTATTTTTGCATGAAAACGGCCCCCATTCGTCACAAATTGAACGAGGAATTCAAAAATGATTTTTCATTTGGAATATCTCAGTAGCGTATCATTTTTTTCTTTAAACAAATTGAGATAAAAAAATGCGCAATAACTACCTCTTAAAACTCACCGACTTTCATCTGCATTTCTTGACCGGTTTCAGAGCCATAAATGATTAGTTCTTCAGAAAAACCTAAACACCCCGTATTTCGTAAAACGAAGCTTTTGCGGACAAAAGTTATATAGCAAACTTTCATTATTTTTTCATGCAGAATCACCCTCTGAAGTTTGTCGCACTTATTCACTAACACCCTGTATATGCATTCATTCGGTGCATTCTACCAATTCATCCATCTTTCAGTGGCATAACATATCCTTACCTTGTTTTGTTTTGCCACCTTCGAAAGTTAACACTTATTTGCTTTCATATTTTAATCCTAATAATGAATGAAGACTGTTTCAAAATAGTTGCCCTCATATAAAGGCGTGAAGCAACAGCCATAGTAGAATATTCGTATGAATCACATAAGTGGAATTATAAAGGATTGTTAGGCCAAAATCGAATTCCTAAAAATTGAAACGAATCAAGAAAAGAGAGCTATTGAAGAAATGATATACATGAAGAAGAACAAAAATGCAATGAATGATAGACGAGATATAAATAATATCAGCCGAATATACCACACAGTTTTATAACAAACAATAACCAATATGAATTCATACTCCCAAAAATAACAACCCCTCGCTCTCCCACAATACTGAGAACCGAAGAAACATCATTGATACACATGCGGAAATTAAGATCACCCTAGTCAAAACAAACACTAACAATACAGCCACGTCACATCTACCAGGCTCGGCTCGACCAATAAATCAAACCAAACACCGACATCAAACCATCATGCAAACCAACGAAATTGAAAGTCCAGAAATCATGTACATCAAAAAAAACCAAGACACCCATACAAACAAGATGTTTTTAAAATAATATGTGATACAAGCAGTCCACCATGTCGGATTGCCACATAAAGGTTATGGTACGTAATTGCAAAGTTGATGTGAACAAAACAAAAACTAACCAAAACTACTATTTTCAGTAGAAAATATTTATAAAATGTAATAAAACATTTGATAAAGCTCCAGGCCAAGAGCGAAACGCTTTGCAAATTAAATGTATATGTAGAGAAGAAAAATAAGTGATTGAAATCTGTCCCAGTTGGAATCCAAATCCCTAAAATATCCAAACAAATAATATATATTTATTTATATATATATTTATTCATATATATATATATTTATATATATATAAATATATGTATATATATATATATAATTATACATATATATATATATATATTCTTATGTTAGGAAATGTTTATACAAAAATGAAAATAATAATTCATTATCATTATTGGGTATTTGAGTTATCGTGGTTCATGCTATGTTTGTTTTACAATTTTTCCATACTTTTTACTGTTCTAGAATCTTATAACAGGTTCTAGTCAACGCATATGTATCGAAAAGTCAATCCTGAAGTATCTATATTGTCAAAAGTATGTGACCAACAATACATTCGAATTGCAAAAACAATAAAAATAATATGGAAATTTTAATTCATGAAAAAACTTTGGATTTCAAGAAGTTCAAATGATATACAAGTTGAAACATCCTGTATGGTAAATCATATCAGGAGGAAACCCAACAGCGAGATGTCAGAGACAATGAGAGGAAAATAATAAAATATAAAAATTATGAAAACAGGAAAATGTGAAATATGAATTTTATCCAAATTTGTACATAGAACATAAGGTTTAGAATTAGATATTGTAAATAAAATAATTGGAATAAGTTAGAATAACAAAAAGTCAGTCAGAAAGTGGCCATAAATTTTGAAATTTGTGAAAAGAAACAAAATGTGTGTGTTGCCAAGAGAAAATGTAACAAGCTTGAGAGATGGAAAATGGATGCAGAAAACGAAACCACGTACCAAATTTGGAAGAAAAGTTATAACAAAATACCCGAGAAGAAACTAGCAAAACTTTCCTCAAACGTTATATAACTAATTCAGATACCAATGGAAGAATAAAGGAATAAGAAAAATCTACTCACCTATTAACAGAACAAAAATCCAGTCCATGTCATCACCAGGAACAAAAAAAAGGAATTTTTGCAGTATAGCTGTTTTTTCCAGTGAGCACGAACACTTCCAAGAGGCAGGAGAACACCACAAAAGGAAGAATAATAAGGTATTTCAAATGCTGAACTAAGGAAAGTGCAACGTATCAGGTCCAGAAACTTATATTGGTTATCTGATATCTTGTGTCATTTCTTTTGAACATTCAATGATTTTTTATGCTCACAGACTTTTTATAACATTCAAACGTTTATTCAACAAGTATTCATCACACATAAACAAGTTTTCACCATTTTATGTTACTGTTACTCTAAAGAGTGATAAGTTAGATTTCGCAGAGTAGGTCAATTTTAGGAATTCATTTTAATAAAAACAACTATTCGACGATTTTTCTGCATCCTTTGTTTATCTATTGAACATATAATCGTAATCTTTCCACAAAAAAAGCACATTTTGACATCGAGCAACGTGCCAAGTTGGCACTACTAAATCCTGCATGAGAATAGAGATTACTCATACTTCATAGGCGTACCGACTGGGCTGGGATAAGGTGAGAAGAGTGTTGAAAAAGGGTAAGACAACATAGCCGGAGTTTCATTACCGTTATGATAGGTATTTTTTTAAATTCATAAATAAAAAAGAAATCACTGAAACAAATCTATCATAATATAAATATTGATAAACAACAACAATATATATATATATATATATATATATATATATATATATACATATGTATATGTATATTTATGGATATACATGTATATTTATATATACAGTGTGTACATAAAGTAAGGATAACATTCATTATCTAGAAAAGGAAAAGCTTTCTGGAAAAATCCGCGGACAAGTCAACTTTTATTTCACAATGCGCATCTCTTGACGTTTTAGTCGCATTGATGACGATTAATGTCAGCTATGACGTCATGGGATTTTTTTTCAAATTGCAACTGCTAAGGTCCAACGAGGATTTATTGACCGTCTTGGATACTGGCTCAGGAAGGACTTCAGTTTGAACATTCGATCAATTAGTTTGTTCAATCAACTGTGTAGAATAAATTACTTAAAAATCATTACAACATTAATTTTCTCGACAATTTCCTCATATAACATGACAAAACTTCTGTTTTTTTTTTTTTTTTTGGCTTGGACATTTCGTCATTCGGCCAGACACAAGTAGTATATTATTATTGTATGATGGGATGCAGGTTGTCTTGCTCTAAGCAATACTGCATCCCATTTTAATTTATTTCAAGACAATCACAACATAGAATGTATCATTCACACAGTATTCTGGGTAGGCCTTGTTACTAACTCCATACGCCACCTAGGAGCAGCACTGTTAATTTGAACGCAACAGCGAATCGTCGAGGATCATCCTCGGCCCGGCTACGGAATTTAACATTTAATTCTCTCAAATTAAATGAAAAATTTCTGCCCTGGCCGAGAATCGAACTCACGACCTTTCGATCATGAGTCGGACGCTAACCCACCGCGCCAATCCCCCCACTAACTTCTGGTTTAACGTGTGCAGAGAAATATGCTCTTTCAAATGGCACTATCGAAAATAGCGGTTGCAATATGAAAAAAAATGTCCCCATGACGTCATAGCTGAAACATTAATGACGTCATCAATGCGACTAAAATGTCAGAAGATGCGCATCGTGAAATAAAAGTTGATGTGTCCGCGGATTTTTTCGAAAAGCTTTTCCTTTTCTAGAATGAATTTATTCCTTACTTTATGTATACACTGTATATATACATATGTGTTATGAATAATGAAAGTTCCGGTTGAACCGCGTCTGGAAATTTGGTAATTTCGACGTTTCGGCTCCCATTTTGGAGCAATTTTCAAGGATAGTGGAAAAAGTATTTATATATAAGTTATTGATAAGAATTAAACAGGGAAGTGATTTCCAACTGAGGTCTCAATCTGCCTACTCCTAGGTTATAGTGTCACTGAGGTAGGAATGTGATTTTCCCGGAAATCTCAATCTGCCTACTCCTCAGGTGTTGTCACTTAGGAGAGAAAATGATTTCCAACCGAGCTCTCAATTTGCCAACTTCTAGGTTGTAGTCATTTAGGTGGGGTTCAGGATTTTGTAACTCGACACCGGGGTTTCGCCCTCAGCTTTTTCTGAGATCCCAATCTGCTACTTCGAGAGAACTAACAAACAGTTTCCTCTCGTGTATTCTCTCAACAATGGCAGAACATATCAGAAGGTTCACAGTTTTATGTTCTTCTCTTGAAGAATGATCCATTGGTTATTATTTCCTCTATTAACTTGTATTGGTTTCAATCCTGGAGGCAGGTTTATTTTCTCTTCTTGAAAATATTTTTTATTGTTTTACCAGTTACATTATGCCATTCAAATAGCGTTTCTTCGCTCTTTTGTTGTTTTTTCGATACCTTCGTCCTTTCCCGTATTTGTTTTTTATATACTTTGCCGACTTGTTCTTCATCTTTCACACTCATTTCCCCATGCTTATCCACTTTTGGAAATCTTAGAAGGTTGATATTCTGATAGAGAGTCCTCGAATGGCTCCGATTCAGATATAATTCATGAATCAGTATTGACATCTCTAACACATGCATTTTCATCATCAGAATTGTTGACATAGTCTGCGGCGGTATTTTCTGGGCTATGTTCTATAAGTCCGTTCCTTTTCAAAGCAGCATCATAGTGACGGAAACTGATATTGCAACTTCGCTTCGGTGTTTATTACGTAAGAATAACAATTTTTTTATATTTGCCTAGTTGTAGTCACATAATTCCCTTCTATGGTAGCCACTCCAAAGTTCTTTTACTTGTTAGTGTCAATTGAAACATTATGGTCATTATGGTTTGTAGGTGTTCTTTTTCAAAGTATGTTGGATTTACTACTTTTACCCAATTGATCGACTACATTTTTCAAACTACATTCAGACTTTTCTAAAGAATAATACCTACAATGTTTCAAAATAGTCTATTAAAATTGGCGTATTGAAATGGATAGGCTTACCTTCGAAATGCTAGAGTATATCTAGTAGCTGTTCTTCCTTTTTTTTTTCAAACTACACGCTTTTTTCTACTGAAACTGAAGGGATGATTGAATTTCTGGTAAATATGTTTCAATGTATTTTCTGACGGTGTTGGACGATTTGGATACAACACTCTATATGCACTTTTTGCGGTACGATTATTTTCGTTGTTCTGTATATAACAAGTATATATTCGAAATTTTTCTCCCTCATTCTAAACTATTTTCTATCGAAGAAATGTCCCTAAAGAGACATAACATAGTTGTCATTTTCATAGCTTACTTTGAAAATGATTACTTTCATAGGATATGTATTCACAGTGAAAACTAGTCTGACTAATCCCTTCTAATTACTATTTTATCCCCTGGAAATCAACACGCTACTGTTTTTTTGATAGCATTTTATCAAAATTCAGTCATGACCACAAAACTTCAACAATTAACTTTTTTTCTATAGGCAATAACAACAATGATAAGAAGTGGGTAATTTATAGTGAATAACCCGGTATATTGAAAGTCTACACCCCAGTTGATATAACAGTAAAGAAATATCAACAGATTTTTAAACTCCACCCAAATGTCAACCAAAATTTGTAGAAATCGACATTTGTCGATGGAACAACTTGAAATTGTAGTATTCACTACTGGTTCCAACATCCAAGTCGTATGAGACAAATATTGTCGAATAGCTTGACCTGGCAACACCTAATGAACGATTCTAGAATGTGTTATGTGCCTAAGTGGTTTTGATTTGAGTATGAACTCGGTTATAAGTTTTGCTTTACAATTTACAGTTTTGGGCAACAACATTTTGATTTAAATAATGCACATGTAAAAGAATAATGCCAGTCGAAGAAAAGAAACAAAGTTATTGTACTCAATCACAGAAACAAACCCTGATGAAATTGATGAAGTGAAAGGAAAATGAGCCACTTCTATCCGGCAAATTTTCACAAACCTTCACATTACAAGATGCAAAAAGTAAGTGACAGAATATAGCTTCAATTCTGAATTCGGCCCCAAGAGCATCCAAAGATTGAAAGCAGTGCAGAAAGGTAATAAACAACCTATCCAACGTTGACAGACTAGTAATTATTTTTTCAGTCCTGACAAGATATAAGGAAAGTCGAAACAAATTAAACATGCTAGAGGTACTGGCGGTGGTCCTCCACTTCCACCTGAATTTGATATTACAGATGAACTCATATTTAGCCCTATAGCACCCACAGCGATCACAGGAGATACCAATATGAGTGAAACCCCAATAGATTTTGACTTCACATCCAATGATATAATGGAGGCTCACCCAGTAGCAGAACAAAGTGTAGATTATGTCATACCAAATGAAGTAGTTTTGAATGGAATGATCATATATACTCCAAAGAAGATATTATCCCTTTCTCAACCATAGCTTTAATAAAATAACTAATAAAAAACCTTTTTAAAGACAAGCTTCAATTCAAGTCGTGTACTGAAACGTATGAAATAAGTTTAAGTCATCGCTGACAATGATTTAATTATTTTTTGTTGAATTATTTGGTCTTCAAAAGCTTGTCACGCGAAGTATTTATTAAAGTAGGTACAAATTGATTCGATTGGGCAGTGATTGGTTGGTAAGTAAAAAATTGTCAAATTATCTAATTTCATTACAATTTTAGCAACAATTTTTTTGAAATCAAATAATTCAACAAAAAATTATTAAATCAATGTGAGCGATGACTTGAACTGATTTCATACGTTTCAGTAAACGACTTGAATGAAAGCTTGTCTTTAAAAAGGTTTTTTATAAGTTATTTTATTTTTTACTTTTTAGTTAGTTCGCCTTAATCTGTTTACTTTCAATAAAGCATCGTTATTACAAGGTCTCTTCCCTGTGAGTCTCGAGCTGAAAGAAATCATGATTTAGTACCCCAAAGACCTCCAATTTTCAATAGAATCTGACCATAATCACAAAACCCTTCCGCCATCCTGAAGTCGCCATCTTGAATTTATAGATTTTGGCAATATCTCCAAACCTGAGAATCCCCATATACCCATTTCAAATAATATATGACCATACTTAGGAAACTCGTTCTCCACCTTGGGGCCGCCATTTCGAATTTATAAATTTTGACAAAAATCTCATAATCTCCGTCACCGAAAACCGCCTTTATACCAATTTTGAATCGAATCGGACCATGATCACAAATCTCGTCCGTCCATCCTGGAGCCACCATATTACATTTATGAATTTTGAAAAAAATCATAATATCCGACCACGAAAACCCCAACGAACCAATTTTGAATCGAATCGGACCATAATAAAAAAAACTCGTCCGCCATCTTGGAGCCGCTATCTCAAATTTATGAATTTTGAAAAAAAAACATAATCTCCGACCACGAAAACCTTCACATACCAATTTTGAATCAAATCGGAGAATAATTACAAATCTCGTCCGCCATCTTGGAGCCGCAATTTTGTTTCCTTCTCTACCAAAAATTGTATAATGCATTGTTACCGGAATTATGACCACCTGACAAATTTAAATTCAATCGGACTACTAGAAGTCGGTCAAAATTCACTTGCAAGATTGGACCCTAACGATCGAACGAACGAACTAACAAGTGAAACTGAATAAAAGCTTGTAAAAAGAAAAGGACAGTTTATAGTGGAAGTTTTTATGAAGAAAATCAGTCAAATATGTCAATTCGCATTCGACATGAAATTGTCGACTGCTCTAGACCACTCTACAATTTGTCTATCGCAAATTTTCGAATGCGACATTTGAGAATGAGAGATTCGTTTCGACAATGTAGAAATCTCGCATTCGACACAATGTCACCGTTTGAGAATAGACCCCTGGAAGTACATTTTGTTTAGATGAATCCCTCATTCTATTCAGAGGTCGTCTAGTTTAAAACAATACATATCGCTCAAAACTCACAAGTATGGAATAAACATCTGGTGAGGGAGCGTATACGTGGAACATGAAAATATATTGCGAAAACAAAACTAGATGCTGGAGCTAGTGTACCTACGAATGTTGTTATGACCCTTACCGAACTATTAGATAAAGGAAGGACTGATGTTACTGACAATTATATTATCAGTTTAGATTTGTCGAACAAGTTACTAGATCGAAAAACATATCTTGTTGGAACGATCAGATCCGGAAGAGAAAGATACTTCGAAGAGGTGACACATAAGAAATTTGAGCGTGGGGAAATAACGACTCAACAGGATCTAGCATGTTGTTCACTGAATTTCGTGAAAAAGTGTTTGGAAAAATTTTGTTTGCTGAGTCAAATGAGAACTGAGAGAATGTACCACAAAATAAAAAAATTAAAAGAAATCCGAGCATCAGATCGACAAGAGGAAAACACATAAAACACGAAAGTGTAGGTTCTCATGACAAACAGAAGCAAGGGGAAATATCGAAGAACATAAAGGTGATAAAGGTAAATACATTTTGTAGGGATTGTTTGGAACTACCACAGTAATGTTTGGTGTGCTTCAATTCATTCCACAAATGAAGTGTTGTTTATTTTATATTGTTTGATGAGTAATATACATATTATCTTAGTTTTTGTTGGACTACTGAATAAAATTGCAAATTATGAACACTTTTTCAATTGACCACAACAATTTTGTTGACGAAAAATTCCGCTAACTATGTAGCAATGAAAACATGAAATTTCAGTGGGCGGTTCCTACGGAGTGCCGCGGTTACACAGGACAGACGAGTAGTGGTCCCCGCGGCGCTGAACGTGTTAAGACATCCCATCTTTATCCATATGGTCCCGTTTCGTAACAATGGATGTCTCTTAGATTAGATTTGTACGGGGCTCATGGGCTGGGTGCCACTTCACTACGACCTTTGCAGATCTATTGTGTATGCCCTCATGTTATGTTAGAGTTCCTTGAGTCCTCCATATATTGGGAGAGTTGTGGTTTTTCCTACCCTATCAATGAGAAACTTAGCCTTGTGGAACCTCCACATCAGCATAGTATGTGCGCTGAGGTTTTCTCCTCCTCCTGGCAGAACCTACCTATAGTTGTGTCTGCCAGCTCGATGTTATCCATGTGTTGGTTGAGTCTACAGTGCTCTGTCAGCACAACAATGATCCTGGTTGATCTCTCATTCTGGCTAAGCAGGTACTCTGTGAATTTTGGCAATGGTTCCTTGATGATTTCTCTGACTTGCCTCATGCCTACCTTGTTCAACCATTGATATTCAACCAAGTCACTGAGCCGTATGCTATCATGGGTCTTTTGACCCTGCCATATAGCCAAATGATCATTTTTGGTTGTAGCCCCTAGGTTGAGAGCTACCGGGTTCTTTGAATAATTTTTAGAAGGTGTGGATTCCATGTCAGTTTGTGGTCAAAGATGACTCTCAAGTAATTTGCTTCTTGTGCAGTTAGAATCTCCACCTACTCCATTCAGAACTGTTGTCTTGAGTCTTCCTGTACTCTATTTTTAGCAAAAACAACTATTTTGGATTTTTGGAGGTTAACAGTTAATTCCTTCTCCTGACAACACTTTTTTATGAAGTTCAGAGCAGTCTGCGTATGCTGCGAAACGGTTTCTGCAAATTTGCCAATTTGATTGTAAGATCATCGGCATATCCTAAGCAATGCATGCCATCGGATGTTAGCCTCACCAGTAGCTTGGTTACTGGGATAGCCCATGGGAGAGATGATAGTAACCCTCCTTCTGGGCATCCTCTACCTGCTCTAGCTGTAAATGTGGTTTCACCCATGATTGATATGATTACCCTTAACACCAAACTGATATTAACCCATTGACACAGGTGGGTTGGGAATCAAACCCTTTGATTTCTAGAACTTTGGTAATTGACTTTGGATATGCATTGTTGAAAGCCCCCTCGATATCGACGAAACTAGCGATGACTATCTCTCTGTCCTCTAGGAATATCCCGAACATCTTAAGGTGGGTGTCTTGAAGACATCTTCAAGATGTCTTTGTGCTGTCTGGGAAGAATTTCATCCATATCACCAATTCAGACAATCTGTATTAACCCATTAACAGCTGAAGGTGCATGTACGCACCCCTTTAAATTAATTTTTTTATGAGATGCTATAATCGCTTTTACTTTAACAAGTATTTGTTGATGTTCTTATATGTTTTTTTGACCTTGTATGCATTTTTATTAGATTTTAGATAAATAAAAATATGTTTTACAATTAGCGAAACTAACATAGTTTTTCAACTATTTCACAACATTATGAAAACAAATTCTTTATTCACTTCTTGACGCACTGAAGACTCAATTCATGATAATATACGTTGAGTATCCCACTTTGTATTGTCCCAAATTACGCACTCAAATAAAATTCAGCTTGTAAAATTCTAATTAGGAATCTAATACCGCGGGTGCGCATACGCACCTTTGGCGCCAAACAGTATCAGCGCCGGCAAACGTGAATCAGGTATATTTCCACTGCAGTAGTGAGCACGTGTACTAGTTTGGTTTTCGTAATTGTGGTAGAGTCATATTTAAATTATCAGTAAGGATTCGAAATAATTTTTTGCTGTACCTATTCGAAGGCAACTAAAGGTAAGCTGTGAACTGCTATTATGCTTCAAAATTATATAACCTATAACTCTATATTTCACAACACAGCCAACATGAGCCAACCATGTACTTCAAGAAAGTTGCCTGGGCAGATTCGACCACAGGAGATGTATGACCGAAGACGACCATTGACTACGAAGGAATTGCTTGCCTATCTTGAAGAATATTCTGATGTAGAAAACGCAACTGAAGTTGAAGTAACTTATATTCCACCAAATATTGAAGAAATTACTGATGATGAGGACCTAGACGATAATCTCATGAAAGAAGGTGATATTGATGCAGAAATTACTGGAACTTATGAAGTTTATGTTCCTCCGGCAAGTGATTCTGAAGATGATATTCCACTAAGTGGAATTCGCGACAAAATGAGAATATACGACAAACCCAATGGGAAAAAATCAAATATTGTGCCAAAATGGGAAAAAAGCCTCCTCCCAATGCCTCTTTCCATCCTGTAAGAATCAACACTCGCTTATTAGAAAACATCAAAGCCTGCCATGGAGGTGAGACGCCCATGAAAATATTTTAATTGTTTTCCGATGAAGAAGTGATCAGTCAAATTGTACATTTTTCAAAAAATTATGCAGCACAAAACAATCGACACGATTTTGACATGGATGGAGCAGACCTGGAACGTTTCATCGGCATTTGCATTTCATCTGGCTATCACACTTTGCCACAATATGACATATATTGGTCGAAGGATGAGGACAAAGAGGTGGCTATTGTGAGAGAAACAATGCCTGGAAATAAATTTCGATCAATCAAACGAAATATCCATTGTCTGATAATACTCAAGTAGACAAAGATGATGAATTTACCAAGCTCACCCCTATCTTTGATATGATGAATATGAAATTTCTGCAATTTGGTATATTTAAACATAACTTTTCAATAGGTGGAGAAATGGTGCCATATTCTGGACGTCACTCATGCAAAATGTTTATTCGGGGAAAGGCTGTGAGATTCGGGTTCGAATTATGGTGCTTCTGTTCGTACACAGGTTATTTATATTAATTCATTCCATACGGTGGAAAACAGAAAATCAACTTGAATTCAGTCGATAGTCTTGGAACGAAGGTAGTTTTAGACTCACTTTCCGTAGTTGACAAACCCCAAGAGCATCGAGTATTTTTTGACAACTTTTTTTCGTCTTACTCTCTTTTTATGACACTGAAGGACCTAGGCTTCTTTGCCACTATTAGGCAAACCGCACTACGAAGTGTCCTTCACAAAATAATAAAACATTCGAAAAGACGGTACGGGGACTATTCGATTCTGTATTTGATACGGCGTTGAAAGTTTTACTTGTGAGATGGGATGATAATTCTGCTGTGACGGTAATTACGAATACCTGCACAGTACTACCTCTTGTACAAACAAAACGATGAAGCCAAAAAGAGCACAAAGATAATCTTGTAGCCGAATACAACAAATTTATGGGTGGAGTGGATTAACATGATAATGGCATGGCTAATTACCGTATCAGAATACGAGGTAAGAAATGGTGGTGGCCTCTATTTATAAATCTAATTGATAGCACAGTCGTAGATAGCTGGAATATTTACAATATAGCCAATGACAGTAACATTTCGCAGTTAGAATTTCGATCACTTCTAGACCTATCGCTTATGAAATTTGAGGGTCTTGCTGAAACTGTCAACACAGATGTGGTTGCTCACTCAAACTATGGACGTCCCTCTGAAGATAGCTTGCAGGACGACGTAAGATTTGACAATATTGGTCATATGATCAGAAGGCATGATACAAGTGCACGAAAAAGATGTAGATTATGCAAAAGTCATACTATATATTTGTACACAAAATGTAAAATTCATCTCCATCCCGAATGTTTTGAGGTCTTTCATAAAAAAAATAGTTGACTTTTTGAACATGTGTTTTATTGTATAACGGTGATGGCCAAAGGTGTGTATACGCACCCTTATGTTTTTCTGTGTTGCTGTTGGTTTTCTGTCAAAATAAGATAACTTTGTCCCATTTGATGTATTTTAAACCATATTCAATAAAAAAATTAGAAAAAATTGTTTTCCTTTATTGCTTGGCCATTAATGGGTTGAAGTATCCTCAAAGCTTGTATCATAACCATACAAAGAAATATTGCACACGATCTCTAACGAAATGAACAAAAACCATGCACTCTATAATTGGTTGATTATCAAAATTGGATCCATAAATTACAATCCATCTGTAGATGTTTACACCTATTTTATAGTCTTTTCACATCCAAATCATTCCCTCGTTCCATTTGGGGCATATTTCAATTGGTCATTTCTATAATATTCCAACTGGCAATTATTTTGTATTTTCAATGGTTGTATGAGCAATGAAGGTGATCCTATAGATGAAATAAAAAATTGCACAAAATACAAACGACTATTGGTTCTGCCACATGCACTCAGCTAAACTACCCCCACCATTTTTCATCTTTGATACTTCTGAATCCCGCCATTATTATCAATGGATCTGTTGAAATGAAAATTCTCTGACATACCACCTACTCTCTGGATTCAAGTTTCGTGTGGTTCATATAATCAAGAAGGGAAGATAATGGTATCAACGGTAGAAGAATTGTTGAATGAAAATACATTTTGAAACTACGAACATCTCAGATTTCCCTGAACAGCTCTTAACTTGAGATTATTATTTCACCTCTCCAAACGAACTCGGAATATATTTGCATATAATCTGAATTCTGAATGAATCCAACAGTTTTTGAAAATATCTGGTTTGCAAGTAAAATTCGTGAAAATAATATTCACACCCGTTGATAGATTCACTCTAGTATTTCCATACTTTATATCCGTACGCAGAAAGTCAATACAACGCTGTAATCCCACGATGTTTTAGAGTATCCACTTCAAGAGTCGGCAGGATGCCAAAAAGTAGAAAGAGAATGAAGTTTCCTGCAAGAGAGCTTTTTGTCAGAAAGGAATGAACAGGATCGGCTTCGAATTTGTGCTCCTTTGTAGTTCACTCCCGTACTCCTGGTTAGAATTGTAGATTGTGGAGCAAAACCTAACTTCTGGTACCAAGTATTTTTCTGAATGAATTATTGAAGATACCTGTGAATATATTTTGATTCCGATTGACACCGCTCTGGTATCCTTGTGGAAATTCAATAGGTTTTCTAATTATAACATACTTGAACTGGAATAGTGCATTTCTAGAAAAATAATAAATCAGACTGATTTTCTGGAGTCTGTTTTCATTTTCTTCAATCGATATGAGCCCGCAAAAAGAGCGTTGTTTGAATAGAAACCCCACACTTCGGTTCACTTGGTTAAGATGTTGTTACCAAGTTTATAAAGGGTGTTAATGATTTATAAAAACTCACTGGCGATTTTAATCGAGCGTTAGATAAGAATCGTCGTTCCAATATATAGAAGTTTAAAATTGTGTACCTCGCCAGTCCGGTTGAGGATACTTTTCAAATAATCAAAGCCTCAATAAAAACAAACAAACTATATCAATTTGAAAAATACTGCTTTACAAATACACACTGTATGGAATGATATTTCAATCTATACAACTTCAGTACTTCCATAGTTAAAAGTAATACAATCTGTATAATAATTGTATACAAGTTATACCAAATTTCTAAGAGTCATTGCATGAAAGGACAGAGATTTCAAGAATCCAGCTATTACAAATATCAATTCATGATTATCAATACTGTTCATATAGAATAATCTGTTTCAAACCGTTTTAAAATAAATTCAGTTATTTTTCAACCACACTGTATATAATGATCAAAATGTTATGAAGATTACAAACAAAAGACATGAGGAAACTATGATGGGGGAAAAATATCATTCTAAATCAACTGTATGAAAGTTTTATGTATTTCGCAGTGATGGAAGTCTTGTTTAATTCATGGTGCTACAAATTACTGGTGATTATATAGAGTAATTCATAGTTCAAAGCTAATTCAATTTATGATTTGAAAAAAACAACAAATGAGCATACTCAAATATGTGGTTACGATAAAAAAAATCACTTTGGGTAGAGATTTCGTAAAAAATTTAATATGCTATTCAATTGAATAATAGTTGAAGAAGATCTGATATGCCAAATTGATACAGAACACAAAAAGTTGAGCTTACCATTTTGCTACTGTGAACGATTAAAAAATTCTGGTTAATAATTATCAATTTCTTAACAATTTTCTGAGTTAATATTTTTAGTAATTCAATACCGACTTTTCCTTGACGCTCACTGATTCTGGGTGAAACATTTCTTCGTTCCGATATTTTCATAACACTTTCAAATATACATTTCAATTATTTATATTTGACCGTTAAGATTGAATTTTAATATTAGTACCCTGAATAATTGGTACTTCGAGCTATGTACTGAGCTGAGTGAGCTGATTGAATGAGAATGAATTATTAATTTTATCCCTTTTTATATCACCTCGCGACCTCTCGTGGTCTCAAGCGTCAACTATTATTAATCTACTACGTAGTGGTTAGTGATAACAACTTTATATCGTTGTTTCATAATGATAGATTCTCGGGATGAGTATAACAATAAGAC
Source organism: Gonioctena quinquepunctata (assembly GCA_018342105.1). Taxonomy (NCBI): domain Eukaryota; kingdom Metazoa; phylum Arthropoda; class Insecta; order Coleoptera; family Chrysomelidae; genus Gonioctena; species Gonioctena quinquepunctata. Next base: position 655,171 of record JAFIRS010000369.1, on the reverse strand, counting down.
TTGTTTTTTTATTTTTTTGCATTATTTCTATAGGTTTGAGCATCTCTTGGTATTTTAAGTCTGAGGTCGAGTAATGGGAGTAAATTATATACAATGTGTTTCACTTCTCATGGAAACACTCTCTATCATTCGTATTTTTTTTCGTAGAATCATGAATCAGGATCGATAGATACACTGTTTGTACTCACTGCACGAAAAAAGTCATCCTATACCATGAGTCGGAAAAAATAGTCAGTGACTTCAGTCACTAGTTCAGAAATAACACAATAAGAGCGGCAAAATAATATAATATTCAACAATAGAAATCTATTGTATCCCGAATCTATAATCTCGATATGCCGCTTGTTTTGAATGCGGACACAGCGCACTGGAGCCAAATTTATTTTGGTCCGTGCAATACAGCTTACGGAGCATTTGAAGCAGCCTCTAGTTCAACGAAAGTTCGTGGTCGAGGTTAGCAATTGTACTGATATTTATCGACGGCGGCGCGGAGGTTGCAATACTGAATGATCGAGCTGGGATGAGTCACTGACTATTATTTTCGTCTCATGGTATACATGATATACACTGCACGTCAGCAACGATGAAACCATCCATTTTACCTGAAAATTATATAAGTTGTTATCACTTATAATACCACCAGAGCTTCAATTATTACTGGAATTGTTTTCGAGATGAATATTCGTGTTTGAGAAATTTTTTTCTGTTTTAAATTGAAGCTAGAGTGGTATTCGCGGTGAGGAAATCTCACACTGAAAAAGTATTAAAAAAATACTAGGATAATGACGGTTTTTGATGGTTTTGAAATTTAAATAGTAGGCTTTGTATGTTAATTCAAAAGGATAATATTTTTTTTATATATGTCATTTTTCATGTGTGTGGTGTTAAGAGTAGAAAGTATATTATAGTGTTTTTATGGAAATGTCTCGTTTTGGGAGAGAAAACCAGGGCGTTATTTGAAAAAAAGTTCAATATCTGATCCCAGATGATACCAAAGAATCAAAGACAAGCATTTGGAAGCAGTTTCTAGAATTTTGCGATGAGAAATCTTATGATATACACGAAAAGTTACCTGTTGAACAACTAGCTAGTATTGTAGAAGATTATTCATTTAACATGAGAAAAGCAAATTCGGAAGAGTTCAAAGAAAGTAATGTGAAATTCAACTGCAGAACAACTACGGAAAATGTATTATGGAAAATATAAAGCTGAATTTGATCCGTTTTCTGACATAACCTTTGGAAACGCAAGAGCAGCAGGTGATGCCAAACGTAGGGAGCTACAAAAAGATTCAACAAAACGAAAGCTTAGTGCTTCGGCGTTAAGTGACGCAGAATACATGAAGATTGTAGAACTGTGGAATGAAGATTGTCCGAAAGGTATTCAAAGTTAGTTTTTTCACATCGTCTCCCACGAATCAGCTTGGAGGGGTGGAGAGGGAGCAGCAGCAAGTATTGAATACTTTGTGGAAGAGACCGATAACTTGGGCAACTTCACTGGTCGCCTAGAGTATAATCTCATTCTTCGAAGACAACACAAGGCGGCTTAAAAAAGTTAGCTGATAGCAAGTGGATAATTACAAATATATATAATTCAAGCATATCTTCTGATCGTCTTTTCAGGAAGATGATGGAAAAAAGAGGTGATTCTATAGAGACCAATCGTTTGTTTGCAACTTCTAATCCATTTTGGGACCAAAGAAATTCAAAGGGGTAGTATTAGAATTGTCCATTTGGGGAAGAACACGATTTCAACACAGTTTGAATTGGTTGCACAAAAGATGGATATTGACACAAAAAAAGTGAAAATCACGAATTAATCGGCGAAAGCAACTGCAGTGTCCAATTTGGCAAAAGAGGAAATTGGGGAACAGCAATTGATCGAAATTACAGGCCATAGTAGCAGTCAATCCACAAAACCCCATTCACAGATAGATACAGGACATCATGAAGAAATTGTTGAAGCGATGCGGTGTAATCCGAATGGTTCAGTGTCAAAAATGGTGCAATCGGATGCGATTCAACCATCAGTTATAACTTATTATGATTGTACATTTGATGTTACAAATAATAATAATTATTCTGAAAGTAGTGGTCAAAATAACAGTTATAATAATTAATAATGTTCTTTGTTGCGTAATATATCGAATCTGCTTAGACGGGTGATACAATTATTTTTCTTTAGTTGACATTTAAGCAGCTATAGGTATTCAGATATCAATATCGGTGGTTCCATTTCCGAATCTGTTCTGAATTTCTATTCTTAATATTCTAAATTTGTATCGTTTGAAAATGAAGAAATGTGGCTTGTTATCTGAGAGATAATTTTGGACCAAGACTCCGGTTGAGATTACGCTAAATGAAATACTAAATACCGACTTTAGTTACGCAAAATAATAATAAGGCAGCTGGTTGTGATCCAGACCATCATTCTTGACTAACTTTATTCCACTAAAGTTGGTGGAAATATATTTCGTTACAAGGAACTCGAAGCAGTATTTAGTATTAATAAAATTCACATGCATAACATTGTTAGGTTAAATAATACACAATTAATCTACTATAGTTACTCAAAATAATGGAAAATAAGTCGAAAATAGCTCAATATCTCAATTTTTTGAAATTAATTCCACTAAAGTTGGTAGAAATATATTTCTACAAGGAACTCGAAGGGTATTAGTATAATAAATTTACATGCATAATTAGGTTAAATAAAATAACAATTAATCTACTTTAGTTATAAAAAATAACAAAAAAATAAGTCAATAGTAGCTCAATCCCTCAGGTTTTTACAAATTCATTTCACTTAAGTTTGTAGAAAATAATGAAATAGGTATTCGAAAGAATTATAATATAAATTAGTTAAGCAAGGGAACCAAATAATATGTAATAGTTTAATAGTTCTCTATTATTCCGAGCAGACATAATTTCATAGTTACCCATTCAAGTTAAATAAAACTTTTCCAGAAAAATAAATGATGGTTCAATTTTTCTTTTCTACTATATAGTCGTCAAAATATAGGTTTTTTCCAAAACGGACAGAGTATACAGATGATCAATTAGTTCATTGTAGTTTAACGTATAGAAGGTCATGTCAAACCTAGTAACTCTAACTTTTGACGTTACCTGAGTATAAATTATCTGAATGAATTCATTGTGTTGTAGAGTTAATAAGAATGGAGCGATTTGCGTTATACGTTTTATGCAAGTTTTGTAACGAAGTTAGTGAAATTAAAATGTATCATCGGAACCTAAAATGTTTAACGTATTCATAAGAAGAATGCGGGCCAGAAATTTATTCACCGAATTTGTTTGGGATTATCAAATATCATTTGCTTCTGGTGTGTAAAAAATATGGAACTCTTCGTGGATTATAGCAAAATAAGATTGTTTCGAAGTACTACATATAATAAATGAAACATAGACAATTTATACATTTTAGTGAATGTTCGCTTTTATATTTTCCATCAAAAGAAGAAGACGTAGCTAAGGAATTTCAACAACATTTAGATGCATTAGTTAAAAAAGGTTGTTTGTGTTGAAGTATGAGAACCACCGTAGTAACAACATGTGTTTTGGTTAATTTTGAATCTATGAGTACATATTATATGGTGAACTGTTAATATATGATTCCATAGAAAATCTAACACCTACATTCATTTGGTCAATTTCGCAAATATATGGAATGCATTTAAATGGTTGATATAGCAATTACAATTTTTCTCATTCATTCACCTTTAATGGGAGGTGCATTTAATTTCCATTTGTCTATTTATATCTTTCAAAAAAGCTGCTGCTATGTGAAATCGCTTTGTGGCTGTCTGTGAAACCTTTGAAACATATACTTGGTGACGTCTGGTGATGTGCATGTTTTCAGACAGTGAGCACTTGCAAATCATTGATAGTGTCTGTTTTTTGTACCCAATTTCTGGATGGAGTTACCAACTGTTTGTTAGTATTGGACTATATTTTCATAGCAGCAGTTACATACAGTGAGACGAAAACTATGATTTTTTGAATTGTCACAGGGTTGTTTTGGTACGTATTTGATAGTGGTACTTCCGGTTTCAGGTCTTCGAACCTGCTGTTACTTTGTTAATTATGTGTAGATTCTGATATCGGATTTTTTGTCCAGAATATCTGCCCTACTCGGCAGAAGAATCTGGATGAATTGATTTTTCACTGATATTTTGTGGGTTGGCATCCTATTGAATTCGTCGTGAGGTTCTGCCTGATGTATTGTTCCTCAGTATCTGTACGAACAGCACCTACCCGGTAACTATTCGATATCAATTAAGGACAATTTGAAGATATAAAATAGACTCAGAGAAAAAAACGTGTCAAAATCATCTATATTATGACGTAACTACAACATATATCATCTTTCTTATTTTTCATCATCAGAAACAACTAGAATAAAAAAAATACAAACACCAAAAACAATATAATGAGCTGCAACTGCAACAGTATCGATGCCTTCAATAATCCTAAGAAATTATCAAATAAAATTAAAGAAAATAAGGATACAAAAATTTAAGATCTCCCTGAGTAAGTTCATTTATTTGATCATGATCTTTTATGTTACGAGCCTTTGAATGGGTATCCATATTTTTTGGGAGATTAGAGAGTTTGTTCACTACCAACTCCCATAGGAAGGGAGGACATTTTGCATCCTACTTAGTTTCTCTAGTGATTTTCATCCGAATCTTTCCTTCGGTGTCAGTTTGTCTATAGTTTTTACTTGATCGTTAGTATTATAAATCAGATGGAATTGTCAAAAGGGCCTTCGATATATACAAATTGATTTTTTACTGTAATGTAGGTATAGCGTTATGAGTGTGGAATTCCGCTTCATCGAAGTTATTTTCCGTATATTCTAGAACTTTTTCTGAAAATGGTAGACTTACTCCATGAATGTGAGGAATATAGGAGTCTGCATATTATTAGAATATATCTTCCATTTCATGGTCAGTAACACCCCATTCTGCGTATTGTCCTTCGGTGGAAGTAATTTGTTTTATTTACATAAATTATTTTCTATGAAAACTGTGGATCTTGGACAGTATGCATAAGAGAAATAAATCAGTTTGACTACGTTGCCAGTATATATTTCTACACTGTATATGAAGGGTACAAACAAACTGAACCATGGAATCTTGCGCATTATCTCCATATTTCCTCAGAATAGCTCCCATATCTGCCTTCGCTCCTTTCTAATTCTATATCATGATAATGTTCTCGAGTATTTCTTGTACATTCGAGATTACTCGGTGTTATTGCATGGTTCTCTGAGTTATGTGTGTTCCATACGTTCAATTTCTTAGCAGTTGATTTATCTGATAGTTCATAATGGAGTTTAGGAGTATTTAATTTTTTTCATTTGAAAATATTTTCATGAATTGGGGTTATTTCACAACTAACTAGGTGGAATTTGATCCATTGTTGATTGAAAACAGTTTGGAAAATATATTCTCCATTCAATTTACACAATTTTACAATAATGAAATGAACTGAAATTGGTATGGAATGATAAAACTCCTTTAGTTGGTTGGTTTCCATTGAAATGAAATCCATTACATACTCAGAAGTTATATGAATGCTCTAGTCATTGGAAATAAAAAAAATATTTTGTTGTTCTTCAAACTCCCTCCATCTCCCTAACCTTCTTTGGGCACGGCAAAACCCAAACTCTCATTCATTTTCATGACATAAACGAGAGAAAAACATGTTTTCAAAGTAAGCAATACTTGAAAAATTATAATTACTATTACATTCTGAGGAATGCTCAATACATGTTTGACAACACGTCCGCTTGCACTATCTCCTCCTGGATTTTTCTATTCCTTGCTGTATTTTCCATTTTCAGTAACCTGGTTCTTCTGGTCGGTATCGCTTGGTGTAGCATGACTTTGGCTCAGTACATCCACATGTTCGAGAATTGAAAACTGAAACGAAAAATTGGAATTGTTGATATATTCCATTGATATTCAAATGATTTTACTTACATGAAAAGAATGTGATCCTCCAAATATATTACTTCTACCCTGAATGTTATTATTTTACTGGAGAAATATTTATATTCAAAATGAAATCAATATATCCTAACTATTAACATATAAGCAATATTATCATTCAGTGAAGTTGAATTTTACTGGAGGTCCAGTTCTTCAACCCCCTGATACTTGTGGACTCTGACCCAAATACGTTATTTGAAATCTGAAGCATTCATGCAATTGACACTGTCCACATTGAATTCATCTGAAATACTCTTTGACAACCATGATTTGAATAAAGTATTATTATCATCACGTAATGTCATGAGAATAGATCTACCGAAACGAGTGTTATAAATCGTCATACAAATTTTGTTAAAAGCATTACTGATGGGTAATGATGATATTGCTCTTTGTTCAAAATTTCCCACCCTTCAATTATTGATGAATTAATTCTCTTCAAATCCACTACTCTTCGAAGAGAAAACAAAGAGCGACTGCATGAAAGAATATAGTTTATTCCCACTAATAAAAAATACACTCACTGAATTGAGACACCACTTCTCGTACTCTGTATTGACTCTAATGATATTATTATGCAACTGATTCCTCAACAACGATTTCACACATTTTCATAAAAGACAGTAGATGGGAGTGTGGAGGTCATTGCGCACTTGACCATCAACACACTCATCAATACTCGCAGTTCACTCTTAGCTCTCTCACAGGATGAACGCCCTCCTTGCTTGGAGAGTGCAAGGATTCATGAAGGCCATGACCTCACAAAATATGTTTATGCCTGCACCACAACCTTAGTCAAACAAAACAAAACTCAAGGTCAAATCTCAAGGTCGTCGAAACAATCCCAATATCAACACTCAAGGTCAAATCTCTAGGTCAAAACCTAATGTTATGAATCTCAAGGTCAAATTTAAAGTCGAAACTGAAAGTTTAATCTCAAAGTCGTCGAAACCCAATGTCGGAACTCAATGACAAATCTCTAGGACACATCTCAAGGTCAAGCACGCACACATTGCTCACCTGCAATCATTCTAGGTCACACGTGACATCATATTGGTGGGGGGAGACCCAGAACCAGCCTAAATCTTCTACTCACAGGTCCAATCATGTCTTCTAATAGACCTTTACCAAAATATTGTTTTTTTTTTCTGTTTCAGGAGAAATAAAAAAAAATTGTGCTAAGAGGGGGATATACGTGAAGTATATAACAGCAAGATATGATGATTATTACTGAGAAAATAATGAGGGTTTAATTGATAATGGATGGGTATGTGTCACAAATGTGACAGATAACATCGATAGAAGTTTTTGGAAGTATTTTCTGATTTATGTAGAACCACAAAATGAAGTGCGGATATATGGACATGGTGGGTGGTTTCATTCATACAAAATTTCTGCAAACTCAGTGAATTGGAATGATAAATATGGATGAAAGCATAATCCTATATAAGTTCAGTTCGAGTGACTCGAAAGTTTTGCGTATTGTTCCAGCTTAGTTCTAGAAAATACAGATTCAAATCTGAATAAATCGCGAGGAATTTATAAGAAGTATAAAATGTGTTCAAAAAGTTAATAATTGGTGATTGGATAAGTTGTGTGGATTCATCATGCATGTGGAAAATGGTTTTGCCATATTATGTATGATTCAGTTCCTACGTGGAGATCGTGTGGGGATCACAGTATGAAATGAGTATCAGCGTGAAAATTCTGCTATGGTCCGAGCGAAAGTATGGATGAGTTCAAAAACTCAGTATAGAAAGAAAACATTCATTCCCAAACATTTTTTGGATGATATGCCCACAATGAAGCATTATTTAATATTGATGGTAATGTTGATATATTATTCGAAATATCAGTATAGAAAATCAATTATTGTGATGTTGGATCATGTTTTATTGAAAAAAATAATTCAATTGTTCAAAATATTGTCAAGCTTATTTCATCTCAAATCTTCAGATGGATTGGATAATTTATATGTTTAGTCACGGAAGCTTGATTGCATTGGAAATACGAGAAGCATGCTATAGACATAGATTAATTAGTGGTAAGGTTGATTTATTTTCGGAATATTTCAGAGCATGATATTCGTCATGAAACTCGTTGATAATATGTTCAAACTTTGAAGTTTTTATTGTTGTAGACATTTTCCTCTGTTATGAATGTGGAAGAGTTGTGAGCTCTGTATCACTCCAAGAGAAATCCTGCAGGGATAGAAAAGAAACAACACTGAACTGAATCATCCAGAATATGGCAAAACAATTTCTCATATGCATGCTCAATCCACACATCTTATTCAATCACCAAATATTCACTTTTCGAACATATTTCATACTTTTTCTGAATTCCTCGCAATTTATTCAGATTTGATCCTGTATTTTCTGGAAATTTGCTGGAATAATACGCAAAACTCTCGAGTCACTCGAACTGAACCGATATAAGCTCATGCTCTCAACCATATTCACTATTCTAATTTACTGAATATGCAGAAATCTTGTATGACTGAAAGCACCTACCATGTCGATATATCCGCACTTCATTTTGTGGTTCTACATGAATCAGAAAATACTTCCAAAAACCTTTATCAATGTCATCTGTCATATTTTTGACACCTACCCATTCATCATCAATAAAACCCTTATTATTCTCTAAGTAATAATCATCATATTTTGCTGTTATATACTCCACGTATGTTCCCCATTCAGCACATCCAATTTTTTTTTAAGTGATCCATCACATTTCTCCTGAAACAGAAGGAAAAATGGAATTCTGATAAAGGTCGATCACAGGACATGAATGGTTCTGTATTCCCATAATACCAAGAAAACAGCAAAAATATTTTTTCTGCCGAAACCAATATGACTCATTCGGCGATATTCACCACCATAAAAGTCGCCTTTCATTAAAAACTGTCCTAATTTTTCCATTGGAATGACGAGTTTAGTATCACATTCTCATACGTAGTTTCTCTCAAATACGTTGGGTATTTGAACATGTAATAGTTATTGGTCCAATCACTACTGGCAATGTTGTTATTTCTCATTCACAAATGATCTTTTGTGTTTTCTCCGCTGTTTCAGTTAGTATGAATTCTATTGCTCTATTCATATCACCACCAGTAACTGGACACTTGTTCTGAATATAAACGTGTCCAATAACTAGAATGCTCTATTACAGTTATCGTAATATTTTTCATTGGGTACTTAGGTAGGATGCCAAAGAGAAACAATTTTGATGTCAACTCGATGGTGGCAGCGATAACTCAAACAAGCGTCTTCAAGAACCGCTGCGAAAAAATATGGTACGCCCAAGTCGACTTCAGAATTCAAAATACAGAATCCGGGTAACAAGGATATATGTGAACCGTCACCCATACTTACTGCAAGAGGAGAGGAGGAGATAGTGGAGTAATGTTGTATACTATAATGTTGAATACACACATTTCTGAATAGACCCTTCATTCCAGATCGGTGGAGGAACTGAAACCAGAAATATCAGTGTTCAATGATTTCTTCCAGAAAATCCTCGACCTTACCCTTTCTAAAAGAACATCTTGGCGATTGTTGGTTCAAAGCATTTCTCACGAAGATGATGATAAGCGAACCTACATTACTCCTTTATTCATTTCGGGTCATCCTTAGAAGACATCCAATAATCGTACAACGAACCAGTGAAGCTGTTAGTGCACAATTGACATTGACTCCGAGCGTCAAATGTATTAGTGACTATCTGGAATCAGCGGTGAAATCAGATTTGAAACATGAACGAAATATAGAGCGCGTCTCTTTTTCAGTAACATCCAGAAGTTACCAAGAATATTTTGAAAAGGGTGCTCTTAAATAAGAAGAAAAAGGAAAGAATAAATTGGGAAGGAAACAGATACAGAGACGAAGGAATAATATATTAATGATATGCGTAGTAGGACTAAGGGCCGTGAGAATGATACAAATAATTCCCGAAATGATATAAATGAAATTCGGAAACATACAAGTCATGAAAATAACAACAGAGGTGTAGAAGATAGGGTCAAAGATAGTGAAATCGACGTTGACAAAAGCGAAATCGATTGTCTCTTCAACAATTATAAGCGGGATTACAAATCAATGTTCAATTGAGTTATTCACCTATATGTCATAGTTATGGATTGAAATATTACCAGCTGTCATACTCCTCTTTCTATTCGAACATGGGTAATGAGTACTCATTTGACTATTGTCTTAACTTTTCAATAAATAGAACTTTCCAAATCCAATAGCTAAAACAAGTGTCCCATAACAATTTCTGTTGGCATGCTGTATATTTTTCCAGTATCTATCAAAAGTTTTCCAATGACGAATAAAAATGAGCAAATTCATATTGAGAGCAAAAAGCTAACTTCACATTAGTACTATGAACTACACCGTATGTCGAAAAATAAGTGAATGATATTCATTTCAAATCAAGCAAAACTTCAACTGTCCTATAACCGGGTGGTTCACCCTACGTGGAAGAGTTTCATTTACAACAAACAAGTGGATCTGAAAATTCTGCTGAGCTGTACGCGAATATAGGTAAGTTCAAGTCTCACTTCGGAATCACGGAATCATTATCATCTGATTATTTTTACTTCTCTAATATACTATTTACTGGCATAATTTGAATTCACTCATTATGAATAATGGACCAATGCAAAAAAACACGGAAATTCCACCACTTGTCGTGAGTTGGAATTATTTCACGACCAACTCGGTAGTATTGATTGAAAAATTTTGAGAAATTGCTGATGGAATTCACACGATAATGGTATAAACTCAATTGGAATATAATTATAAATTCCTTCCAATTGTTTGGATTGCTCAGGAAAGTTGAATTATATACATACTCACAAATCACATGAAGACTGTATTCATCAAGAAACACAACCTTTCTAGTTGTTCTTTAAACTCCCAAGCTCCCCCCCCCAATTCCGTTCGTTGTGTCCTGGAAGTAAAAACTGCTCTTGAAACCTCGAGGCCGACCGTGATTGTGGTAAGAATGGAAGAGCCACATCAGGAAGGTACACGAAGTGACAACATGAAACGAATGTTCAGTAGAAATCCAGGAAAAATTCAACCCAGGAATAGCTGTGATAATACCCAAAAAGAAATAACTCTTTCAGATGTGGTAGAAGTGAACATTCCCAGAGATATTTCAGGGTGAGGTTGCCACCACGTTCATCACCACTTCGGAGGACATCCTCACGATCCTACTCACCTACGAGAACAGGATCTTTCAGGAAATCAAGAGAAAACCATTTCAGATGTGGTAGGAGCTGACATTTCTGGAGAGATTGTAGGGTGAGGTCGCCTCTATGATTGTTATCACCTTGGAGAACACCCCCACGTTCCTACTCACCGACGAAGACTGGATCATCTAGTAAGTTTTCGAGTAAATATCAAGAGACTATATTGCTCAATGCATCGGGAGGCACGCGGGCTACTACAAATGAAGCTCTCAGGTTAATCCTAGTCAACAGGGCCAGAATAATGACTGATAATCCATCCATCAGAGTAACGATGAATCAGTACCCTTTCAGTACCGATGTCCTATCTGGAAAACTGTATTCTAGAGCGTCCAACCAAACTAGATAATGAATTTTCACATTGGAAATAAGACGGGATTGGCAGACACTACTAGGGTGAATTTTCGGAGAGAGATTCCATATTTGATACAATGTAGGCATAATGGTTGTCAATTTCCCAATGAGCCTTCTTCCTCAGGTACGGAAAATTTCCCACCAGCAGCGCTAGTAGTCTGGTAGGGACAAACATTACCTAACTCACATTGAAAAACATGTAAAAATAAACATAAAAATTTTTTTTTTTACAAAAGACGACGTTCTAGGAGTCAAATTAGAATTTGCAAATATGAAGGTTAATAATGTAGCAACATTAAAATGGCTTGCTTGTCGAAATCTTGAAATTTCCGGAAAAAATATATGAATTAATTGACAGGTCAGTACGCAAGATTAGTTATTATGCAGCGGTATTCTTGAACTCGGTATATCAGACGTTTGAAATTATAATAAATTTTAAATTGATTCAGAATGAAAAATGAGTCAAATATGGTGGTTATTAAGATAAATTCAATACATTACAGTGAGTATGAACAAGTAACCGATAGAGAGGTTATATGTTGTTTTTGTAAATAATTTACTATTTACTGTAAATTGGATACATATTCATTTTTCATTTATTTTATTATTTTTTATAATATGTGTTACTATTATGTAATTTATGGCTCAGTTAGTAGGTGTACCAGTTAGTCTCCTCCTTCAAGATGTCATTTTCAGGTACCGTTTTCGCGTACAGAAATCACTCACAATGCCTCCTTCTTTTTACCAGATAAAAATACAGACATCAAATCACTCACTCCGCACAAAATGTAGCCGGTTTTATCAAAAAAATACACCTCCTTCAAGAGTTAAACCTAACGTAACTTCTCACATTTACTGAATTTCATCTGTCAAAGGTTATTTGTAACTGTTGAAGTAGGGAGTATTTTTTCGATAAAACCGGCTATATTTTGTGCTAAGTTGTACCCAATGGGTGATTTGGTATTTGTAGTTTAGGCTGGTGAGAAGAAGGAGGCATTGTGAGTGATATTTGTGCACGGAAACGGGGCCCAAAAATAAAGGAAGTTATTTTTAGTCACCGTTTTCGAAGAAGGAGAAAGTCAATATAATTCGGAAACGGTATGCGACCGCCACGTTTTTCCCTTCAGATTCTTGTTCAGGAGGCAAACACACGTGGGAAAAGTCAAATAGCTATTTTCAGGGAGAATGAGCATTATTTTGAATGATTCAACTATATCACTTAAATAACACTATCTTGAATGGAAATGGTTTGATGTTCGTCCCTACCTCAAGTGCTGCCTCTCGTGTCAAATTTGCCACACTATTTTCAGGAAAAAGGCTCATTGTTCTGCCGAGGGTGGAGCACCCCTTACGACACGGTCCCTGTAAACCAAACCAATAAATTTCTTCGGGAAATTTCTCCATTTCATTATATGTAGATTGATTGAGGCTGCAGAAAGAAATTATTTTGGAGTCTACATGGTGGCTCAAAAAAGTGTGACATATCAAAGTTGTGTTTTTCAAATGGAACACCCTGTATTTCGTTACACTTTTGGATAGGTCAGGAAAAAGTTAGTTGATTTCATGAAAGGTACTATGTACCTAACTATAACTGTTCTCGAGTTATTGATTTTTTTATGAATATGCTAGGTAAAATTGGAAACTAAATAACATCGAAATATATAGAAATCATCCCTACGAATTTTGACCAAGCATGGAAGACGTTATGGGCTATGGATTTCGATAGAACCCGTTTCTCAATATTATACAGAATGTTCAAAAATCATTGTCACTTTTTTATAATTTCGGACAAAGATAACCCTGTTATTTGAAATAGAACATCCTGAATTTTTTTGGTCTTAACGATATTAAATTCAATTATCTTCCATTTCATAATGAGGTTCCCCATACCTAACCTGCATAGTTTTTTAGATATTGGTTTTTTCAAATAGTAGTTCTTATTTCAATGCATTCTTTGAATCAAGATAGCTTTGAAACGACATTTATTTGATTTGCTCACAGAGTTCTCATTGACAGTTGTTATACTTCACTTTATCAAAAATATTTACTGTTTACTGAAATGAAGTCATCATTTACATTCATATTCTGACAGTAGTTCATCAAACAGACTATACAATTTTTTTTTATTATTCAACTGAAACAACAACAAAATATGAAACACAAATGTATTCAATTCAAAGTAAGTGCTCGAAATGACGACCATCCTGTTGGATACAAAGATCCACTCTCTCTATGAAATACTTCTTAACATTTAATAACATTGGAGGCGTCACTCTTCGGAAAGCAGCCCTTATTCTCTCCTTCATATTTTCCAGTGTGGTTGGAGGAGTGTCATAAACCTCATTTTCCAAGTATCCCCATAGGAAAAATATCGAGGAAAGTCAAATCTGGTGATCTCGCTGGCCAATTGTGTGGTCCTCCCCTACCAATCCATTTATTCCGAAAGCACATATTCAAAAACTGTCTGACACTGAATTTGAAATGTGCCGGAGCTCCATCCAATTGTAACCACATATGATGTCTGATATTTAGCAGCACATTTTCCAGAAGCTCAAACAGATCATCTCGTAAAAATTGTGAAAATTTTTGGACCATTCAAGTTTCCATAAAAAAAGTATGGTCCCATAACTCGTGTACCTAAAATTCCTTCCCACACGTTAACAGACCATCTATTCTCGTGATCCAGATGCAGAAAAAATTAGGATTCACATCACTATAGTAATGGAAGTTGTGTCTGTTCACTAAGCCATTGTTATGAAAGTAGATTCATCAGAAAATAAAATGGAATTCAAAAAATGTTCATCCTCACTAAACTGTCCAGAACCCATAGACAAAACTCGATTCGTCTATGGAAGTCTATTTCATATAATTCCTGGTGCATCTGATTACGGTACAAGTGAAATTTTTATTTTTTTATTACCCTGCTCAGTCTGTTCATCCCTGTATCTTTCTCGATCTTACGTTGACTCGTATGAGGGTTTTCTATGATTGATTCCATAATAAAAAATTCATTTCCCCTCATTTCCAATGATAGGTTTTGGTCTATTTGCCTTTTCATAAGCTACACTTCCAGTCCTACGAAATTGATGTAGCAATCGTTTGAAAACCAACTTGTTTGGATGATTCCGGTATGGATATTTTTGGGTATACACCCTCGACGCCAAGAAGGCAATTCTCTAAACACTCAACAATCGCTAGAATAATATCTATCCGCTCTTGAATGGGATAAGTTTCCATTTCCGACGCTGATAATTCAGTGAATGTTATGAATAACGTAAAACACGATAACTGTCAATGAGAATTATTTCAAGTTGAATAAATGTCGTTTCTAAGCTATCTTGATTCAAAGAATGCATTGAAATAGGAACTACTATTTGAAAAAGCCAATATCTGGAAAAACTATTCAGGTTAGGTATAGGGAACCCCGATATGAAATGAAAGATAATTGATGATTATATCGTTCAGACCAAAAAAATACAGGTGATCTACTTGAATGACAAATTTATGTGACGATGATTTTTGAACATTCTCTATGATATTGGAAACAGGTTTTATCGAAATCGATAGCCCAAAACCTATATGCTTGTTCAGAATTTGAAGGGATTATTTTATACATTTCGGTCTTATTCAGTTTCCGATTGTAACTAGCATTTTCATAAAAAAATCAATAACTCGAGAACGGTTATAGTTAGGAACATAGTACCTTGTATGAGGTCATATTATTTTTTCTTGACCTATTAAAAAGTGTTCCATTCAAAGAAACGAAACTTGGATATGTCACACTTTTTTGCGCCACCCTGTATACTCCAAAATAATTTTCTTTTGCAGCCTTAATCAGTATACATATAATGAAATGGGGAAATTCCCGAAAAAATCAATGGTTTTGGTTCACAGGGACCGTGTCGTTTGGGGTGCCCCACCCTGTATGTGGAGACTCGAAAGGAATCCATGAGGGGTATTCGAAAAACATCTTGGAGTCAATGATACCTTGAAAAATTCATGCGGGGGCTCTACTGAGGGTCCGAAGACAATGTGCAGAGACCAAATGGAGCAAAACAACGTATGTGATCCTCTCGAACAGATTGCCATAGATGTAGCTGGACCATTTCCCCTGACCGATGATGCCATGGATTATTACAGCGCATGAATGGAAGTCAATGCCAATCCAAACCAGGAAGCATCCACAATAACGAGGTCATTGGCGGACAACATGTTCCTAAGATTTGGAGTACCGATGAAGTTACATTCTGAGCACAGAATGATTTTCGAGTATTGCTTTGGGCACGGCAAAAACCCTAACTTTGAATCCCATGAGTCGTCTTTTTATGAATTCCATTTATTTTGCATGACATGGGGAAGACAAAAAAATAGAATACTTGAAAAATTATGATAACCAATCCATTGAAGGGATACATTTTTCATATTTTTATTCGGCTTGTCATGTTGAAATTGTTTTGAGGTTTCTGCTTCTCATGAAGTGACTCAAACACGTGCAACAAATTCTCAATTCAATTTTTTTTCTCACATGCTCTTGAAGTATATTTCTATACGAGTATAAACATCGCATACATTGTATAATATCAGATCAGAATAAAATGAATGAACCGTCCCTGCACTGAATGTTCTGTGAGGAATCGGGGGCGTTCCCGAACAGGAACTATTCTCAGTTCTGCCATGTGAGCCACTAAGTCAAGGGGTGTGGTGTAGAGGCATTAGAGTTCCAGAATGAAACCGCAAACTTGTTACGGTTGGAAAAATCGCCAGCTTCAGCAATGGGGGTCTTTGAGATATCGTGCTCGTGAACGAAAACGTTCCTATGAGATAAAATAGAGGTTGTTTACTCAAGCAATTATGGGAGTTTTTTCAACTAACTACTACATGTTTGATGGGCAGTGGCATTCCATATAGGAATTCGTTCAATTGAGATACCCTATCAAAATATTGAATCGATCCGATTTATCCGAATACTGGAATATAGCCAGTATATAATTAAAAATTAATGTTGTGTTTTCTTGATCATTAAAATTCTGAAACCACGTATGACGGAAAAAGAGTCAACAAGATTATGAACTTTTTCCGATTCATGATTTGAAGCGAAAATGGCAGGCGCGGAAACGGGGTGATGAATATTCAGCCCATTTCATTGGTATGAAATGAATAATGTCACTTCGCAATCGAATACATTCCTGGCATCGTTTTCAATGCATTTCTCCAGCATTCCATAATTTGTTCTGGGTAATAGTCGTCAAAATAGCTGATGAATAAAAAACCACCAATTTTCATTTCATCAACACATGAGGTCTCCATTACCTATTCAATGGTTATTTTATATAGTAGAATTGATGTGACCACTCAATTTTATTGTTATTGGGAAATTATACTTCTCTTCTCTGTGACCCTTTTTCTTTCCCTGTGATATTTCGTTTATTCCGCCAAGTATTTTTTTTTCTAGGATTTCTTTATTTCCCTTGACGCAATTTCTTGTTTCTTTCCTTTTTCTTATTCTCTATCGATCCCCTTTTTCTTGAATTATATTTTTCTGCTATTCTCATTTATCCAAAAAATATCGTCTTCAAGCCCAAAGAGGAAATTTTAACTCGACTGTTTCTTGAGTAAACTTTTTGGGTTGGATCAGACCAGAATGAAGGGTTTGCAAATATTCCTGGCAATACCTGATAATTTGAGTCCTACTGCAAGTATCCACAGTTTCAGATTCATAAATCGAATGATCTCTCAGTTGCTCATCTTCAATGGTATCAGTTCGTTTTTTCTGGGATCACTGGAAATTTGTTTTAATTTTTCTCCTTCACACTTTTTCCAAATCTTGTTTGAAATAATTGAAGTTTAATTGTTTCAACAGATTCCTTATACTATATCTGGATTTTGTACTCGACTCATAATATGAATGTTGAATCGTGTCAGCAGATGCCTTCAAAATATATATAATTGTGAATTCCTTATTTCAAAAAGTATTCGAAGAAGAAATGACTAGGAAGTATCATTTGCATTTGCATAATATGTTTCAAATAATCTAAAAGTTATTCTTATTTTCCTCAACTATAATGCTAGGGTACCAGAAGATATAAAGTGAATTAAGTTATCAGTGAACACGGAGATAAGTCCAAGATATATATGGGAAGGACGCTTGGATTCAAGAGTGGACATAAGACCTTATTGGGGAAAATATTTTTCACAAATATGAAAACGATAAATATACATTCATGAAGTAGTAGAGAAAAAAAAAGTGTTTTGATATATATGGTGCCCATTATCCTGTGAAGGCAAAAATTGAATATGATGATGAAGATGATATAGACTGATAAGAGAAGAAAACAAAATTGCAAACGATGGAGTCATACGAGATGAGATAGATCAATTAACAGGGTTATATGAGAAAACGATGAATTAGAAAAAATAACAAGAGATATTGTGCAATATGAGATCAGAAGAAATGTAAACAGTATTCAAAAATACGATCATACAATCTGCAAGAAGTGTAGGGAGAACTAACTACATATAAAAAGCAGACACATAGTATACAGGTATAACTGCTTTCAATATAATAAAATTTTGCATTTATCCATCGATATATGGAGGAATCCTTGAAAAAATTTTCAAGGGGAGATATGCAGCAATTTTTGTTGATTTCCAAAAAATATTCGGTACGGTCATCTTGAAAAAAGCCTGTGCGACGTTGTTGATGAGTGCAAAATATTAATTCTAAACCACTTTTTATCACAATAATGTGAATAAATATGGCTGTTCTGAAGGGTTAAACATTTGAAACAAAAACGTTGATTGAAACTGATAGTTCATAGAATATCCAGTAGTGGAAATAGAGGATGAGAAAGGAAAGGCGAAATATAGAAGAAAGCAAAAAACCCAATATTGCGGTTATTCGGAAAGGTAGATTTTTACAATTTCTTACTAACAATGTTTCTGTCTTTGTGCTTTTTATCCATCAATCTAACATTACTCGTTTGTTTGTGAGCAATTTCCTGCTTCAAAGACCGGACAAAAAAAACGAAAATATTGTCTGTAGTCCTTCGGAAATGTTCATGTTTCAAAATTAATTAGTGAGGTATTCAGAAGATACTCATGACATCCTGTAATTTCGGTCAACAAAACTGATCATTGAAAAATATTCTCCACAAGTGTTCAGCGATGATGTCGATGAGGTTTCAGGAATGTTGTTGGATTCAGGTGAACAATGCTCAACAGGATAGACACTCCTGAAAATTGGAGCGATGTGTAAATATTCTGCTTTGATTGGATATAGGGGAATCGCCTGTGATTTCCTGGGAACTGGAATTGAATGCTTGATCAAATAATGTGTCCTGTGACACATAATCAGTCAAAACAGGAGCAGATCTCTGTATGTAATACAATTCCTTCTTCTTTCTCACCATGAATCGATCTATCGTCCACTATATCGAAAAAATGAACTTGAAAAATAAATTCTTTTTCAAATTTACAAATTCATTTTCATCAAAACAGCATATTAATTATATATATGGAAAACAATAATACCGACAACCGACTTCCTTATAGAACAAGAAACATGTTGATAGGCCTCCATTATGTGGAAAAATTTCAAAAAAAGAAAATTCTTTTAAATATAAATTGACCGCTACATGTCACTCAGAATTATATACCTAACATGAAATGAATGAAACTGAAGAAGTCTCAGGCCCGGGACGAAACGTCTTTAACAATATAAATGTATCCATAATTGTGGAATCCAATAACCAAAAACTACGGAAAAACAAATATACAGGAAGGATTCAAGAAAACTATTTCTCATATATATATATACATATATATATATATCTATATAAATATATATATACAAGACAAGAATATCGAGGTGAAAGTTGTTGACCGTAGACACGTGTTTCGGGCTCTCGGCCCTCATCAGTACGGTGGAGAAGTGCAAGGATGAACAACACTTGGTAGAAAAGGACAAATCAACGGAGTGAACAAACAGAAAGCCAGCCGCACATTTGTGGTTTCGGTCAGCAGACCCAGGAATTCCAGGGCAACAACCAACGTAATCACGGAGGCAGTTATACCTACCTGCGTGACATACGAGTCCAGGAATATAGATATGCAAGAGAGCGATATCGAGGGGACTGTTTAAAACAAAATAAATATATAGTTGAATGGAAGTGTAGAAGCGATGGGGAAAACAATTATAATAAATGAATACCTTTGGTTCCTCTACATCAAGAAAGAGTGGACGCTTAGATTTAGCTTGGAATGTATTGAAATGGGGTGTATTTTCTCTTCCAACATCAAAGTTCCCTAACATACGAATTTCAGTGCTACGAGCAAAAATTTGTCGATTTTTTTCACTTTTTGATAATCTATGTCAATGAATCAGGTGCAGCATATTTTTAATTTTTACACACACCCCTCCATTAGGGTTGTGTGTGTGATCTTGTTTCTCAGCATTGAGTCTATAGAGGTGCTTTTCACTATATTTTCATAATGATATCAATATAACTGATATCAAGCAACTCACGCTTTTTTACATAGGATGAAATTGTTTGGTCAATGAATTTATTCTTATTATTCTCAACTTTTAGTCTTTATTGCTATTTGAGCGTGTTTTTTAGTTTTCTCAAAATATAATTATATTGATTTAACTTTTAATTTCACAAACGACTTCCAGTAAATTAGATTATTGGTAATATTGAAATTAATCGTTATTTTCTGCGCGGGAATCTGAATAACAGCTAAAAAAATAACTATCTATTATTATTGATGGTTGGTTGCTCAATAGGATAATGATTCCCCATCAGAGAGACATCTCCTCCAACCTTTTTTATGATGCGAACCAACAAGTACTTTTATAATATACCATTGTGGCATCGGCGAGTTAAATCAGTTTTTCTGCAATTTATGTTGAATGAGATGGGCCCAAGAACTATTCCAAGTGTGGCTTCAAGTCCTCTAGGGACTGAAAACATTAATGATTTTCAAAGAATGGGTTCGTTCGGAAAAATAACTTGTTTCAAAGCCGTACCTTCAACACCCACATTCTAAAGGCATTCCATGAGTTGGCGATGACTTACAGTATTGAATTTATGAATTATTAAATAATATATATATATATATATATATATATATATATATATATATATATATATATTTATATATATATATATATATATATATATATATATATATTGTTATGTTAGGAAATATTATAAAACAATTAAACTCATAATTATCATTATTATTTTTAGGTATTTCAGTTATCGTGGGTAATGCTATGTTTGTTTTGCAATTTTTCTTTACCTTTTACTATTCAAGAATCTCATACCATGCTCTAGTCGATGTATATGTATCAAAAAGGTCAGTCCTGAAAGACTGCTGTTGTCGAAGTATGTGACCAATAATACATCCAAGGAAAATGCACAATTAAATTATTTGAGAAGTGAAAATTATGAAAAACATTGTATTACAAGTAGATCAATTGATATATAAATTTGGAACATCCTGTATGATAAATCTCATCAACAGGAAACCCACCAATGGGATGTCGAGAGAATTGTATAGAAAAAGTTGAAATATTGAAATATAAAAGCAGCAAATTAATTTATACGAATTTATTCATAGTATATAAGGTTAGGGATTAGATTCCATTAAGAAAATCATTAAAATTGATCAGAATGACAAATAATGATGTAGAAAGTAGCAAGAAATTCTAAAATATGTAAAAAAGATAAAATGTGTGTGTTGCCATGGAAAAAAATAACAAGTTTTGGGAGAGATCAAAAAATTGAAAAAGTAATAAACACGTGAAAATTTTTGGAAGACAAATAATAGTGAATTTCAAGAAAAATCTACCAAAACCATTCCAGAACGAGATAAATTCAATTAGGCACAACTGGGAGAAGTAATATATTATGAAATTCCACTCACCTATTGACAGAACGAGAAATCCTACGAAAATCGGTCACAGGAACAAAAGTTCGTTTTGGATGCAAGGAAGCTGTAAGTTCCAATGACAAAAGTATTTCCATGAGGCTGGGAAACATCACGAAAGAAGAGTAACAGATATTCTATTGGCAGAACTCACTAAAGTGCAACGCTTCAGTTTCATTAACTGACACTGAGTATCTGATTCACTGTGTTACATTTGATTGAACAATCCAACAATTTTCGATGCTAAAGGACTGATTATAACTTTCAAATTTTCTTTCAACTAATATTGATCACTCATAACAAATTGCACTATATCACATTATTGTTTTTCTTTCAGTCCATAAGGTAATTTTCGCAGAGTAGGACAGTTTTTAAGGTTTCCTCTGAATAAAAACAACCATTTGATTTTTTTCTGCAATATGTGTTTTATCTTTGAACATCTAACCACACTTTTTCCCTACTAAATAGCATATTTGGTATCAAGCTGTTCAACAAATTGGCATTACTGAACCTGCTTGTCAAAAGAGAGGTGACTCTTTGTTCATAGGCGTACCGATTGAGCTTGGATAAGGTAAAAGAGGTTTGAAAAAGGGTGAGACAACATAGCCGGAGTTTTCATTTTGTTATGATAGGGATTCATTCATAAAATTTCTGAAACAAATCTTGAATGAAGAAAAATATATGAACTCAAAATCAATCCCATCATAACAACTGGCGCCCAACTTGGGGCAAATAAGGGGGATTACAATGATAACAGAAACGAGGGGAGATAACAGTAACGTGGACGGAATAAAAATAAGGCGAAATTGTTATAATGCAATACGCATCATAATAACTGTCGCCCAACGCGGAGCTAGATTGCCAAAATATTAATTAGAAAAAAAAGTGAATCTTATAGAAGCTGTGAAGAAAAATATTAGTTTGAAATCAAAAATATTTATACAGGGAACATAAACAATTGACATTTTAGAATTTTTTGCATTAACATATTTGTATGAGTGTTGAGAAAATGGATTTGAGAGATGGTAAAAAAGTTGGTTTGGAAGAAGGTGCCGAAGGTAGAGAGAGAGGTGATCAGGAACAAGGAGAGAGTGGTAATGTAAGAGGGCGTGAAATAAAAAGTTAGAGTACACAGTTGGTTTGATAAAATAAGGGATTTCAGGGTAGAAATGAACAAGGAAATGATATTAAGTATGGAGAGTATGGAAAAGGAATGGAAAAAGGAAATGAAAGATTTCAGGAAAAGTATGAAAGAAATGATGAAAGATTTCAGGGAAAGTATGAAAAAAAAAACACAGATAGAATAATAGGAAGTATGGAAATAAGGAAGGAAGTTTCAAAAAAAGAACAGAAGGAATATTC
Source organism: Gonioctena quinquepunctata (assembly GCA_018342105.1). NCBI lineage: Eukaryota > Metazoa > Arthropoda > Insecta > Coleoptera > Chrysomelidae > Gonioctena > Gonioctena quinquepunctata. The sequence goes on along the minus strand of JAFIRS010000369.1, from coordinate 632,252 downwards.
AAACGATTTGAAACAAGTAGTGAGCAAAATAAAATTTAAGGGATAGTTATACAAAAAACAGATTATAGTAACAATTCATTAGAAGAAGGTGATAAACAAATACAAAATATAAAAATGAATATTGATGACAATAATAATGAATTCATAAATAATAAGAATTTTGAAATGAAAAAGGGGAAAATAAATGATAAAGTAACAATAATGAGAATATATGACAGAAACATAGCGAAAATGAATTTTGAAATGCAAAGAGGGAACATAAATGATAAAATAATAATAATGAAAATGAATGACATAAAAATGGCTGATAAACATTTTGTGATGGAAGAAAGAAATATAAAAAAAGAAATGATAAAAATGTGTAGTAGAATGTCAAAAATAAAAGTAGGGAAGAATTTCAATAAATATGACTACAAGATACAAGAAACAGTTGAAAATTTGAAAAAGGAAATAATTGACAATATTGGCATGAACTTAAATAAAAATTTTGAATTGAAAAATGTTTGAGGTAACAAAACGAGTACAATTCCATAGAAGGAGAGACAAATAATAAATAAAAAAAATTAGGAAATAACAAATTTAATAGGTGAGTTAGAGAAAAAATAATAATTGAAAAATAATTTGATAGATAGATACTGTTTCAGAAACATTTGTATACAATGAAATGAAATGGAGAATAAACTTAAAGAAATTACATTAATGAGAAAAAAAACTAGGGGAAACAAAACAACACATGAATTGAAAATTGTAGAAAGAAAATAGTAATATTGAACAACAATTAATAATTATTTATACTGAGTAACATGAAAATTTGATACAATCATTGGTACAGATTAATTAGAAAAAGTAAAAAACTAAGATCGATTGAGAAGGAAAAATATAGAAATGATGATACAAATATTTTGAGTATGAGAGGAATGAATGTGAGAAAGATAATGATCATAATAATATTGAAATATATCATAAGAAATATGATGATGATGATAAAGGTATATTGATAAATAAAATAAAGTTAATAAGTTGATGATGTATGAATAAAGAAAAAAAAAATATGCACAAAATAAAGAAATTAAGAGATTCAAATTAATAAAATATCCAATTCAATATGGATTCAAAGAACAACTGAAGAGAAAGATAAGAAAAATAATAAAACAAAATATAATCGAAAGGAGTACCAATGATTATGAGAATCGAATAAATATTAAAAAAATATATCAGTATGAAATATTAAAATAGAAATATATCAAATATTATGAACGATGTTATCTTGACAAGTTTCTCTCTTGGTCAGGTTTTTCTGAAATAAAAGAATGTAGTAGTTGTAAATAATAAATGTATATTCAAATTTCACTAGCAAGTATCCAAATATTAATTAAGGGAATTTGTCATGTTAGGAAATAATATAAAACAATTAAACTTATAATTATAATAATTATTATTGGGTATTTCAGTTATCGTGGTTAATATTATGTTTGTTTCGCAATTTTTCTTTACCTTTCACTATTCTTGAATATTATACTATGTCCTAAAGTCTTTTTGTTGTAAAAGTATGTGATCAACAATACATTCAAGAAAATGCACAATTAAATTATTTTAAATGTGAAATTTATGAAAAACTTTGTATTACAAGTAGATCAATTGATATATAAATTTGGAACATACTGTATGATAAATATTATCAACAGGAAACCCACCAATGAGATGTCAAGATAATTGTGTGGGAAAAGTGATGGAATATTAAAATATGAAAGCAGAAAATTGGGAAAAATGAATTTTATACGAATTTATACATACTATATAAAGTTTAGGATTAGATTTCATCAATGGAATCATTAAAATTGATTAGATTGACAAATAATCATGCAGAAAATAGCAAGAAATTCTGAAATCTGTGAAAAAGATAAAATGTGTGTGTTGCCATGGAAAGAAATGACAAGTTATGGAAGAGATCAAAAATTGAAAAAGAAAGCAAACACGTAAAAATTTTTGAAAAAGGAATTTTAATAAAAAGCTACCATAACCATTCCAGAATGAGAGCAATGTAATTAAGGCACAACTTGGGAAGTAATATATTATAAAATTCCACTCAACCATTGACAGAACGAGAAATCCAGCAAAAACCAGTCACAGGAACAAATATTTGTTTTGGATGCAAAGAAGCTGTGAGTTCCACTGACACAAGTATTGCTATGAGGCTGGTAAACATCACAAAAGAAGAGTATTGGCAGAACTCTCTAAAGTTCAACGCCTCAGTTTTATCAACTAACACTGAGTATCTGATTCACTGTGTTAAATTTAATTGAACAATTCACAATTTTCGATGCTAACTTTCAAATTTTCTTTCAACTGATATTATTCACTCATAACAAATTGCACTTTATCACATTATTGGTTTTCTTTCATTCCATAATGTAATTTTCGCAGAGTAGGACAGTTTTCAAGGTTTTATCTGAATGAAAACAACCATTTGGTTATTTTCTGCAATATGTGTTTATCTCTGAACATCTAACCACACTTTTTCCACTAAACAGCAACATTAATATCAAGGCGTTCAACAAGTTGGCATTACTGAACCTGCTAGTCGAAAGAAAGGTGACTCTTTGTTCATAGGCGTATCGATTGAGCTGGCATAAGGTGAAAAGAGGTTTGGAAAAGGGGGTGTGACAACATAGCCGGAGTTTTCATTTCGTTATGATAGGGATTCATTCATAAAATTTTTGGAACAAATCTAAAATAAAGAAAAATATATATATAAACTCAAAATCAATCCCATCATAACAATATATATATATATATATATATATATATATATATATATATATATATATATATATATATATATATATATATATATATATATATTCTCAATTATTATTTTTTAGCCCAGGAGGCCTTGTTGGCGTTGAAAATCTATACGAATTTATATCAGTAACTCATAGTAATAGTTATTCCATCGATAAGATCAATGACAAATCCTACAGCAGAATTGAAATTTTTTAAACGCATTTTTTATGAAAAAATAACTTTTTTCAAATGTTACCCACCGAGGGCCATTTGTCATTCGATAGAGAATTGATTTACCAATTCGAAGATATACATTATGTACCACTTTCTTTTTGAAACGGAAAATAATAATCGTTATTCTCGAAACGAACTATTCGATATGATATTGATATACGGAGCTATCAATGCTAGTATGCGATACGTTATTTGTTATCCGTTAAGACGGCATTCTCCGAGGACCTTTTTCAGGAAATTGGAATTGATTCTTAGGAAAGAACCAGCTGATCAAAACCACATCCACTTCATTCTGCATCTATATGAAAATGACCCAAAACGGAAACTAACTTATTATAATTGGCTTTTGCGTCATCATGATTTGAATAATGGTTTTGTCCCGAAGATACTTTTCACAGATGAGTCTAGATTTACGAATAATGGTATGTTCAATAGGAATAATACAAAGTATTGGGGTCAAGAGAATCCCAGGTTGCTAAGAGAAGGTGATTTTCAAGGAAAATTTGGATTCAACGACTGGGTAGCAATCATAGAGAAAATAATAATTTGACCAATTCTTGTCGACGGGCCTTTGATGGGCCAAAGATATCTACAATTCTCAGAGAAGGATATTCAGAATGATATCAACGATTTACCTGAGAACACCAGGAAATTTATTTTTTTCCGCAGGATGGTGCATGATTACATAATGCTGATATTGTTAGCAATATATTAGTGATATCTATGGGCAGAGATGAATTAGAACAAATGGTCCAATCAGATGGCCAATCAGATCGCCCGATTAACACCTATTGATTTTTATTCATGTGGTCACATAAAATCCAAAGTATACTCGAAGAAACCAACTTCTTTGGAGGACTTGTGAGATAGAGTTGAGCGCGCATTTTAGAAAATTCCTGCTCACGAACTGTTAAACGTGATGAGCTGTACAATTTTACAATAAATAGAACTAGTCTATATGTTAGGGCAAATAAGTCACACTTCAAACATATCATTGGTCATTGATAAATAAAAAACTTTTCGATGGTTGTGGAACTCTTCTAATGAAAACAGGATAATGGTACTGTGAGTAATAATTTGTACGTTGAATGTTTCACTGTTTCAGTCGTTAGATTTATTCAAACAGTTTGAAAATATTGAAGTTATCTTCTCTGTAATGGGTTCATGATTATGACATATTGTCAAGTCGATTATTTTTGGGTAATTCATTATTACCATTCTGAAGTAAAGTTTGAAAGAATGAATAGATGCCATGTTACCTACCAATTTTTTCAGATTGATTTCATATTGTTGGAAGGCTTTCTAAGTTTTGACCAAGAAGAAAGTGGTACATATTGTATATCGTTGAATTGGTAATTGAATTCTCTATCGAATGGCAAGATGGCCCTCGGTGGTACCATTCGACAAAGACGATTTTTTCGTTAAAAATGCGTTCGGAAAATTTCAATTTTGTAGGATTTGTTATTGATCTTGTCGATGAAATGACTATTACTATGAGTTACTGATGTAAATTGGTATAGATTTTAACCTGATCAAGGCGTTCTGAGCTGAGAAAAAATACTGAAAAATATTTTTTTTCAATTGTAAAATAAAAATTTGGGAACACTGTCGTTGTAATTTGAGCCGTAGAATCCGGAAAACATCAAACATGCAGGGTGTTCCATTCGAAAAATGGAAGTTGATAGCTATTCTGGCAAAACCGGATGTCGGCCATTTTGTTTTCATATGTTTGTCAATCCGAAATTGTGTCTCATATCTATGTACAAATTTTTATTCAAATCGCTTGATAAGTGAAGGAGATATAGGCATGGTCCTGGTCTCATTGTCATCCGGTATATATATATATATATATATATATATATATATGTATAAACAGCTCGTTGTTCCCTCCGGGAGAAAGTTCAGGCGGACTAACCTCCGGGGTATCGGTTTGAATTATGTCAAAAAAAAATTCATATATGTGGTGAGGGGGACATATTGCATAGGTTTATCAAGAGAGGGGTAACGATTCATTACCCAAAATTTATATATGCATATATATTATTTTCATCTGAAAAACAATGCGTTGTTCCCTCCGAGTGATATATGCAATTGATGATTCGATAACTTAGTTACCTCCAGTTATATTGCCATTCATTGGAGGGAGTATGTTCTATTTTATAGCTTTTATTCAGTTCACTTATTAGTTAGTTCATTTGTTAGTTTGGGACAAATCTTTTAGTGAATTTTGACTGACTTCTGTCGTCCGATTAGTTTGAAATTTGATGGGTGTTCATAATTCCGTGACAATGCTTTATGGAACTTTTGTTAGAGAAAAAACAAAATGGCGGCTCTAAGATGGCAAATGACATTTATAATTATGGCCCGATTTGATTCAAACTTGGTATGTGGGGGTTTTCAAGGTCGGAGATAATGAATTTTTTGTCAAAATTCATGAATTTGAGATGGCGGACGAGTTTTGTGATTGTGGTTCAATTCGGTACAAAATTGATATGTCGGGGTTTTCGGGGTCGGAGATGATGTAAGTTTTGTCAAAATTCATAAATTCAAGATGGCGGCCCCAATATGGAGAACGGGTTTTGTGATCGTGGTCCTATTCGATTCAAAATTGGTAAGCGGGGTTTGAGGGGGTCGGAGATTATGAATTTTTTGTCAACATTTATGAATTCAGGATGTCGGCCCCAAGATGGAGGAAGACTTTTCTGATTATGGTCATATTTTATTCAAAATTTGTATGTAGAGTTTTCAGGTTGGGAGATCATGAATTTTTGTAAAAATCTATAAATTCAAGATGGCAAACGAGTTTTGTGTTTATGGTCAGACTCTATTCAAAATTGGTGTGTGGGGTCGGAAATCATGATTTCTTTCAGCTCCAAACTTACAGGGAAGAGACCTTGTAATAACGATGCTTTATTAGAAATCAACAGATTAAGGCGAACTAACTAAAAAGCAAAAAATAAAATTACTTATAAGAAACCTCTCTAAAGACAAGCTTTTATTCAAGCTGACAATGATTTAATTGTTTTTTGTTGAATTATTTGGTTTTGAAAAGCTTGTCGCGCGAATTGTAATGAAATAAATACTTCAACAAGTTGTTACTTACCAACCAATCACTGCCCAATCAAATTAATTGGTACCTATTTTTATGAACACTTCGCGCGACAAGCTTTTTGAAACCAAATAATTCAACAAAAAATTATTAAATCATTGTCAGCGAGGACTTAAACTTATTTTATAAGTTTTAGTACACGGCTTATATAAAAAGGATCTTCTTTAATATACTTACCTAAATATATTCTAGTTGAATAACCATTATCATATTATTATTTTCACACCGATTGGCAATGGAATAAAGTGGACGATTTAATTTTTAATCTCATTCAATAACAAATTTTGAATAAAGTTCAAAGTTTCACAAATTTGAAATAGTTCAACAAAAACGCAGACCCTGCTGTACTGTTGCTTTTATTACAGTTATTTAGTCTAATAAAAACATGCTTCTTGATTGTTGAAACTTCTTAGGCAGACCAAGTTGAATCGGAAAGTTGAATAAATACACCACGCATGAAAATTTAATGTGTGCAATTTGTAATAGGATTTGAATTTTATTCAAGTATAACTTCAATTCTCTAACGATCAACATTAATGTTCTTCTTTACATATATAATAAGTATCATATTGCATTAACACTCATATTCAGACTTTCCAGAGAATTTCCAAAAAAATACTCACTCGCATGAAAACGTTAGGAATTAGTACGCTCATTGTCCAAAAAGCTATCGAGAAGAGTAGGTAATTAGGAATTACAAATTAGTCAAAATATGGGTGTGATAGTCATCAATGGGTGTGAAGTTAGCCACATCTACAAGTACACTGAGAAAAATAAAATCTCAATTTTTTTATTTTTTCCTTTTCCGTTTTTTTACATGGATTTTTATTCAGTTAGGGACGTGAATATACTATCATTTCCAGTTTCAACTGAAGGTGAGAAAATTTGATCAGCTTGATGAATAAGTTCGATTTGAGGACGTGGAATAGTAGTGAGGTTATTTAAAAAAAATCACAGAAGCCACAAATGACTTTGTTCACCGCTGTGCTTGGCATATGTCATTGTTATTGGCCTTTTCCTCATTTTTCATATGGCGCCAGAATTTTCCAGGCTCTCAAAGTGGGTGAAATGGGGGTTGATATTATTTTAAAATACACAGATGCCGCAAATGGCTTTCTACAACTTTTGCACATAATTGGAGTTGTATACCGGTGCCACGTTATAGTTTGCCAGTTGTTTAGATATTTATTGAATAATATATGATACAAAATACCTAAAACAAATTGATGACGTAACTAGTTTAGTCGATATTTATTAAATCGCTTCATCAGAGAAGTTCAATATAAAATAAAAATATTCTGGCATTCCATCAGAGACGAAGAGAAGACCGATAACAAATAAATATTGGAAGCAGAAAGGTTTACAAAGCCATTTGTGGTATTTGTGAATTTTAAAAATATATCAACCACCGTTTTCACTCCCTTGACGGCCTGGCAAATTCTGGCGTGATGAGCATTCCGTAGCAGTCCTGTGGAAAGTATACAGATCGGAGCTGGAGAACTACCACATGAATTACGTCGACTGAATCCAATTTCAACATATGCAGCAAGAATATCAGCCAATAAAAATGTTCAGTCATCACAATACATTTTCCAATCGTTTTTCAGAAATATTTTAACATCATAATTCACAGGTTCCACTTTATGCCAGAATTTCCAAATATCAAATAACTCAATTCATAATCAGAACATTCTCCCTCTGAAAAGAAAGATTTTTCCCCTCTCCCATGGACAATGGCCCTTCCCAAATGCTATACCCAACTCACTCAATGTCCCAAAAATGATACCCCAGCAGTACTCATGAGAAGAGCTTTCACAGAAGTGGCCTCCAAGTACGTGAACTACAGCCACATCTACACAGATGCAACTATAACCAGTAGAAGCGTAGCGGCTGCCGTCATCTCAGACAGGGCAAACCATAGTTATCGACTTCCAGCAGAAGCAAGTATTTATACGGGAGAACTGTATGCCATAGCCAAAGCCCTTGCGCACTGCAGCAAATATGGAGGAGATACTGTCATCTTAACCGACTCATTGAGTGCTGTGCAGGGCATTCAACAGCATTTTTCCAGAAATTTCCTCTTCTTCAGCAAAACAGAACTGAAAAAACTATCTGATTTAAAAAAAACGTGTTGAAATTGTTTGGGTTCCATCACATGTAGGAATAGTTGGTAACGAAACTGCAGATACACCTGCCAGAGACAAGCTCAAATCCTTGCTATCAACCGATTCACCGAGTGCCCCATGAAGATTACTTCCATGTCATTCGGAAACTCACAATAAATACATGGAGGGAAAGATGGCAAGCTCTTGAGAATAACAAGCTCAAAAAAATCAACCCTTGCGTGAGCCGCCAGAATTATGGACCAGTCTCAGACATCAAACAATACGTACACGCCTCAGGATTGGTCACACTTGATACACTCACCAGCTTCTACTGAAGAAAGGAAATCCCGAAAGATGTGTCTACTGTTATGAAGAACTGAATGTGGAACATATAATTTCGGAGTGTCCTGACTACAGAGAGAGGAGAATAACTTCAGGACTGCCGGAAAATTCAGCGATGCTTTGAATCCGGATAACATAAAGTTGTTAGTAATGTTTTTGGACTCAATTAATATTTTAAAACAAATATAATTTATACTGTATTACCACCGCTAATAACCTTTGCGGTTGATGCGGTTTTATTTGAATAAAAAAAAAGAGTCAATAGGTAAATTCCGGTTCTTGATGGACCATTGATAACACACGTAGATTTTACATTTCATATTTCAATGTTTCGAAAATTAACATTTAATTCTGGGGAAAAAACGGTATCGCGAAATGTAGATGTGAACCCTGTGTTTTTGATAGCTCAATTGATAGAGCTTGAGACTAGTAATCTTGAGATCGCGGACTCTAATCCTGCTCAAAAATCGTTTTTTTCTGGAATTGAAAAATTTGTCTGCAATGCCACTATTTCCCTTCCATATTTTCTGTTCATATGCACAGACATTAAAAATTTTACTCTTGTAATTACATTTGGCCATAGATAAAATCTGTTCTTGATGACCATTGATAATACACGTGATTCTACGTTTCATATTTCATTTCCATGTATCAACAACTAACAATACATTCTGGGAAAAAACGGTACCGCGAAATGCAGATGTGTGTTCGTTAGCTCAGTTGGTAGAGCATGAGACTAGTAATCTTGGGGTCGCGGGTTCGAATCCTGCCCGAAGATGTTCTTTTCTGGAATGAAAAAAAATTGTCTGCAATGCTACAATTCACTCTCTATAATATATATGTATATATATATATATATATATATATATAATATATATTGTTATATAATAATAATTTGCAAATAATAATAGTTGTTGTTATAATATGAAAATTGCTAATAATTTTCGCTCTTCTTTGTGAGCCAAATTGTTATGATATTGATAAGTATTTTCGCCCTGTATAATATTGCAATGATGTAATAATAATTGATAGCTAACGTCACTGTTCTCTCGTCACGTTGCTGCCAATTGTTATCACTTTCCTTACCACAGCTAAGCACAGTTGGTACGCCTCTTGTCTCAGATAGCCGGTTCAGGCAATTGAGCCACTAGCCACTGCTTGATATGTCAAATTTCAATTCATTCAATGGTCATAAGTATGATTGTAGAAAATCAACGACAAAGTATCAAAAATCAATTATTTCCTTTATTCAGGAAAACTTAATTTTACCTGGCCTACGAAAGATAACTCACTCTAAGGTGAATCTACAAATATTCATGGATGATCATGAGAAAAATTCATTGGTAAAATATACACAACCTCACTTTTACCTTGTAAGTGAAAATTTATTTAATAGTTCGAAATCAATTGAAATAAAGTTCTTCCGATGGAATATGCAGTATTAGTGAAATTGTTCAGTTCGGAATGTGCACTATGGAAGTTTATACCTGTCTGAAACTGTCGCTATTCAATACACACCAGGATTTGGATTCCCTTTCACTCCAATGCTATCAAGAACTCCAATACCAAATAGAAGGAACCATACAAATTCAGCAGTCAGCTTTGGATACCTGTATATGGTGTACAAATAAGGTAATGTTGGTTTTCCGCTTATAATGTTGAAATTATTCAATTTTTTTTCCTCCCAAAATATAACGTGGCATTCGTTTTAAATTTATTTTTGATCTCCTTGTGGCTTTGTTTGTTGTCACCTGGATAACATTTTTGTTCCTTCCCTCTGATTCGAATTTTTGAATTCGCGCACCAAATTGTCACATTTTCACTGTTTGGGTTTATTTGTCATAACTTATACATAAATTTTTCCTTCTTATTAACTAGTCAAATTTCAGTAATAATTGCCTCTGACACTCTCTCGTTTTATTCCCTCACAATTTCAAATTCTACATGTGACCATCTGTTCCCTGATTGGCTATTGTCATCAAGGAGTTTGCTGTTCTACCATTGGCTACTTTTAGTCAGCTACAATTTCATATACTGTATGTTTCAAATTTATAAATTTGTAGATCACATTTTATTCAGGAAAATTTTGTAAATGTGATTTTTGTTATCTTTTGAAGAATTATGGGTTGTAATCATTCTGACAGTGTATGAAATTGATTGTGTTATATAATTTGGATATTAAAAAAAAGAATTTCAAAAATTTGTATTTACAATCTTTTGAAACTGAATAGCTATTAAGTAATTATTCTTTTTTGTGGGTTTTTTCCTTTTGATATATATAACTGGTTTTTCATAACAATATATATATATATATAACAGTAGTATGATTGGGAAACCATGAAACAGCTGTTGGCGGATGGTGGGCTCTCTTGGATTTGTAACAAATTTCTCTCATTCACGTCATTTGTTTTGCGTTACCCAAAACGCACTAGGAGTACGACTGATGGTGTCGTGAATTGGCCTATGCTGACATCTGTTATTGACCCATTGATGTGCACGAAATTTCGTATCATTAATATTCCACGATAACAGGTCTGAGCTTCAACACACAGATTATAGATGTCACTATCTATGATTTGATGCGTTTCACATTTTTGTACTTGCCGTCAGGTATTAGCATTATGATATATTTGATACGAATTTGAAAGAGACAACAAGCCGTCCTGATGATTGGGAAACCATGAAACAGCTGTTGGCGGATGGTGGGCTCTCTTGGATTCGTGAAAAATTTCTCATATTCTCGTTATTTGTTTTGCGTTACTCAGAACGCACCAGGAGTACGACTATTGGTGTCGTGAATTGGCCCATGCTGACACCTTCTGGTGACCTATTAATGTGCACGAAATTTCGTGTCATTAAAATTCCACGGTAACACGTCTAATCTTCAACACACAGATTATAGGTGTCACTATTCATAATTTGATGCTCTTCACATTTTTGGGCTTCCGGTAGGTATTAGCACTATGAGATATTTGACACGAATTTGAAAGAGACCACAAGTCGTCCTGATGATTGGGAAACCATGAAACAGCTGTGGGCGGATGGTGGGCTTTCTTGAATTCGTAACAAATTTCTCTTCTTCTCGTTATTTGTTTTGCGTTACTCAGAACGCACTAGGAGTACGACTATTGGTGTCGTGGATTAGCCTTTGCTGACATCTGTTGGTGAAAATTTCGTGTCATTAAATCTCCACGATAACAGGTGTCAGCTTCAACACACATATTATGGGTGTCACTATCTATAATTTAATGCTTTTCATATTTCTTTACTTGCCGGTAGGTATAAGCCCTATGAGATATTTGATACGAATTTGAAAGAGACCACAAGCCATCCTGATGATTAGGAAACAATGAAACGGCGGTTGGCGAAGGGTGGGCTCTCTGGGATTCGTAACAAATTTCTATTATTCTCATTATTAGTTTTGCGTTACTCAGTGTTTTATTTATATATATATATATATATATATATATATATATATGAGTGTGTGGTTATTTAAGTGTGCAACATATGGGAATTTTTCAAATTAATTGCACAACCAAAATACAAGTATTGCCAAAAGTTGGTGCATATGCGATAATCATATCATGTTCAATTAGAATCGTTGCCAGTCAAAAAGCATACAGGGTAGATTGAAAAATATAAAAATTGTATAGGTGTGAAATACCATTATTTCAGAGAATTCAACAAAATGTTATAGAGGAAAGTTGTTCAAAATGGAAAGTGCAAATATCAAGATATATTCTCCCAAGAAAAAATAAATCAAAAACATTGATACTTTTCCAAATTTTTTATTTTTTTTAGTCACCCTGAATACTTTCATAAATTAATCAAAATCAAATCAATTTCGCATGAATTTGTTGAAATTCAAGAAGGTAACGAGGGAATCAAATGTTATGAAGAAGCGGACAGCCTTGCCAGGGAAGGGGCAAACACTCAATTTTCTGACCCAGAACCCTTCTGACCAAATTCAAAGAAAGCTGAACAACTCCACGGGATGGACAAGAAAGACTTGAAACTGGTAACAGGACTGCTCACCGGACATTGTCCACTGAGGTATCACCTCAAAAAACTGGATAGATCAGACAGTGAACTGTGAGAACTCCCCTAGAACTGTAGAACACCTGCTTTGCGACTGCCAAGCGCTGCTTTGCGAAAGACTTGAGTTCTGTTTTTTTTCTCAACTAATTGAACAACCAAAATACAAATATTGCCGAAAATTGGTGCATATGCGATGATCATATCATGTTCAATTAGAATCGTTGCAAGTCAAACAGCATACAGAGTAGATTTAAAAATATTAAAATTGTATAGGTGTGAAATACTTTCATTCCAGGAAATTCAGAATGTTATAGAGAAAAGTTTTTTGAATTTGAAAGTTATGCCTAATACTGAAACATGTTCTTCCAAAAGAAAATGAATCAATAACATTGATAATTTCTCAAATTCTTTATTTTTTTTATATTTACCTCAAATACTTTCATAAATTGATCAAAATCAAATCAATTTGGCATAAATTCGTTAAATCAAGCATATTTGTGGAATTAACTCAGATTTTTTATTTTTTTAACTTTATGTTTGTTGCAACTAGTTATGATAATGTGCATATTAAAAGAACTCTTATTTAAAGTGCAACTTTTTTATTTTGAATGTTCACTTAAAACTAAATAAATCGACAAACATGAAATCCTACCAAAATAATCGCGGATACCCATGGAAAAAATATGAGGGTTAAAAGTAAATATCATGACAGTTTGGTGTCATTAATTTTCCATTCTTGATTAATTATCATTCGATTATTGAGTTTATTTGATTTCAAATGCCTCCTCCAAGATGGTTAACGTTAGCTGAGAAGACAGAATTAGTTTCAATATGTGGAGATAACTATAAACCAGTGCGTGAAGCAGCAGATATTCTCAATGAACGACATCCAGACGAACAAGTTCATTATCCAATCAATATCAGAATTTTAATTAATTTAAAACAGACGTGGTCCACAGACTGTAAATATAACAATGCTTATACGGGTGTGGAAAAAGGCTCTGTTGAGAAGATTCTCTAGAAAAATCATGCCTATAAACAAAAATGTATTTGTACGTTTCATGTGAGAGTCTATGCCATATTAGTAGAATCTCCAGTGATTTTGCTCTTCATTTCAGTAGATTCATTATATCCATGATTGTTATCTCGTGAAAGAAAGGAAATGACTTCCAATAGAACTATGAATCATTCCTTTCATTTCCAGCCAGTTGCACAACATATTTCAATTGAAAGAATTGGAAAAGTGTTTCCCGAAATATTTTCGTTGCAAACACCAGGGTTTTCAGGCATACAGAACCATTGGTGTAAATATCTAGTTTATTCCCAATCGAATTTCCATTGTGAAATAGGATGGAAACCATAACAATTCGTTTCTAGACAAGTTGGACGTTGCTTTGATCGTAGACAATAAGCAGCTTCCGTCTCCTGGGAACACGGACATATAGTTTGGGATGCATATGTCGGATGATCCTTGCAAATAACCAAATATAAGAGAGAAATATGCTCCAAACGAAAAGCAAACGACTAGACATGCTGGATTTTGTTTCATGTACATGCGGAATAACTGTTTGCTGAAATGAGATTTCACAGAACACCATGACTGAGTTTCATATCAGATATCTGATATACGTGAACTCTAGTTTCGTTCTGGTTTCCGCCTCCATGAACAGAAGAGAGTTGAGACTAATGCGAGTTAGTTTCGACTTTGTTGTGGGTTGACGTCATTATGCACATTTTGAAACGTATAAATATATATGTTTCCTCTTACTTTTCTGAAATAAAATTTCCTTATCAGATTTCTGTTGACTTAAGCGTGAATGTGAGATAGTTTTGGATGAAATATTCCAATTACAACGATTCGAACCTCATTATTAGATAGAAATAATTTGAATGAATGTAAAAACAATTTATATATATATATATATATATATAGAAAGTCTGAGAAATTCTTTGGGACAGCAGCAAACGCGAATGTACTCTCACAACATTATATTTCCAATATTTCGACAATGAATATTGTCATCATCAGGGAGCTACAAAGGTGAAAATACTATAGTATGTTGATAAATATAAAAATAACCTCACTTACAATGTTAGTGAGAATGGTCGTTTTCCGGTGAAATACAAAAAGATGTAAAAGACAGCATTAAAACATGTTAAAACATGGAGCAACAATTAGATTTATATGGAATAATATTTGTAACAAAAACATTACTGGTAAATTTACTAAAATCCGAAAACAATTGTGGTGAACATTCTTTGGTCATGAATGTGAAAAGTGAGGGAAAATCACAACATAGAGGTTGGAATTCAACATAACCTGAAATGTCAACGTAGAAATTGTACAATTTTTAAGAAGAAGAAGAGACATTTGGTCTAAGCTGTCCAAATGAAACTGGAAACATCAATTGCAATTACTACTGAAGATGAGATTTTCTAATGGTGAAATTGGATAAATAATTTGTATTATGTTATTATATTTGTAATAACTTTCATGTTGGTTTTCCATCATCATTTCAAAAAATCCATCTTTTCCACACTTATACAAATATGTCGATGCAAAAATTCTAAAATGTCAACTTTTTCTTATTTTTGATTTCGAAAAATATTTTCGTTTCAATTTTGATGTACTTTTAATTCTTATTTTGGCAATTCAGCTCCGCGGTGGGCGCCAATTGTTATGATAATAACAATTGTTGTTATTCACTCCCAAATATTTTCGCCCTCATTTGCCTCATACGCCTTATTCGCCCCACGTTGGGCGCCAATTGTAATGATTGGTTGATTTATATGATTTTAAATTTTCATATATTTTTGTGAATTTATTTCATAGATTATACTTCTGGATCCCTATCATAACAAATGAAAAATACCGGCTATGTTATGTTACCTTCTTCTTTTTCAAACTCTTTCAGATTATCCGAGCTCAGTCAGGTACGCCTATGAACATGAATCACTCCTTTTCAGTAGCCGGTTCCTGTAATCGGTGTTGCCTACTATGGCACTGACGATTCGATAAGAAAAGTGGAGGAAAGTGAGGTTATAAATTGAAAAATAAACACCGGTTTTGCAGATAATAATCAAATTGGTTAGTTTTTATTCAAATCATAACTAATAAATCCCCTCCTCTGCGATAGCTACCTCATACTAGCAAAACAATGATATAAGATTGTGACAATGAAAACTTGAGGAAGAAAGTTCGAACTCACTATCAGTCTCTTTGCATGGAATTTTATGGAAGTTCAACCCAAAACAAAGTAACCAGTGGTTTGGGCACGTGAAGTTATTGGTTTTATGTGAAAGTTGCACTTTGATGAGTTCGGATATTAGTGTACCTTGTTGCTGCCTTTCGATTGAAGTTTCCAGTCCGGTATACGTATTTCTGCGATCTCAATGACAGCTCACCTGCAATCCTTCAAAGATTCATCCTCCAGATCAGGTAAGTGGAATTTTCATTGACTATCTACTTCTTCAGCTACTGCTTTTCAAGAATTTTACTCCTTCGGGATTTTTTTTAACGGGTTTTCTTGTATTATCTATGATGCTTTTCCTAAAATTTTCTACGTGGCTTCCCCTCTCGAACTTTTTCCAATCTCTCGAAAACTTGTTATTCCGATCCATAGCAACACTCACAAATTTTTATTTTTTCAAAGATTTGCGAATTTGTATCACTTCCTATCGAATTATTTGCTGTTCTAATCAATATTAATGATTTTATGAATGATATCTGATCTCTTACATACCATTTACAAATTCTTATAAAAATATAGTTTTTCATTTCAATTTCTGCCATTACATTTTATTGTATATCATCACTTTTCCTACACAAACTCTTTCGAATTCCATTGGGGGTGGGTGGGTTTTCTGTTGATGTGAATTGTCATACAGGATGTTCAAAACTTATCTATACGTTGATCTTACTTTGATTCCATGTTTGCTATAAATTTCAATTTTGATATGCTTCAATCGTGGATTTTTTAAGATATATCGTTGGATATATAATTATAGTATGAGGTAGTGAAAAAGGTGGAAAAAAATTGTAAAATAACATAGCAATAACGATGATAATGGAAATAACTAATAATAATAATGATAATTATAAGTTTGATCATTTGATAACTTTTCATAACATAACAATATATATATATATATATATATATATATATATATATATATATATTGTAATATAATGATTAATTTGTAAATAAATATTGTAATATATTTGCCCCCGTTGGGTGCCATTTGTAATGTAATGATGATTTGCAAATATAAATTGTTGTTATATAATGGAGATTGCTAATAATTTCCTCTCTATTCTTTGTGAGCCAAATTGTTATTATATAGATCAGTATTTTCGCCCTGTATAATATTTTGTATGATGTAATAATAATTGCTAGCTAACGTCACTGTTCTCTCGTCACGTTGCTGCCAATTGTTATCACTTTCCTTACCACAGATAAGCTCAGTTGGTACGCCTCTTGTCTCAGATAGCCGGTTCAGACAATTGAGCCACTAGCCACTGCTAAATGTCAAATTTCAATCTATTCAATGGTCATAAATATGATTGTTGATCATTGTAGAAAACAAACAACAACGTATCAAAAAGCAATCATTTCCTTCATTCAGGAAAACTTAAATTTACCTGGCCTAACGATAGATAACTTATTCTATGGTGAATCTACAAATATTCATGGATAATCATGAGAAACAGGTCAGGGATAAATAGACAAAACCTCACTTTTACCTTGAAAGTGAATTTTTTTTTAATAGTTCAAATTCAAATGAAATAAATTTCTCTTGATGGGATATGAGTTATTAATGAAATTGTTCACTTCATGATGTGCACAAGGAAAGTTTATACCTGTCGCTGGAACGGTCGCTGTTCAATATACACCCAGATTTGGATTCTCTTCCACTCCAATGCACTCAGGAACTTCAATACCAAAACGAAGGAACCATACAAATTCAGAAATCAGCATTGAATACTTGTATATGGTGTACAAATAAGGTAATGTTGGTTTTCCGCTCATAATGTTGAAATTATTGAATTTTTCTTTTCTTTCCAAATAAAACCGTGGCATTCGTTTTCAAATTATTTTCGATCTTTCTTTGTGGCTTTGTTTTTCGTTATTTGATACCATTTTTCCTCATTCCTCTTGATTTGAATTTTTGAATTCGCGCACTATATTGTCACATTTTCACTGTTTGGGGTTATTTGTCAAAACTTATCAATACAACTATTTTTACTTTCTTATAAACTATATACAATTTTCAGTGATAATTGTCTCTGACACTTTTTCGTTCTCATTCTCTCACAATTTCCAATCTTACATTTGATCATACTGTTCCCTGATTGGCTATTGTCATCAAGAGTTTGCTGCTCCCATTGGCTACTTTTAGTTAGATACAATTTCATATACTGTATGTTTCAAGCTTATAATTTTGTGGATCACATTTTATTCAGGATGATTTTGTAAATCTAGACTTTTTGTTGTCTTTTGAACAATTATGGTTTGTAATCATTATAACAGTGTATGAAATTGATTGTATTATAGTATTTGGATATTTTTATCTATTCATATTATACAGAGGCTAATTAGGAAATAGAACTTCAAAAATTTTGTAAAAACAATCTCTTGAAACTAATAGCTATTTAGTAATTATTCTATTTATGTTTTTTTTATGAAATCGTTTTTTCCTTAATTATAACTTTTGATACATAATATATATATATATATATATATATATATATATATATATATATATATATATATATATATATATATATATATATATATATATATATATATATATATATATATATATTATCTGGAGATTGTGGTCATTGAAACTTTCCATACCCGGGATTCCGAGACTCCTTGCGAAACGTATTAGTTTTCTGGGAGCTGAGTTCCTGATGTCGAAGGGCGTTGGTTTAATCCTTTCGAAAAACTTAAGCCTTTCGCAAAGCAGCGCTTGGCAGACCCAAAGCAGATATTCTACAGTTCTGGTGGAGTTCTCACAGTTCAATGTCTGATCTATCCATTTTTTTGAGGTGATACCTCAGAGGACAATGTCCGGTGAGCAGTCATGTTACCCGTTTCAAGTCTTTCTTGTCCAACTCAAGGAACTGTTCAGCTTCCTTTGACGATGGACTTAGAAGCATTTCCGCTTGTCTTTGCCCTGGAACCTTATTCCAGTGTTTTTCAATTCTGTCAGTTCCCCAACTTCTCGTTGATGTGGGCTTTGGTAATTTTACAGAAGGGTACTGGGTCAGGAAATTGAGTATTTGCCCCTTCCCTGGCAAGGCTGTCCGCTTCTTCATAACCTTCGATCCCCTTGTTACCTGGCAACCATATCAGAGGAACCAAGGGATTTCGAGAGCCCAAAACTAGGACTCGTTATTCCCACTCCAGCCCATTCGTCCATCTTAGAATCATCATTCCTTTCTAGTTGAGGCATATTCGTTGTGAATAGGTGGTGGTTGTTCATAACCACTCCATGATCCACTCCAAAGCCGTGCCTAGCTGGCATAATATTCGAAGGCTTGTACCTGGATTCAAGGGGAATATTTCATAAAACCTCTAGATGTTCAATCAGATTTCAAACCTTTATGTTTGTTGCCTGGTGCAATCTGAAGGTGTCTTTTTACCGCTCCATCCATTACACATAAATGCAATGGCAGAAGATTCAGCCTTGCCTCCAATGTTGCAGTGGGGCACGTGAATATGGCCCCTGTGATTCCCAGACGGGCACACTGCTGCACTTCCTGCAGTTCGATTTGACTGAGCACTGTTGGGCCTTTGGCCACCACACTAATGGGGCATTGGTGACCATGGGTTTGATAATCGTTTGATATAACCAGTATCATATTCGACTTGAAACCCCACGTCCAGGTTTTGCCGCTATTGCCTTGGAAAGAGTGAAATTGATGTGATCTTTCCATGATAGTCTTTGCGCGATTATAACGCCCGAATATTTGACTTCTTTGGAAATTATTATCTCTGCATAGACTTTATGATCAGGATGTGTTCTTCCACATTCATTTTTTTATTCTCATTTTTTGGTACCACACTACCATTTTCTGACAGCCTTTGGGACACAAATCTATGAGCTTTTGACTAGCATCTTTCTGGATACCGATCATTACCCTTACAATGAGCTTCACCGTAATTATTCATTATATATTCCCGAATAGAAAACGAAGATATCGTGACAAAAATCCAAACTTTGTATTAACTTTTTATGTGAACATTTATCTCAACTGCCTGGCTGGTGGCTGTTGAATGTACCACTGAGTGCTAGGTTGTCATTTATCACATTCTGATACAAATTTTATGTTTGAATATTAGTAAAACGGGTGACTCGAAGAAAAAGAAATGTTTCAAATTAGGCCTTCCACATACCTTTCGAAGAATAATTCATAGAAAAACCCTATGTAGAGATATAAGTATACGTTTTATTCACCTGGATTATTCTCAATAACAGAGTTTTTTAGAATTACACAATGAAATATCATTAAAAAAAAAACAACCCACTTGATATCATTAATGAGAGGTGTTTCAGTGGTATCAAACACTAGAATGGTTTGGTTTTTTTCCTTTAATAATTTTACTAATCAGTATTTTAAAAATTGCAACTTTTCTCTGTCTGCTTCTAGGATTGCCAATGGTTGTTTATTCTCAGAATTCCAAAATAACATACTCATGACAAATGTATGGATTTTTCAGTGATATACTTCACGTTCCCTGAATTCAGGCTCCCTTGTTAACACACAACAAAAGGTTACAATAGTTCAATATCTAAAACTGAAACGATTCAAATCATTGTATCCGGTTATTATAGAAAGGGATAGACCTGAAACACCAGCCTTGGGAAATATTGGTTGAATGGGAAGCTGGCGTCTGCTATTGACATACCTTCCCGGCAGCAATTCCAAAGTAATTACGGCTGGAATGTTTTTGGCGAATTTCAAAGCAAATAATAATACGAAATATATATCGCCCTAGTCATTTGATGAGGAAAATGAGTGAAGTTCGAAATTATTTTGTGATGTCTTGAATTGAATTAGGTTGTTTCATATCGTGATATATATTTTCATATGATGAATCACCAGAATTATAAAAGACAAAACCTTTTTTTATTAGCTCGCTACAAATTTTGCGATCGATTTTAAACTAACTCTCCGATGAGCTACAGACTTGAAACTTCGGAAATTGCCCAGAACTGGATGACAATACATACCAACTCGTTACCTTGTCTATCTGTTTGTTTTTTTACGTACCACAGAAAGTGAGGTGAGGGTTTCACACAATCTCTCCATACTGGTGACGAGCGGACGTTGTTTTGTGATCTACAGTGTGCTCCACGATAGTGAACCCTATTGCGATTTTCGACCGTACAAGCATCGCGCAAGTGAGTTTTTCTTCATTGCTTCATTTAGCCTCGGACTATTTCTGCGACCAGGGCTGAAGACCGACGCCGGTGAGAACACTCCCTCCAACCAGAAATTTGGCCGAATCCTTTGTTGTTTCAGAGATAGGGTCCTTTGATGAGTTCAACATCTATGAACTCGGGACCGCCATCTTAACGTTCCATCTGAAGGACGTCATCATCATCGTCTTATCTCGTTCTCATAGATAAGACGCCCGCAGCTGCGACTATGAAGATAATAATAAATAAATTTTATTTCAAGGAATGTCACAATATACAGGGTGAGTCAACAGGATTTTCGTGGTTCATTGCTCCTTCATGTATCACTTTTTCTATTTCTTATATTTTTTTTGTCAAAGTGACCATCTAAGACCACCTTCCAAAATTATTCTCATTTATACAGGGTGGTTCATTGATGCGAGGCTAACCAAAGTTGTTCTTTTTCAAATGAAACACCCGGTATATTTTCGTATATTTCGATCGGCTGTTCCATTGGCTAATCAACGATTTTTTCAATTTTGAATTCTGTTGCGGCGTTGCCGAGTTATTCAAAAGAAATCTATTTTGTAGACTTCTTTTCGGAAAATTACCTATGTCACATTTCGAAATATTCAGTAAAGATAATTGGGAAATCGTTGGTCGATATGATGTTCATTGAGAATATCAAGAATTTTGAAAAAATTGTACAGGATGTTCGATACAACAACACAAACTTAGCCATTTTCAAACCTCGGTATTTTGATTTTTTCAAATGGAACACCCTGTATATTTTCATTCAAATCAACTCCTTTTGATAATCTACACTTTTCCTCCTCATGTCATGTACCTAAACAACTCGTTCCAAATATTCTGGTTTAAAGGAATTGGTCAATATCAAATCAACAATTCTATAAAAAAAAATATCTACATGTTTGTTCATGGAGAATACTGATACTGAATGATGTTTCAATTATTTTTCTCCATCTTCAGGAGCACTCTTGGCAACTCATGAATAACTAGCATAGCAAAAGAAGTTTTCAAATGTAACTATTTTTTCTAGTTTAGTTATCCATGACTACCGCTGGAAAAATGATAATCGGAATTTGTAAATAGAGGTAACTGTCAAACTACAATTCAGTGTTAAAAATATTGTGTCATTATGAATTATCATTTAGAGGACATGGTTCAAATGGTGTACGCTTTGAGGGAAAGTGATGGCAATTGCTCACTGGCATCTAGATTATACGAACAAAAGTTTCCTGAGAGAAGACATCCAGACCAGCGATCAATTCGAGACCTCAAAACAAGATTTGAGAAAACCGGAAAAGTTTGATCGTGCTTGTCCTGTAACGAATGATGAAAATACTCTTGATATTGCATTGAATATTACCGATAATCCCCATGTGAGTACACGTATTTTGAGTAGGGAGTTGGGAATATCTCATTGTGGTATTTCTCGGATGTTGAGAAAATGTAATTACCATCCATATCATATGCAGTTAATGCAGGAGCTGACTGGAAAATATTTCCCAAAGCGAATGCGCTTTTGCCAATGGAGTGTAGATAAAATCAACCAAGAACCTGATTTTTTTGAGTATGTTCTATTCTCGGACGAAGCCACGTTTCACAACAATGGCCATGTGAATCGGAATAATATGTACTATTATGCAACTGAAAATCCTCATTTTGTTAGATATGTTAATCACCAACGACGTTGGTCACTGAATGTTTGGGGAGGTATCATTGGACGGCGGGTAATTGGGCCCTTTTTTTTCAACGGTCATCTCAATGGAAGAAAATATCTAAGATTTCTGCGAAGTCAGTTATCAAATTCATTAGATGATATTCCATTGGCAATAAGGCAGAGAATGTGGCTACACTAAGATGGCGCGCCTGCACATTATTATTATTATTATTATTACATATTAGTAAAGGTTGAGGACAGAGTCCTATGTGAGCCTGAAAAAAACTAAAGAGATCAACAAGATTATACAATGCATGCAAAAGAAAAAGAAAAATACTCAATATATGCGTAGGATAAATTATGAAAATAAGCAAATATCTATTTTGTTTTTAAAACTATTCATTGAGTCAGAATTCACAACATCGTTGGGTAAGTAATTCCATGTTTCGAAAATACGATTCACCAAAAAATGCTGTCTCTGCCTAGTGGCAAATTTCTCCTTTGTTGATTTGAGATTGTGACCACGTAACCGCGAATCATTGTTGGAAACAAGAAGTTCTTTCTGATAAGCATAGTTATACTTAGCTATACGGAAGGATATGATGAGGTCCCCACGGAGTCGAAGTTGGTCAAAAGCTATCAGTTGTGCCATCCTCAGTCTTTCGGGATAGGTTGGACGCACTTCGCCAAAAGTCATACGCGTGGCTCGACGCTGAACGTTTCTCAACAGATTCTTGTCGCGCACCAAAACAGGACACCACAACGGACCTGCATACTCCATAATTGGACGAACGTAGGTTTTGTAGAGTTTTATGGAACTTGAGTATGATAGATGGGAGAACGTTTTGCGGATGAGGTAGATCAGTGTGTTGGCGCGCTTGCATGTGGATATAACATGTTCGGACCAAGTTAGGTCAGTATTAATAGTCACTCCCAGATCGACATAAGAAGACACTATACGTATCTGTTGATCGTTTATTGTGTACGCATGGAGTGGATTGTTCTTTCCTTGGTGGAGTACGACGCATTTGTCGACGTTAAGAGGTAAAAGCCAATCCTCACACCACCGACTAATCGAGTTGAGGTTGATTTGTTGAAAATATAAACAGGATGTTCATAAAATCAGATGTGGAATCATCTGCGACTGAAAGATAAACTTTAGTCACTATCTTCCATTGTCAAGATAACCTCTTGTGGGGTATTCATGTTGAAAAGGGAAACATTCTCAATTGAATATTGATAGAAAGATTTTTCTGTGAATTGAAAAATCCACGATTAAAATGAAGTTATTTTTTGTGAATGTCTAACAGAAAACAACTACTTCCCCGGCTAAAGCCACGCTGGACATTGGACTACATCTGATAGATATTCTGAAAAGGCCCTAACTCAATTCACAGAAAAATCTTTCTATCAATATTCAATTGAGAATGTTTCCCTTTTCGAGTTGAGGTCTTCTTGAAGGAGTTGATGTTCCACTATGGCATTTCCATACAGTTTAGTATCATCGGCATGAAACGACTTGCAGGACTTTATATGAAGAGCAAAATCACTTGCATAAACAACGAAGAGGAGTGGGCCAAAAACAGACCCCTGGGGGACTCCACTTGTGACTTGTCTGTCCGAAGAAAAAAAGTGACCCACTTTGTCCGTGAAAGTTCTTTCTGTCATGTAATTTTCAACCCATAAGTTTAGTTGGCCCCGAATACCGAGTGTGTCAAGTTTGTGCATTAGCCTCCTCACTGGGACCCTGTCGAAAGCCTTGGCAAAGTCAAGATAGACGATATCTGTCGGTAATTTGTTTTACCATACTTATGTGCGGGAATACATTGATAATGAATTCCGTGAAAAATGGATAGGTAGAGGAGGGCCAGTTCAGTGCCTCCAAGGTCACCGGACCTTACAAAAATTGTTTTTTTTCTATGGGATACATTAAATGGTTGTCTATCAAACTCCGCCTACAACTGCTGAAAATATGAAAACAAGAATTCGTACTGCTTTCAGGGAAATTTCAGAGAAAAAGCTGGCACATGTGGATACTAATTTCCGAAACAGATTGAGAGTGTGTATTGGTGAAAATGGCAGGCACATTGAACATTTGCTGCATTAATTATTGTTATTTCCTATTAGATTCGAATAAATATGATTTTTATGTAAAGTCTAATTCCAAATATGATACCAAAGGCGAATATTGTTAAAATTTTCTGTGGAAAAATATCCATCTTTTGGATGTAGAATATCTCGGAAACAAGTTGTTTTAGGTACATGACATGAAAAATAAAAAGTTCAGCGTTACTGAAAAGGAGTTGAATAAAATGAAAATATACAGGGTGTTCGACTTGAAAAAATCAAAATACCGATGTTTGAAAATGGCTAAGTTTGTGTTGTTGTATCGAACATCCTGTACAATTCATTCCAAATTCTTGGTATTCTCAATGAACATCATCATATCGACCATCGATTTCCCAATTATCTTCATTAAATATTTCGAAATGTGAAATAGGTAATTTTTCGAAAATAAGTCTACACACTAGATTTTTTTTGAATAACTCGGCAACGCCGCAATAAAATTCAAAATTGAAAAAATCGTTAAGCAGCCAATGGAACAGCCGATTGGATTATATGAAAATATACTAGGTGTGTCATTTGAAAAAGAACAACTTTGGTTAGCCACGCATCAATGATGCACCCTGTATATTAGAATAATTTGGAAGGTGGTCTTAGATGGTCTTTTGACAAAAAAAAATATAGAAATCAAAATAGTGATATATTAAGGAGCAATGAACCACGGGAATCCTGTTGACTCACCCTGTATATAACAGACAATATAAGGCAACATTAACTGAAACAATCGTCACATACATTTAAGATTACTGAGATGGATTGGCAGAAAGATAATCATTGATTGAGTATGGTTCAATCTCCAGAAGTAATTAAATTTTTTTTTCTTGAATAGAGACAATTTTTCTATAGTTCTTATGTTAGCGGGTGGTTTGTTGTAAAATTTTATGTAGTTGTAGAGAGCGCTTTTTCCAGTGGATGCTAATTCATGTTGAGGGTAGTTGTAGAAAGTATTCTTTGTACTGTATTTAGACTTGTGGTTTTAGATATCAGACTGAGATTCGTTTTTGAAAAGGAATAATAAACATTATTGTATTAATATTCCATAGAAGGTTGAAATTTTACTAGTTCTGAATTTTCCCCTGAAGAATCGCCAACTTTCAGTCTACAAAAAGTCCTTAGAGTCTTTTTTGAACCGTAAAACTGTGTTGCATCACTGTATCCCATAGAAAATTATACCATACAGATTCTACAGTTGCGTGATATATTGTTTGTGTAGTTTGCAATAATCTCTAAGCTGTAACATGCCGAATTCAGTTTGGTGGTGATATACGTAACGTGATTTTGCATTCCCAGAAATTCTACGTTTTCTGATATATCTAAAGTGGTTGCAGGTTGTATTCATTTTTAATTCTGTGGGCTTTACAAATTGCGGACTATTCGTGGTGATGAGCATTACATTTGTTTTGTTTTCATCCAGAGTCAATTTCTCATGTGAAACCAGCCAGATACGAGTGTAAGTAACGTCTCCAGGTGATTTATTACTTCTTGAAAATGTTCGCCATGAAACCAAAGAATTAGTATCGTCTGCACAATTTTTCAATAGGCCTTATGTTAGCGGGTAGTTTGTTGTAAAATTTTAATTGTAGAGAGCGCTTTTTTCAGTGGATGCTTATTTATGTTGAGGATAGTTGTAGAAAGTATCTCTTGTACTGTATTTATACTGTGGCTTTGGATACTCAAACTGAGATTCGTTTTTGAAAAGGAATAATAAACATTATTGTATAAATATTCCATAGAAGGTTGAAAATTTACTAGTTCTGAATTTTCCCCTGCAAGAATCGCCAACTCTCAGTCTACAAAGAGTTCTTCTTTTTCGAACTGTAAAAACTGTGTTTGCATTCCCACTATTCCCATAGGAAATTATACCATACCGTATTACAGATTCTACAGTTGCGTGATATATGGTTTTGATAGATAATAATCCGTGTAGTTTGCAATAATCTTCAAGCTGTAACATGCCGATCAGTTTGGTGGTGATATACGTAACGTGATAGTCCCAAACAAACGTCAATTTGAATCCCAGAAATTTTACGTTTTCTGATATATCTGAGTTGGTTGTATTCATTTTCAATTCTGTGGGTTTTACGAATTGAGGCCTATTTGTGGTGATGAGCATTACATTTGTTTTGTTTTGTTTTCATTCAAAGTCAATTTGTTCATGTGAAACTAGCTAGATGCGAGTGTAAGTAACATCTTGAGGTTATTCATTACTTCTGGAAAATATTCGCCATGAACCAAAAAATTAGTATCGTCTGCATGTGAGATTATATTTTTCTAAGTTGGTATTTGATATGAAATCATTTACATAAATAATAAATAGAATTGGTCCGGTTATACTTCCTTGCGGGACACCAGTGTTGAAGGTTTTCTCATCCGATTTAATGATTTCTAGTGATAATGACCCTTTGTTCCCTATCTAGGAGGTACGATCGGAACAATTCAATGCAGGTCCTCTAACACCATATTTTTCCAATTTCTGCAGAAGAATATTGTGGTCTATGCAATCATATGCTTCAGATAAGTCGCGTTCCAGTGCAATTATTATGTTTTGCAGAAATTGAAGAATTGCAGTCGGCGTTGATCTGCCTCTGTGAGTTATTGTGCTCGAACCATTGATGAGCCTGTTACACATAATTTTTTCAAAGATTCTTGTAAAAGATGACAGTAAGCTCATTGATCTATAATTTTCAATTTGGGATTCATCTGCTTTTTTGTGTAACAATGTTATCAATGCTACTTTAAGCTTGTCAGGGAAAATACCAAAACGTAGGAAGTTGTTCAGAATATAATTCAACGGTACTACAATATAGTGTATACAATATTTTATAATACTATAGGAATATCGTCATCACCACTACTGAACTGTTTTCAAACTATTTACAGCTTCCAATATCTCATCAGTTATGACAGGGAAGACAAAAAACGATTTATCGTGAGCTAAAATGTCGCGAATGTGCGGGATGTTGTGAGATTGTGAATGTAATGTAATGGGATATTGATCAAGAAATCGTTAAATTTGTTGGCTACTTCCATAGGAGTGCCAGGAATGGAGATTCTTGTTTTTGGATTTTGTTTGCCAGTGATTTTATCATATATGTTAGATTATGGAATCTCTATTAGTTATAGAATTACTTTTTATTCAAAATAACTGGTTACATCATACTTTTACAAAATATATGTCAAAAACTGACAACTCTCTCTTTTCTATTTATGGGGTGATATCTCTAGCACTGCTATCCATAACAGATTTCATTGACGATACCCCATGTGGTTTTACTTTTGTTGTAGAGTTGTCAATCTGGCGCTGATAACTTAGCGCTCTGCGACTAATGAGTAAGTTGTTATATTTTCTTTTAGCATTTTTGTATTGCTCAATGGAAGCTTCGTTAGTATTGGAGAGAACGTAAAGTATATTTAGGATTCTTTTGCATTCAATGACTTCAGGATCGTTGCATATTTTTTGTTTAACTTTTCTTGTTTTAACGGATTTGAGCGGAAAAAATTTGTTGAAGTGAAAATAAAAGGTATCATGGAATAACTCCCATTGTTTATTCACATCTTTTGGATTTGTGTTCACCAGATCACTCCAGTCGATATGTTCAAGACATTTTAGGAATGCGATTTTATTTTCATGACTGTAACTGCGCTTGAATATTTCTTGTGTGGTTTCTACGCTACAGTTGTAAGGGTTTCTTAGCGCGCTCCTCTCCTTGTCAGGTGGACCCCATCCAAGTACTAAACGCGCCCGACATTGCTTGGCTCAGATATCGGCTATCATCAACGTGACCAGCCGCCGCGCCGGTGCTCATTGAAAGTAAGGTTGAAGCTCCAGAAAATAGGCAAGAGGAACGAGCATATGAAAAACCCGAACATAGAACGGAAGAACACTTTCAAAAAAATCCGGATACCCAGAAGTAAAAATTCAATAGAATTTTGATATTTTTTTTCATAACCACGTTCATGAAACTGACAAAAAAGTATAGAATAATTATTTAAATATTTGTTTTAATATATTACGTTTGTAAAACGGGCTAAAATGTATAAAATAATTGGGTGAATATTGTTTTTCATACAACGTTCATGAAACGGACTGAAAAGGATAAAATTATCATTCGAATAAAAAATTATATTATACTACGTTTTCAGATAGGACTAAAAAGTATAAGATTATTTCTCCCAGCCCCATACAGATTCCTAACCCATAGAGTTTGTCCTGAAAATTTGTTATCGTGAATTTTCAATAGCCATGAAAATACTTGTGAGATTCAAAACAAAAAACGTCGGCTGCAATTGATAATTTGGAGCATGGATAGTTCACCTAAGTCACTAACAATTGTATTGCCACTGCAAATGATATGAAGTGAGACATCTCAACGACAGCTACTCCCTACACTTTCTACTTTTATCTTTTGCATGCGCTCCACGTTTCTCGTTTCGAATGTTACAACTATATTCATAGCTATCGAAAATTCCCAATTAAGGATTTTCAGGACAATCTCCTATGGGGTGAGGAATTTGTATGGGGACAAATCATTTGGTACTCTTTAGTCCGTTTTAGATGGATTTTTTTGATTGAAATATGTATTCTCGATTTGTTTGTTCAATGTCCAGCGTGGTTTTAGCCGGAAATGTAGTTGTTTTCTGTTATATTACAAAAAAAAAGACTTCATTACTGTCGTGGATTTTTCAATTTACAGAAAAAAACTTCTATTCAATTTTCAATAGAGAATGTTTTTTTTTTTTCAATATGAATACCCCCCAAGAGGTTATCTTGAACGGTGGAAGATAGTGACTGAAGTTTGTATCTCAGTCGCAGATGATTCCACATCCGATTTTATGAGCATCGTGTTCATAATTTCGGAAAAATCAATGAACAACTTTTCAAATATGAAAAAATATCTCTCGTATATAAAAAAAACACATTTGTGTTTAATTATGTTTATTAATAGTTCTGGGATCACCTGCAAGGAAGAATTTTTGGGCACTATCTTCAATTGAATGTTTTCCGTAACACATGAATCCCTCACAAGTGGTTTGAAAAAATTTCCTCCTGTTATTCGAACAACGTTGATTTTCTGATTTCTCAGTCATCACACAGAAACTTATCAGTTGTCTAACGAATAAAAAAATATGAAAACATTCCAGAAGGTTTTATAATTTTTTTGCCTTGAGCTTACATTTTTTTCTGAAGTGAATTCTATTTGCTCATTCAAAGATTCTATAGATGATGGAGATTAACTCTCTTCCAATATTTAAAGGAACCATTATTACATTTTTCAATTCGATTTCAATTTCTTTTCCATATATTCTTATTGTTCCAATAAACTCTCAGTATCACAGAATTACCTTATTGAAAAAAGATTATTTCACCTTTGGATATTGTTTGGTTGTTCTGTTCTATCGCCACGCGATTTCCCAACTTTTGATCCACCTGAAGGAATAAGGAACTGGAGCCTGTCGTTAATTTCTTTCAAAAATCAAATTGGCAGGACTGATTCTCGTTGTGCAGTGAGACGTATTTCTATAGACGAACAAAAAATTATTCAGAGTATTATTCATGCTCAATTGATTGAAGGGAGTGAAGTGATATGGACAATATTATTTTTTTATAGAAGTAACTTGAATTCCTTTGATAAATATGGAGATCTATTATTACTCCCGTTTTTTTCGGCAAGCCAAAACGAGCAAAACAACTTCATATGTATCTATCGTTTTAGTTGGTCATTGGAAACACTTTTTGTCATTTGGTGTGTGCATCAGGTATATTATGAAATGATAACGAATGTCCCATGGAGTCAATGTGCACACCATAGCATGGTTGAGTTGGCCAAGACAGGTTAGTTAGAATTGCTTCATTTGAGATCATTGTGCGATGAACAACTTCCAAATTCCATGCAACTTCTTTCAATATGGTTATTCGATCCTGACTACCATAAATATGATCTAGCTGAACTTTTCATAGACAATATGTGAGGGATGTTGAGTTTCTGCCAATTTTGATGTAATGCTTTGTGTATGTTTACCTGATTATTCCACACACGTAATTCCAACTCTGTCACTTAGATGGAACGTATTTTTCATCGTTCATGGTATGCTTCAACCCATTATGAACTCACATAATTAAACACTGCCCGAAATGATGCATCTTTAGATAAAAATTCCGTAACCCTGTTAGAATCTATAGAAAAATATTCATTTTCGTTGGATATAAGGTTGTATCCAAGTTATCCTCTGATCTTCAAATGAGACATCTGATAATGGGAGTTGATGATCTTATCATTTCTCCAATATGAATCCAATTGTTGTTTTCTCGTTGTCAGTGTAACTCAGGTTGGATCAGATCGATCATGATTCCTGAAGGAAGAGACGTAATCAACACAACATTTCCGGAACATTCCGTCAAGTTTGATTCGAATATTCTTCAATATGCTCAAATACTCTCAATATAGTCCATGGAAATGTAACTGAGCATGGAAGATGAAAAAGAACCCAGAGTCATACCAAATTTTCGTTGGTAGTAATAATTTTTAAATGGCAATTTCGAAAGTTCCATGGAGATTCCCGCATATATCATTCCCCAATTTATTTTATGTCATACTAGCAACAGAAACACAACATTCTGTTGCTCAATTGACAAATACCTACCAGGGTACTTTATGGTCGAGCGGCATAAAGACACAAAAATACTTTTTGTTCAACTCATTGATAAACTTTATTGATAATATTACAAAATATGAAAGTATTATGAAAAAATTTACTAAACATAATTTATTCAAATTCACATAAAACTGGCAATTCTGGAAGGACCCGGTCATAGTTAAATTGCCTCAAGTAAACGTTGATTTATATTTCATTGTCTGGGGTATCAAGTTTCTGTGGGGAAAAGCCAGATCCAGAAGCTATATCTGCCAGCATCATTGTAACCTAATTTTTTGAAAATCTATGTCTTCTGAATATCCTTCACCAACCGACGTACACTCCCATCCGCCATGGCGCTTCAACGTAATCATACTGGCACCATCCTCTGTCGAAAGAGTTGCTGATGTTCGACGCGGACATTTCTCATGGTCTCTCAAACCCAATATTTCGCAATGATGAACGGGATTTTTCCAACTGGCTGTACAGTGACCTAGTCTATAGGTCTGAATTAGTGATTTTTGTAACAAGTACGCAAAATGAGGCTTTCGCGGACGAATCGTGATGTTTACGGACGAGGCGTTCGTTGTTATGGTCTCTTATAGGTATTGGGAATGTTATATAAAAATATATGGGAGGTATCGCTTACCAATTATGAGGATATAGATAGTTGAATACAATAAACTTGTGAATAAATATAACAATCATTAAGAAAGATACATCAAATTTGAAAATAAATTGCAAATGTATTCAGTATACAGCAAAACCCTGTTTTCCCCTTAATTTG